>UYYG01001153.1:0-587522 GCA_900625125.1 Dracunculus medinensis
AATATAATCCAGCTGATATGGTTGTTCAAGTAATATGGCCAAATGGCATTATTTTGTAATATTTAATTTAATGATTTTCAAGCTAGCCTCTATGGATCCCATATGGGAGATCCATTGCAGCGATTTCCAACTTGGGAGTATAATTGGAATTATATATTTTTATTTTATTTGAACGGTAACAAATGATTTTAATGATTATGCAGTTTATTCAAGACTCTTAGGTAGAAAAATTTAATAAACATTTTAAAGTTTGCGCCGGATATTCATGAATTTTTATGGCATCATCTGGAAATTTCTCGAAAGAGCAGCTATTTCTTGCCCCTTTTTGCAGGATATTAGCTTTTTTGCTAATATATGAGGAGGCTGCTTTTTTTTCTGACTTTTTTCAAAAATATCTATTTTTATTTACTGAAGATTTTTCTTCTTCTAATAACCATTACTGATTAGACAGGCTCCGCTGGCTATAAGGGTGAGGGTCTCCAAGTTGTCCGGTCCGACCTCATCGCTAATAGTAATAGGAGCCATTCCTTTTTCCATCGTCTAAGTCCACATATCGTTCGTCTTCCTATACATTCAAAATCTTTCCTGACCTGATTCTATCCAGGTTTTTCTCCAGGTCTTGATTGGCGCTTCTCGTTTTTGACGCTATCCTTCGCACGGTTTAGCAAGTAACGAAATATGCGGCAACTCTTGTGGTGGACGACGAAGAAAATACCCTAACCATCCAAACCGACGCTCTGTAATAGCATTATTAATGCAAGTGGTATTTGAATGCGATCATGTGATATTTCATCCGGTCACGGATCCGTAAAATGTATTTTAAATATGACTGGTCAAAGGCTACTCTAGCTGCTTAATATCTTCCACTCCCATTGGCCATGTTTTGCAGCCATATAGCAAGATCAAGCGAATTCCAGCTACATGGACCCAAATTTTCATCTTTATGGTGATTTCGCAGTTTCATGAGGATTTCATCAACCGAAAAAACACGTTTCTAGCTGTTATACGGATTAGCTGTTATACGGATTATAATTTCATCCTTTCCCTGACCACTTGGGATTAGAGTGGATCCAAGGTATTTAAAGTTGGGCATATCCTCAACCGGCAATGTATTGATAGAAATAGATATTTTATCAGCATCTTGTATATAAGACGAAAACACTTTCGTTTTATTTATATTCATTTTAAGTCAATTCTCACTGCAGTTGGTGACATTGTTTATTTGCATTTCCTTATAACTGTCAGCAAAAACGACTTTTTCAAGATCTATGTTACTCTGGACTAATTTGCACACTTCTTGAATTCCGGAAGCGATGCCCATTATCCAATTTATATTGTAGGGGAAAGGACGCACCCTTGACAGACACCAGTTCTTATTTCAAAGGAGTTTGTCAGTACCCCATATACATAGATATATGCCAGGGTATGCTGATAAAATGCTTTTATAAGTCGAATGATCTTCTCTGGGACACCGTAAACCAAGTGTCGGTGGGTTGCTGGTATTTTAAGCGATGTTCCAGCACCTTTCTTAGCGTAAATATCTGGCCAGCACAATTGCGTCCCAGTCTGAATCCAGCTTGATTAAGACCCATTCTGCTATCTCACATTGCCATGAGACCATTTAGCATAATGCAAACGAAAATTTTCCCGGAGATGTCTAGTAGGCTGATTCCTCGGTAATTGGCGTTACGTCCTGTCATCTTTCTTAGGAATTGGAAGCAGAATTGTTTTGCTCCAGTCTTCTGGTATTATACCATACCAGAGAATACAATTGTTGAAGGTGAGTTATGAACGATAATGGAGAACATTCGATGAGTTCGACCCAAGGACCATTTCCTGGAGTTTTATTGGCCATAAGCATATGGATTATAAAGATTATTATTTCCTCTTTTGCTGGCAGCTTCTAGTTGCAAACGTAAGGGTCGACCGGCAAGTCAGTTATATTCGAGACAGTTATATGGTGCATCGTGGTTAAGTTTGGCCTCAAAAAATTCTTTCCATCTTCTGAGGCGATCCTTAATATTTTCAATAGGCACCCCATTAATATCCCGTATCATTTCACTGACTCCTTCTCGAGTTATAGTTGCTTTGTGATGAAGGCGAAACATTTTCCTATTACCACCTATCCGAGCTGCCGTCTCCATTCTCAACGCCATATCGTTCCAATAGCGATTTCTGTCCCTCCATGCTGCTGTACTTCAAAGCACTCGATAGTCATAATCTCCTGAAATTTGGGCGTTAGCAAGTTTTTTAGACAGTTGGACAACCAACTAACGCACTAGTATATCTTCCTACTAGTATATCTTAGAGCGGAAGTGGCCGACTTTTATAGGCATGTCTTTAGTTAGGACCAGTATTCATTCGCCTTTCCAAAGATGTGATTGATGTTTATTTCACTAAGGTGTTCCAGTAATATGGTTTGAAATACATTTATTGCTCCTGGATTTTTTAATTTGAGATAATTGAAAGATCTCGGGTTGTTTCTTACGACTTGTTAATTTTATACGAATCTTGGCTTGAACCATAACATGATCTGATCCATGGCGGTTACCAGTTTCGGTGCCCCGATAAGAACGACTATTAAGTACAGAACTCTTCAACGGTGATTGACACCAATATATAGTCAATCTGATTGNATAAAACGAATTGCAGCTATATGGACTCGGATTTTCGTCTTTATGGTAATTTCGCGACGATCCCATAAAGGTCTCATCAGCCGAAAAAAACATATTTCTAGCTGTATTATTTGGGTTTCAATTTCATCTTTCGCCTGGCTATTTGGCATGTCTTTACTTAGGACCAGTATTCATTCGCCTTTCCAGAGATGTGATTGATGTTTATTTCACTAAGGTGTTCCAGTAATATGGTTTGAAATACATTTATTGCTCCTGGATTTTTTAATTTGAGATAATTGAAAGATCTCGGGTTGTTTCTTACGACTTGTTAATTTTATACGAATCTTGGCTTGAACCATAACATGATCTGATCCATGGCGGTTACCAGTTTCGGTGCCCCGATAAGAACGACTATTAAGTACAGAACTCTTCAACGGTGATTGACACCAATATATAGTTCATTTGATTGGTTGTCCGAAGAGTTCCACGTGAATAGATGTTTTCTCCGATGCCGAAAGNATTAATATCCCGTATCATTTCACTGACTCCTTCTCGAGTTATAGTTGCTTTGTGATGAAGGCGAAACATTTTCCTATTACCACCTATCCGAGCTGCCGTCTCCATTCTCAACGCCATATCGTTCCAATAGCGATTTCTGTCCCTCCATGCTGCTGTACTTCAAAGCACTCGATAGTCATAATCTCCTGAAATTTGGGCGTTAGCAAGTTTTTTAGACAGTTGGACAACCAACTAACGCACTAGTATATCTTCCTACTAGTATATCTTAGAGCGGAAGTGGCCGACTTTTATAGGCATGTCTTTAGTTAGGACCAGTATTCATTCGCCTTTCCAAAGATGTGATTGATGTTTATTTCACTAAGGTGTTCCAGTAATATGGTTTGAAATACATTTATTGCTCCTGGATTTTTTAATTTGAGATAATTGAAAGATCTCGGGTTGTTTCTTACGACTTGTTAATTTTATACGAATCTTGGCTTGAACCATAACATGATCTGATCCATGGCGGTTACCAGTTTCGGTGCCCCGATAAGAACGACTATTAAGTACAGAACTCTTCAACGGTGATTGACACCAATATATAGTCAATCTGATTGGTTGTCCGAAGAATTCCACGTGAATAGATGTTTTCTGCGATGCCGAAAGCATATATTAGTAACAAAGAGCCTTCATCCTCTTCAGCAACGCAAAGAAGGCGTTTTCCATTGGTGCACTGGACTCCGATGCCATATTTGCCAATTACCGAATTCATCGAGACGGCATCATGACCTATGCGCTTTCCAGTCTTCCCCGAGTATGACCATGTCACCTCTCGGTAAGGGTGTTGTTAGCAGTTCAAGTTCTGTCTAGAACTTATCCTTATCGTTTCGCATAAAGTTGGAGCATATATACCGAAATATTGCAAAACTTTCCTTCGAAATGCGCATAGGCCATATGGTCATTTACTGGCCTCCATTCAATCAGAACGGATCGAGCCTTTTCAGACAATCGCTACATCATTTCGCCCCGAGTTATCCGAGGCACCACTGAGATATAGCCAATATCTTTGCTCGGAACCAGGTTTAATGATTACTTGAGAGCAGACATGAGAAAGACGGACCTCCGACAAACAAACCACATCCACGCGGTATTTAGAGAGGGTATGGACAGTGATAGCTTGGCTTGCAATATCCATAAGTGTTCTGACATTCCAAGCAGCTATAGTCTGCTTACAAAGTAATAAATTTCAAAAATCAAAAAGAATTTTTTTCTTATATTCGTTTTTTACTCGAATTTTTTTATCAACGAAATTGATAATGAATGAATAGTGGATCTTCTCAATTGATTGATTATTATTGCATTTTCCTAAAAAAGAATTTTCTTAAGAAGAAAATTTTCTTCATTTTCTTTTTTAATTTTTCAAAGTGAATTTCTAGAATTTTTTAAAATTAAATTTTCTAAATTTTCATGAATTTCCATAGAAAAAATCTCATTTAGCGATTAAACTATTTTATAAATCGAATTATAAAATGTAAAATTTTGTTGTATTAATTTTATTACAAAGTATTTAAAATAGTCGATTATATATCGTTGAAAATATTATGAAAACAGACTTAATTTTCGATCACCAAAATATGTTAGTTTTAGTAAGTCTTATCATTATTATTATAAATCTTATTAGAAAATATTTAATATTATTAATAAAAAAAGTTTGAATTGACGAATTGACGAAAATTAATACAAGAAGTAAATTTCTTAAATTCAATATTAAATTAATTGATAATTTTTTTTGTTGGGCTAACGTCTCTGAAAAAAGCTTTCTTTTTGCTATTCTAATGTGTATTCGAATAAAATAAAAAATCGAGAATCAGTGGTTCGGCTTCGATAGAAAGAAATCCATCATTAAAAAATCTGAATGGTCCCACTTATATGATTATCGCCAATTGATTCCATTTTAAAAATTTCAACCAAATTAGTGGAGCGAGTTTAACCAGAAATAGTAAGTGCTAACCAGTTGCTAATCTTATTTTAGTATTAGAATAAGACATTTCAGCCAGAGATTCCTTGTACGATAAAAATACAGATGTGTTTCCAAAAAGATTTTTTAATGACTCGTTTACTCCAGAGGGAAGAGTTGAACCATGTTGTTACCAAATTAAATTTATAGTTTTGCTACTGACTTGTAAAATAACGAAACGAAAATAAATTCTTCATTCTTCTAACAGCTCTCACCATTATTAGTTAGGCTGGCTCCTCTGGCTACAAGGGTAATTTTCCAAGTCACTCGATTTGATGCCACTGCTGATAGTATTAATCCATATATCGCTGGTTCTCATATAAATTTTTCTTGCTTTCTTCATTCAAAATCTTTCTTAACTGTATCAGTCCAAGTTTTGATTAACCTATACGCCATACATCACAGGATTTAGCGAGTAATGAAATATGTGTTATTCCTCAACTCCTGCGGTGCATGAAAAATGTGCCATAACCAACGAAGTCGACGATGGTGGAAGACTAATACAGGGTATTTGAGCAAAATATACAGACATGTGAGATTTATCCCCTCCGCAACCATTAAAGGCAGATAGCTTCTTAATATCCTCCACTCTCATATCTCGGAACCATATAGCAAGATCGAATGGATCAGCTATATAGATGTGGACTTTTATTTTTATGGTGATTTCACGACGACTCCATAAAGGAACCGGAAAATATATTTCTAGCTGTGGTTATCCAGGTTATTTCATCTTTTACCTGGCCATTTGGGCTTAAAGTGGATCAAAGATGTTTGAAGTCCGCATTTCCTCAATGGCAATAAATTGTTGAAAATAGATGTTACCAGTCAGCGCTTTGTATAAAAGACGAAAACACTTGTTTTTTTTACAATGAATCTGAATCCAGTTCTCACTGCAGTTGCTGCACATTATTTAGCATTTCCACAACCCTGCAAAGCGCACTTTTATCGAGGCAGAAATTCAGACATTCAGAAAGGATAAAAAAATTGGGTTGCCAATATAAAGCGTGCTACAAAACCCTTCTTAAC
Source organism: Dracunculus medinensis (assembly GCA_900625125.1). Lineage (NCBI taxonomy): Eukaryota > Metazoa > Nematoda > Chromadorea > Rhabditida > Dracunculidae > Dracunculus > Dracunculus medinensis. The sequence continues at coordinate 6,157 of UYYG01001153.1, forward strand.
GCAAATATCTATGGTCAATGCGTCCTGGTCTAAATCCAGCTTGGTTAGGGGGCATCGGGTATCGCTGTCTGGTACTGCCATAAACTTATTCAGCAGAAAAGAAGCAAAAATTTTCTATTAGTTTAGTAGGCTGATTCCTAGATAATTGTCGCAGTATATCCTGTCACATTTCTTAAAAATTGGAAGCAGAATTGCTTTGCTCCAGTCATCTGGTATTATTTCTTCCATACCAGAGAGTACTTGAAGATTATTATGTAGGACGACACAATATTTGCAGAGTTCAGCCCGAAGAGTATCTTCTCTAAGAGCTTTATTGACTTTAAACTTCCGGATGACAAAGATTATTTCCTCTTCTGTTGATGATTTGCAGTTGCAAACTTATGGCTTGAAGGGTGAATTAGACCGGGACAACAGATGGCGCACCGTGACTAAGTTTGGCTTCAAAGGATTCCTTCCATCTTACGAGACCACCTTTAATAGCCCTAGGTACACCACTGCTATCCTTTACCATTTCACTGATCCAAGTTATAGTTGTTTTGTGAAGACGAAATAGTTTCCTATTATTGCCTAGTCGAGCCACTGTTATCTTTTTTCAGGACCATTTCGCTTCAATTGCGATTTTTGTCTTACCACGCTTCTGTTGTTGTAATTCTTCGAAGGCCATGACATTCGTGTTTCAGCAGCTTTTTTAGACAATTGAACAGTTGTTATCTAACCAATGCACTTTTTAATAATATATCCTAGAATGGAAATGGCTGATTTTCAGAGATATACTTTTAACTAGGGTCGGTATTTATCTGCCGTTTCAGAGATGTTGATATTTATATTTATATCATTGAGATGTTTCAAAAATTTGTTTTTGAAATGTGCTCACTGTTCCCGAATCATTTAATTTGAGAAAGTTGAAAGAACTTGGAAGGCGCTTAATAAATTATAATAAATTGAGTGGTTTTCTCAAAAAACTTCATCAAAATTAAATTTCAACAATAATGAAGCAATTGAAAATTAAAATCATAAATAAAAGCAAAATGTGGATAGTTGGGTACTTGTGAGCCATCAATTTCATGCCGATCTTGACTTGAAGCATACTGTGGTCACGTCCATATAGAGGCCATTTCAGCACCATCATAGATAGCCATCGGCTATCTAGTATGGAACTCCGACCTGCGATAAGAAAGATACATCCACATGATATTTAGAAAGAGTGTGAACAATGATCGCTTTGCTTACAACATCCATAAGCGTTCTGACACTCCACGTTGCCACGGTTAACACCTCGCCACAGAAAGTCGTTCCCCTTGACAGATTTCGAGCAATTGCTCTATTTCGCGATCATATTCACAAACTATGAGGCTGTTTTACACTCGATATATAGTTATCGCACGTACCACCGGGCTGGAAATATCACAATAACGCGGACGCTATGTCAAGGAAATCAGCTCCTTTTACCACAGAGCTATTTGGAGATAGAGTTACGGGTGGCCACCCCCCGCAGCCAGTCGGATATCATGACAGGTTCACTTCTGTCGAAAACAATGAGGCAAAATCTTAGAGGGAAAAATGATAAAATAGAAAAATTAAAAATTAAACGAAAAATAAGCTTAAAAAAACTTATCGTGTGAAGTGTCGAAAAACTTGTAGAAATTTCGAGAAAAATTGTAGTTAATATTTGTCAATATTTTAAAATTTTAATATTTTATAGTGTCCATCCGCTTGGTATTTTTTAAAATTAAAAATAAATTAAAATTAAAAATGAGTAATTATCGCTCATTTCTAATTTCTGATTAGACTTCCTCCATTGGCTGAATAATTTACGGTGAGAAATTTTTGTCACTTTTGAACAGAACTGAGTCCCCAGCACTGCCTATTTTTAAATTTCTGTTGTAGTGTCCGAATTCTGACTTTCAATGCGAATCATCTGTGCAACAATCATTCAGCTGTTCTGCTCTTACTTTTTTAAGTAAATAAAATTCTTTAAGTTCATAAAAAAAACAATAAATATCATTCATCGCTTATCATTCTTCAAACTATATTCATTTTTGTAAGGAATAATAAACTGGGTTGGGCAAGATGATCAGCTTATACGTACACTGCTTCACGACAATGTATATATAAACATATTATCCATTAAAGGTGAAATTTGGATGGCAGTGGTGAATTACTTGGTCCACCCTTTAATAGCCAACGCACCAAGCCACACCAGAAATGGTGGATCCATGTAGAAAAATTAGATAACACATTATTATTACTATTATTATTATTATTACTATTATTATTATCATTACTATTATTATTACTATTATTTTACTATTATTGTTACTATTACTATTATTATTACTATTATTTTACTATTATTATTATTACTATTATTATCATTATTACTATTATTATTATTGCTATTATTATTGCTATTAATATTATTATTACTATTATTATTATTACTATTATTATTACTATTATTAATTATTATTGTTATTAGCACTTATTTCTATTTAGAATTCTGAAGTCAATAAAATTCATTTTCTCTTTTCTCTCTCTCCTGCTCCTTTCTCCATCCTCTTCGCCTCTCGTTTCTCTTTCCTTTCCACGTTTACTTGGCTCCCATCATCTCTGTTACCTCCTCTCATTTTCTTCATGTATTTTCACATACTTCCTTTCTCTCCTATTTTTTTCCTCTAACTTATCATATATTTTGTCTTTGTTTTATTTATTTCTTTTTCGCAACATAATTTCATTTTTGTATAAATTTGATATAAATGAATAAAATTTAATATAAGTGAATTCAGTTTTTTAAATGTTTTAAATTAATAAACATTAATGAACATTAAAAATCGGATTATTTATTATTGCAAATATTTCATTTACAATAATAAAAAGCGGTTTTTCATTTTTTCATTAAAAATATCGCCGTGAATCGATTAAATTTTTTTTCTTTAAAATAAAATAAGCGACAATCGTTATTCTTCTTTTATTTATTACCAATAAATAATTAGATTTATAATTTCGTTAATAATTTTTAAAATGGCGAAATTTCGTGTAATTCACGATTTTGCAGCATTTTTAGTAATTGCTTGGCCATTTCGTTGTGATTTATTTTCGCAAATATTCCTCTAAATTTATAAGAAAGCTTAGATGGCGAACAGGGTTGGCTTTCCTTAACATTCTGATATGCTCCAGTTTTGCCCCTAATCTTAGAATTTTCCCTTGGCAACCTTGGTCATATTCTATTCACGTGCCAACGCCTCGTGGTACCAGCAAAACGATTATAATGTAGCTTGCAGTTGTGCCAGTGCATTACAAGGGCGGTGATTTCTTTGACTTCTTTCCAAATTGGTTATTATCTTCCAAATTATTGCATGGATATAGAAATTGGTGATGATGCCATTATATTAAAACCAGCCATAGTCGTTGCTCTTTCTAATTCTCCTTATATTTTGTTTATATAATTTTTAGGTATTCGATCGCTTTGAATTATGGTGAATATGGAAAAAGTAAAAGACGGTTGTCGGCAGTTTACTGCTGGTGGAACTGCTGGTAAATATTTATTTGTATAAAGGACTATAGGCCAAAAATGTGGGAAAATTATGAGCGAAGTCATGAATTTCATGAATTTTCGATTTTTTGATCAAAGTTATTCAAATTTATTGAAAGGAATTATTTAGAATAGTTCAGTGGGTTATTGCCCTCATTTCGAAGAAGCAAACTTGTCATTAAAAAATGGGGGCGATGCTGGTGACCCAGCTACGCTTCTATCGCGAGATCTTTTGACTTACCGAGCCAGAGCCAGTCTTGCCAGAAATAATGCCCATTAACGTTTTTTATCACTGTTGGCAAATACGTTTAAATTTTTGATAGCCTTTATTTCCTCTTATTTATTCATTTTTGTTCTGTTGCTCGTGAATTTTTCACAAGTTTTTAAGGTTTGGTTGAGGTTTGCATAATGCATCCACTCGATTTACTCAAAACTCGTTTACAAATTGGTTCACATTATAAAGGTCTTATCGACTGTATTTTTCAAACGTTTAGGAATGAAGGCCCAACTGCTTTTTATAAGGTTTGTTGATTGTTTTACTTTTTTGTTATAATTATTTTTGTTCTTTTTTGTCCATTCACCATTTTCCATTCCCACTTTGTTTGGCGTGATCAAAATTGAAAACTTGAGAAAAGAAGAGAGTCACCTGTAGCCATTTTCTTCACTTTTTATTATAGTTAATCTAGCCAAACGATAGGAATCGAACCTATTATCCTCAATATTCGAAATGATATGCTGCTCGGCCATCGTTTCCCTAATTCAATAAATTATTCTCCAAACAGTTTTTGAATCAATTAGTTGATATTTTGTTTTATCTGATACTATTTTTTCTATAATAAGGAAAAATTAGGAAAATTAAGACAAAATACAGAGGTTGAAGATTATAAAATAATGAAGAGAAGGAAAAGAGTATCATCTTGTCATGAGATAACCAACAATTCCTCGAGCGTCAAGTATCTAAAAGGACTCAGTTTTCAGGGAATATTACCTCCTTTGTTGGCTGAAACTCCAAAGCGAGCCACGAAATTTTTTACTTTTGAAGTTTACAAAGATTTATTCAATAAGCCTTCGATCGATCCATCCCTTGTGAGCTTTTTTTTCATTTAAAGTGTAAGGAAAATATAATTTAAATATAATGTACTCCCCTAGTTCTTAGCACTTTTTAATTTGACTTTAAATTTCTTTGACTTAAATTTTTCATCGATCGTTTTGATTTTATTGAAATTGCATTAATTTTAAGAAATTATTCAGAAATATTCTTAAATATTCATATTCTTAGGTCGAATTGTAAAATTAAATTTCCAATAAATTATTATCATTCCTCGACAAATTTTTTAAATTAACAAGGAAATGAAATTCCAGAGTTTGTCGCTTGCCGGTCTGTGTTGTGGTTTAACTGAAGCTGTTGTTGTTAATCCATTTGAAGTTGTGAAAATACGATTGCAAGCTGAGAGACACATTAAGCTTAGCCAGGTGAATAATCTCTAATAATCTAATGTAAATCAATCAGTCTTGGTATTCATATATACGGGTGATGTTGGCGATACATTTATTCCTATCGCCAAGGAACTCCGTGGCAAATTTGTCTAGTGAGTGCTCCTAAAAGAAAATTAGACCAGACATTAGTTCATTTAACATAAAAATGGTCATATTTTTTAATTTCTTTTTTTTTAAACGGCAAAAAGAATGAATGGTATTCGTAAAAAAGGAGCTAAATTAACTTTATATCCTGGGCGGTTCAAATACAACAATTGTAATACAAATATGAAGATTTTTTAAAGAAATTTCAGAAACTTCGAGATATGGTTACGAATTTTTTAAAAAATTCCTAATAAGTCGATAAAATCCCCATTATTTTAGCAAAAAAGTAGTGCAGCACTTGCGAGAGAGATAGTACGAATCGATGGAATAGGTAAAAAGGGTCTTTACTGCGGTTTAACCTCAACACTTGCACGTAATGGAACGTGGAATATGATTTATTTTGGTTTATATCACAATATAAAATTATATGTGCCAGATGCTGCGGTACACCTTTTTTTGCAATTTTTTTCTTCTTTTTTATTTTTATTTATAAATTTTCGATATTGTATTTTTTTGAATGAATTGTGAAGGCGTCTTTCATTTATTTCAGCTGATATAGATTACAAAAATTTTTTGGGTAGAACCCATTACCATGATTACGATGATCGCTAGAAATTTACATTTACTTAAGATGAATGGAAATGTGTTTTCTATAATTCTTTTAATTTCTTCTTATCATACCACCTTCAAATATTTTTCTGATGTAAAATTACAGGGTTGAATTTTTATATTTCAGGAAAATCCTATGACAAATTTATTTGGCCGTGTTGCACTTGGTTTCACTGCTGGAACACTTGCGTCTGTTGCGAATATTCCATTCGATGTGGCTAAAAGTCGAGTTCAAGGTCCACAGCCCGAGCTAGGAATCCGCAAATATCATGGATGTTGGCAAAGCATGAAACTTATTTATAAAGAAGAAGGGTAAGCCTTTCTGAAATTTTAAGAAAAATTTTCAATTTCTTTAGAATATATTTTTTATATTTATATATTTATTATATTTTTTCTTCTTATTTTCTTATATATTTTTTTTTTATATTTATATATTTATTATATATTTTTTTATTATATATTTTCTATATTTAGAATATATTTTCTTATAATTAATGAGGTAAAATATTACTTAATTCTTTAAATTGAAATCTTCATCTAGTACAGAATTTTTTTAACTTATGAGCTATTCTTTCGATTTATTTCCGCCTTTTTTCCAGTTTATTTGGGATTGAGTGAAAGATTTTTCAAGGATTTATTTAAGGTCAATTTAAGGATTTTATTTCGTGTGCAAAGATTAATTAATGATTTTAATAAACTTATTTATAATAAATAATAAAAGAAATAAAATAATGTAAATGATAAAAGAAGTAAAATGATGAATTTATTTTTTTAGATTAGGAGCACTTTACAAAGGACTTTTACCAAAAGTTATGCGCCTTGGGCCAGGTGATTTCTGGATTATTTACTTTCTTTCTTAAAACTTAACTAAATGACATAAACTAAATTAATAGAAAATCAAATATCTGGAATTATTGACCGAAACGTCACAGCTGATTTAAATTTTATATCCTTAGATTTTTTAGCTTTTTTTTAAAGTTTTAATCGATTTCACAGATATATTGAATTAATAGTCGCATTTTTGAAAATTTGATTCATTTTATATTTTGCTGTAACTTTTTTTCTTAGAATTATTGTCAAATTTATCCAGTTGGAATATTAGCGAAAAAATAAGGAAATGAAAAAATATTTCCTTTTTTGTTTTTAAAATTTTCCTTTTAACAGTTTTTACCATTATTGGTTAGACTAATCACAAGCATAAGTCGCTTTCAACCTGATCCATCCGATGCCTTACCTAACAGTAAAGAAGCCATTTCTTCTATCGTCTAAGTTCATATATTACTAAGCAGCCTATATTTCGAAATCTTTCTCTACTTTATTAGTCCTTATCTTAACTGGTCATCGCTTTTGACACAATCTATTATAACGGCTTAGCAAGTAGCGCGAAATGCATCAATTCCTGCTATAAGCAATGAAGAACATAGCCTAATCAGCGCAGACTCGCTTTGAACATTAAGTTTTCATAGATTTTTCGAAAACCTTAATGAATCATGGTGAATCTAAAATAATCAAATTGCTTTCAGGGGGTGCAATTATGTTAATCGTGTATGAAACTGTTTTCGATTGGCTTAAGGAGCATATCTAATCGATCCACTTGTACCAAAGTGATATAACCTTATAAAAAATTCACTTAAATACATTATTTTTCAAATATTTGAAGGATTGGCTGTAAAATTTCATAATTATGAAGAACATATTAGCACTGACTGTGGCGTGACGTGGCATTACACTTGGATTGAAATATTTTAATTTTTTTTATATTGTTTAAAATAAAAAGTAGTTCACTAGTAGTCCTAACGAGTATCAGTGTTGTAAGAAGTTTAATAGGTATACTTTAATTTATTCTTTTGGCATACGGGAGATGTTTTACCATTTATCAGATTTCAATCTATTTACGAAACAAAACGCATTTTCACTTTTTCGACTTGTTGTTGCCTGAAATTCAAGGTGTTTTGATAAAACTGAAGAAGTAATAATTATTTATTCGATCATTTTATGTATATTCAACTGATTTTCGCCAAATAATTTGAATATATATAAGTATGAAAAGTCTTTAAATCTTTATAAACAATACTACACGATGGAATACTTTTGGCAATATTAACTATTTTTTTTTGAGCGAGGGAAAAGATGCCAAACTTTTTTCATATAAAAGAATGTGCATAGGAAAAGCAACCTTACTTTTTATAAAGAAAATTACGCAAATAAAAAATAGATGCGTGGGAGTGAAGGGAAAAAACAAATTCTTTTGCGAAAATCTCACTAAATCTTTATGGTTTTTATAATTTAAATGTTAGATTCCAATACAAATTAAATATGCGTTAATAGAATAAATATAAGAAAATAAAGCGTTAAAAAATTAAAACTGGCAATACAAAATGAATTTAAATAAAAAATTATCATAGGTGGTAATACAATGATTATGATACATTTCCAAATTAATCTCAAATTTAGAAAAATTATATATAATTGCATGTAAAATTTATAAATATGTATATAAATTATACAGAAATGTAAATTTACACATAAATTAAACATAAAGTGATAAAAATGTGAATGAAACCAATGGGCAGCATATTTTTTCGATTTACTACAGTCAACGATGACCACATACATATTCTATTATATGTAGTACTGTCAAAATAACTTCAACGACATCGTGAATATCACCATCCATTAAAGAATTATTATTGGTATCCCATTCAATTCTAGTCGTGTTATTGAGAAATAGGCTTGTTTCCGAAATAAAAATTTCATCGCTTCCTGTTCTTACTGAACCTTGTTGAATTTTGGTTAATTCAACATGAAAATTATTATTTTTTTCGAACGGATAAACGTTATCATCATTAGCTTTCTTTTTAAAGCCACGAATTTCTTCGGTATTATGCCACAATGCAATTCTTTTACTATTCAATTTTTTAGATACATATGACCTGTCACTTTGTATTATGTATGCAGTGGATACTGATCTGTGCTTTTCAGTACCTGGTTTTTCTGGAAGCCATGTGTTTAAATGTCTATTTTCATCTTCAGATTCAGTCTCGTAATTTTTTTGATTAGAAGATTTATGTTTCTTCCGCAAACGCGTATCTAAAAGTTGTTCAAAAAAATAAATAAATCAGTGGAATTAATTAACCATTGGATAAACATTCGAAAATGAGAAAACACTAACAACGAAATGAGTTTTTGATTGTCTTAATTCCCACAGACCACCACCCCGGAGTTCCATTTGAATTTGAAATTTGTTCAGTTGATGACCGAGCACGGGAATGTTTATGACAGGCACAATCAGTAATTTTATCACGCAATTCATTTATTCTTACATTGCGTCGAGGATGCAGTAGAAGATCACAATTCCTATAGAAAAAAATTAAAAATGATATCGCTGATATATTTAAAATCGCTAAATTATCCATCCAAAGGTGATTCCTAAACCATTAAACAATTCGATCTCTTTCAACGATTTCTTTCTAAAGAATAGAAGAAACTTCTGTCAAATTCTAATAATACATTCCAATATTTAATACAGGATTTAACAAGTCCAATTGGATGCATACTTAATAAAAAATTTCTGTTATCAAAGTCCTATAATGACTACTACAAATAACTCTCATTTTAGTCAAGTTTCTATTTAACTTCATTTAAAAAATCACCGGCAGTACTTAGTAATTGGAATTTCAAGCAACACAGCGATTTTCTCGAGTACTCTGTCACTTTTTGCATTAATTTTTAAACAAGCAATGCGATCCTTTGGTGTCCATTGTAAATTTACGATTGCAACCTATAAAATTTGGATAACGAAAATAATTACAAGAATGGCAATGATAAATGAACAACAATGAACAACACCAAGCTTTTTCAATATATTAACAAAAAATAAACTAGCCTGAGTGGTACTTCTAGGTTTTGGCCAAAGAAATTGATAATGCTTTAAAACAGCAAGACTGCTGCCTATGCAAAGTATGAGATCACATTTGTCCAATAATGAAAGCGCGCCTTTCCAATTTAGTGGCCAAGGCAAGTTTCCTGATTCACCGAAATGCACAATAGTATCAACTAACTCTGAATAACATACATCACAGACTCGACCTGTACCATGATTTCTAAAATAAATCGAATAAGAACAACAATGAAACGAATAAAATAGAAAAATGAGTTCCATTATTCCATTGTTAACTCTTAACCTTGGTAATCTTAACTTAAGCTTATGGCTTAAGTTCATGATAAAATGAGGGAAAAAAAACAAAAAAAGGATAAAAAACAGAAGATTACAAAAAAATTTGAATTTTACCTAAACTGACTATTTTGAGTGACATCGAAAGGCCTAATAAACTGTCGTGGAGGATCACATCGTGCACAAACTTCAATATGCATATTACCATGAATTTCGGACAGCATTTTTTGAGGCACACCTGATCGCAGATGAAGTCCGTCACAATTTTGTGAAACAATATGTTGAACGATACCATGGCGACACATTTCTTTCAAGATCATATGGCTAGTTGTTGGACAAGATAATACTGGATCACCACACCTACTCAATTTCAAGAAAATGAAAAATGAAAAAAGTGAAATGAAAAAGTCTTATTACATAAATTTACAGAATTTTCCAACGCTTTCTATATTCTGCTTGAAACGGCACTACTTAAAGAATGAACCAACAATAAATGAATAAATATAAAATAAATAGAATCAATAAAATAGTAAGCAAATTTATTAATAATCACCAACAAATTAATGAAAATAAATTTTTTAAAACGATTTTCTCAATATACTTGGTTAAAGTAATTCCTTTTTCGGCAAGAGTCCATACTCCATTCGGTCCTCGATAATCGGGTATAGAAGCAGCCTAAATAACCGAAATCGAAAATGGAAAAGGATTTAATATATAATAAAAATAATTAGAAAATTTCAAATCCATTTATTTAAAAAAACACAAGAAGAAAAAACCGTGCTAATCCCTGCACCAGTATATACCATTGTACATTTCGAATTCTTCATTAATTCAGCTAACTGTTCACATTTTTGGTTGATAATTTCATCATCTTCTTCAATCTAAACGACAGAAAAATACACTTTTTTTGAAAAGTAAAATAAATTTATAAGAATGTCAATATAACTTTTTAGCCCATAGAATGAACCAAAGCAATTTTGCCAGAAAAAAATAATTATACTTAGCTGCAATAATTTAAAAAGTTAATGTTATATAATTCTAATTATTTTCAGCATATTAAAATCTAGGAAAAATACATATTTAATACAATTTTTAAAATATATATGTATATATGAATATGAATATATATGAATATAACGATCAGATTGCGGAATTGCCCGACTTTAAACATTTGGATCCATTCTAATCCCAAATGACCAGGCAAAGGATGAAATTGTAACCCGAATAACGACAGCTAATTTTTCCAATTGACGAAACCTTTATGGAACCGTCGCGAAATCACCATAAAGACGTAAAACATCGTCCATATAGTTGCAATTCGCTCGATCTTGCTATATGGTTGGGAAATATGGCCAATAAGAGTGAAAGATTTTAAGAAGCTTTCAGCTTTTGACCACATATATCTAAGATATATTTTATGGATCTGTCGAGTGGATAAGATCGCACATGATAGTATCCATCTCCACTCAAATACTACCTGTATTAATAAATGTTATCACAGAGCGTCACCTTTGCTGGTTAGGGAACGTCATCTAGCACAGGAGTTGACGCATATTTTCCTACTTTCCGAACCCTGTGACGGTTGACGCCAAAAGCGAGGAGGGCCAATCAAGACCTGAATAATAATGAGGTGAAGAAAGATTTTGAAAGTATGGGGGAACCAGTGATATATGGACTTAGACGATGGAAAAAGCAATGGTTTCTATTAATACTAGTGATGGCGTCGGACCGAGCAGCTTGAAGACGTCTTACCCTTATGGCCAGCGGAGCCAGCCTAATCACTAATGGTGAGAGCTGTTAGGAGAAAATGAGAGCGATCAGGTTTGTTGCAGACAAGTTATAAGCCATTTTAGGCCCGGAAAGAGGTGCCTTAAATGAATTTAAATTTCTTCAACTCCGATGAAATTAGATTTCCAAGCAAACATCGGATTGAATTAACCGAAAATAAAGTGCAAACAACTAGCTAGAAATTCACCACAAATTAAATCGTCACTCTCACATTTTTTCAGTTTCTAATTTTTAATTTAAAAAGTTTTTAATTCAGTTAAATAACTAAAATTAAATGGCAATAAATGAATATAAATTCGATAAAGCCAGTTCACTCAAATTTCGCGCATTGCCTTACTCTTTGGCTTCAATTTGATTTTATTTGCGATTTAATTTATCGCTGAGTTTTTTACCAAAGTGTTTGAAACTAAATCAATTAAAAACTGAAAAATTGAAGAAACCTCTCGACGCCGATCTATTGCCGCTGATCCGTCACTTGATTCCATCATTTACCAAGCATTAAATTTTCACCAAATCAAAGCCGATTGCTACTATTCGGTTTTCAGAGTGTGAAATCGATTATACTAATATGCAGCTATGAAGCTGCAATCTTCCTCTTCGACTTTTCATCCCCGATTTCATCCTTCCTGTTTTTCGACAATTCGTCTAAATCTTATTATTGTTAGTGGATTTGGGATTTGTTTGTCTAAATTTGCATCTATTTTGTTGGGATTATAGGAAATTTAAAAATTGTCTGTTCACGTGAGCTGACGAGTTTTTTTGTAACTGATAAAATGATTACTTGAGCTCCAAAAAAGACGAAAAGCATCGAAACGTCGTCATATATATATTTCTCGTCTTGTTTCGTATCTTTATCAGTCAATAAATATTTGTCAATAATCAGCGAAACAAATTGCAGTAATGGGAGCCGATGGTGGAACAATACCAAAACGTTGTGAATTGGTGAAAAGTAAGAAGAAGCGAGAGAAAATCTCAAAAGATATTGTAAATGCCTCGCTTTGGAGGAATTGTCAACTTTCACAGGAAACACTCAAAAAGCCGATTGTCGCATGTCGTCTTGGAAGGTCTTATTTTTAAACTCCTTGGCTCATTAACGTGTCACTTTCCTTTTATTTGGTCTTTTGTCGCGCCTACAATTTTCTTCTTTTTGTTCTTTCTTCTCTTTCCCTCTTCCCTCTTCTTCCCTTTCATTCTTCATTTTTGCTATCGTTCATTTCATTTCCATTCTTTCTGGTTCACTTGTCCACATTTTAAATTCACTTGCTTTTGCATTGACTTTAAAATGGAGATCCCTTCGTCTGAGAGCAATTTGATGATCGGTAATCCCCAATGAGACATGGATTCCATTTCTGATGGTAAAGTCTCGTCAAGAGGTAATACTCGAACATCTTGCGTCATCTCCCAGGCTGCTTCTATTACCCATTTTACATATATTCAATCTCTAAGGCAGTGGAAAAATACCATTAATTTAAATAATACGGATTATTTTATATAGATTTGTGGATATTGTTCAGTTCAGTTTTTAAAATTTTTATATATTTATAATATATTTCATATATTTTTTATACATTAACTTAAATATTTAAATATTTAAAAAATTCTGTTATAGATGATTTAATTTATAATTCAGAAATTTATTTCAAAATTTATTTTAGAAGAAATATATTTAAATTTATTTATTGTTATTTTATTCATTGTTTTTGTTTTAATTATTTATTGATTTCTTTTTACGGGAAATACAATATTTCTCCACTTTTATCAATTATCTTTATCTTAATTGCACACCCGATACTTTTGCGTGATATGCTGCAGCTAAGCATTTTGCATATTTGTCATATATTTTGTATATTTTGTAAAGACAAATGTCGATTAAAATAGCTCGATTTGTCAAATTTTAGAAATCTGATTTAAATTTGATTTGAATCTAATTTTTTGGGTTATTTATGCAGAAATTAATTCGCATAATTTACAGATTGTATAATAAGGAAGCAGTTTTAAACGCAATTCTTTCGAAAAAAATTAGTAAACATGAAAATATGAAACATATTCGAGGGCTGAAAGATATCAAAGATTTGAAATTAGCGGAGAATAAAGAGTTCAAAGGAAATGAAGTCGATAAAGGCGATGTTTATAAAGATCGTAATATTGCTCCATTTTGTTGTCCAGTTACAAGTATTCCAATGAATGGGAATTATTCGTTAGTTAATTTTATGATATGAGTAATTTTGCTTTTCTTTTGAATATTCAATCGAATATGTAGTAGTCCATTAAGGATGGAAGCTGACTTAAGTAGCCAGCATCATCGAATTTTTCAACAAGTTCATCCCAACGAGGAATAGAACATTTTCTTATTTTTTTATATGAATAAAATGGAAAATAACACTGATAAATCTGCGATAAACAAAGCAGATTTTAAAATTTCTGTTTCGCTCAATTCCTGGTTTTAGATTGCGGAATTTTTTAAAACAACTAGCTAGAAATTCACCACAAATTAAATCGTCACTCTCACATTTTTTCAATTTCTAATTTTTAATTTAAAAAGTTTTTAATTCAGTTAAATAACTAAAATTAAATGGCAATAAATGAATATAATATGAATATATATATAGCCGTCAAACTACAAGATCATATGAGTCAGTATAGTTCAAAAGAGCTCAAGTTTCAATTTATTGACCATTCTTTTATTACATAGGCTGAATTGACTATAGGGAACTCAGTGCCCTGGCCTTCATCGAGAACTCAATGATACTCTGGAAAACGGCACTTGAAGTCAACTCAAAACACTTCACAAGTACCCCTCAAGTGCACCAAATATTCAAGTGATATATTGTTTTTGCCACTGTTCTCCACAGTTTTAAACCGCTTCAGCCAGTTGATCATAAGCAGTGGACACTGATGCAGAGCCATATGAATCAAATTATGTGGTAAAAGGCATTGACTCGTTCATTCATCTAATACGAATCTACAGCGAAGACATTGCGATTTCATTTGGACTAGAAAAATATAGCCGACTGGTATTAAGGGATAGAATTGCTCATTAGGTTGTTACTCAATTCGTGGCGCTGATGCTGAAGTTCTATTTCCCGCAAGAGTAAACCTGTATAATACTTTGAGTGGTGCTGGTGACCTTTATTTCTATCGCCAAGGGATTCCATGGCATATCGCCCAATGCAACATGCCAGCGAAAAGAGTTTAACCAGTAATGGTGAGGGAAAAAAAGTCGGATGGTAATTGAGAGAAAGTAGCTGAGGCTGATGAGGTGGACCTGTCAGCAGAACATATAGGCATATAAATTTGCCACAAGTATCTTGGTATCCCATAAGTCACATGGAAATCGCGATAAAGAGGCAAGAAAAGGAAGCGTATTTAAGCGCACCAAAAAATAAAAAAGATTTTGAAGATCAATGGGAAAAATAAAATTCAGCTCAATGGGAAAAATAAAATCCATGCCTTAAAAATATATTCAGATACGAAGCTGACATAGTGAGATGGTTAAAGGAAGATGGAGGCTGCTGATGCTGAAACTTTTCACAGTGTACTGAAATTTCCATCTCAACTCTAGTTGCCAAAGACCAGCCGGAAAGAAGGCGAGTGGGACTTGATGAATGTGAAAACTGTTGTCTTGAGCGAAACTCAAGCGAAATACTGCAGCTGTCACCAAAGAATAAGGTACTGAGAAATGCCTGCAACATCAGCAGACATTCGAGATCAAGTAGAGGAAGTACCGTGGCAAAGCGAGATCCTCCATGGGATGTACCATCGGTAAGTAGCTGAAGTGGTTGGCATTGAGATCAGTGGTTGGTTGAAAAATGCTCACAAAACAGCACTGAGGCACTGATTATAACACTAGAATAGATTCCATCGAAGTGCGGATCTACCTCATGAGACAGGGTGCAGATCATGCAAGCAACATATAGCAGCAGGATAAGGTACACTGAAAGCATAACTAAGGATCTGGTATTGTTTACAGGAATATCTGCTGAATATATGGTTTAGAACAAATAGAAAATTCCCCAAAAAATCATGGAGAATGATAAGGCCCAGATCCTGTTGTCTTCTTTATCCAGACAGATGAACAAATACTGGCCAATCAACCAGATATCGTGGTAGCAGACAAGAATTAAATCAGCAGCGGTAGCAATACCACTGAAGGACATAGTAATACCAGGTTGTAGGAACGTTAGGAGGAATATGAGAAATAGAAGAGAAATACCAAAGGCTGGAAGACGAGAAGATATGGAAAGGAAATTGAAGGTCAGAGTGGCTCCGCTGG
Source organism: Dracunculus medinensis (assembly GCA_900625125.1). Classification (NCBI taxonomy): domain Eukaryota; kingdom Metazoa; phylum Nematoda; class Chromadorea; order Rhabditida; family Dracunculidae; genus Dracunculus; species Dracunculus medinensis. Next base: position 22,114 of record UYYG01001153.1, read on the forward strand.
TGGCAGGACCATTAAAAATTATAACTACTAATTTAGAAAAATGGCTCCAACAGACCCCAGGAATTTGAGATCTCCGTCCAGAAGAATACACTGGCTAAGATACTATAGGACCTTCAAGCTCCCAGGATTCTAATACCCGAGATTAGCTCATACCACTAACGAGAGTGAAAAAAAGGTTTTATATATATTTTTTGTATTTAATCTTGTTTTTCATTCCATCTTTTTGAGCCATCTCCCTCATTAAAATTTTCCATTAATTTTTTTATTAAGTTATCAATTTTAGTTTCTTGGTCAACTGGAACTGTGGATGTGTAATATCAGAAAAAGCAATCAATGAAGTCAAGTCCGATATTTGTCATGGCTGTGGTGGCCCATTATCTAATGATAAATTAATTATGTTAAATCCATCAAACGATTTGCTGGAAATATATGAAGCTAAATTATTAAAAGAAAAGGAGTTGAAAAAAAACCGTAAATTGTCTCGAGGTTATCGTTATTTGATAGTTTTATTCTTTTTATGAAATATGAAATTTTTGCCATTTAATTGCAGAAAGTGATAATTTGGAGGCTACAAGTAAATTAAACAATGATAAAAAGGCAGTTAAAAGGAAAGCACCCTCATCTTCAATTCAGAACGATGCAAATGCTTCAGCCGCTTATAAATCGCTATTCACTTCATGCGAGGAAGCCAAACGAAAACCAGCTGCGCACTGGGTCACATATAATCCACTTTTCTATTGAATTAAATATTTTTTTTATTTTGAAGAATTATATGTAATCGTTTTGATATTCTAGTCTTTTGATTCTGATAAATGAATTTTTTACTTAATAAGTTGGTGATAAACAAAAACTAATTGTATCTGTACATGAATTTTTTTGATAGCATGCTGGGTTGAAATGTTTGCATTGACTTTTTATGAATGTGTTAAGTATTATTCTACGAATATAATCATTCATTAAGAAATAATTTTTTTAATAAGAAATTTAATTTATTAGTTTTTCAAATATTTGGATTTTTTTATATATTTGGATTAAATTCTGATATCTTCATATTTTCTATTTAATAGTGCACAATTATTGAAAGCACATCTTGTAAAAAAATAGCATTGTGGCTGAATTTCTATCTCTCTCTTACCATTTCTCGGCATTAAATCTGCATTGAGTTTTGTATTTGTTAAGGTTCTTTTTGCTTATTAACTTTATCGATTTTAGCTTCGACGATCATAGGCTATGCATAATGAAAGTTAAATATGCCTTATAGGCATCAAATTTTGTAAATTCTCGGGTTTGTTCGAAATTCTATTTATTAACGAAATGTGACAATGGTATGGTAGCCGTCGATGATAACCGATGTTTCACTTTATTGTATTTTCGTTAAAATGGATTAAAATGGAATGGATTTCGAATAAAACAGTTGGTTATGCATGCGACAATTTTCGTCTTCAATTTCAAAACTAATTTAAAAAAATTAAAACACTGCGATTATCATTTCAACCTAATTATGCAGTTGTTTTCGTTTATTGGCATATTTCCTAATGGTGAAAGATCTTTTCACTCGTTGTTTGCTGTCACTTCGAATTTTGCCATTCCCTCAACGCTTTTCTGTTTTTCTTGTAGCAATAATCGTTACCGCGTTTCGTCTTTAACTGAATATTAGGATATAATTCCTGCACCACCAAGTCACTTGAAGATTAAGATACGAGTGGGCTTGTAATATTTCATAGATTTCAGCTCTTTTTTCAAACTTTCAGTGCTTAAAGCACAGCACTCCATATTCCATGAACTGCTCTTAGTAGTCTAGTATTTATTAAGAATTCAATAACTTAGCATTAATTTTATGTGTATTGCCAAGTGGCAACTCTTCACATTTATTGACAAATTTATTGCATTGATAAAATGTTTCATTTTTAACATGCGAACTCTTCTTCTTCTGACACCTCTCACCATTACTGGTTAGGCTGCTCCGCTGGCTACAAGGATAAGACGTCTCCAAGCTGCTTGGTCCCATGCCATAGCTAGTAATAAAAGCCATTCCTTTTTCCATCGTCTAAGTCCATATATCGCTGGTCCCTATACGTTCAAAATCTCCTAACTTATCAGTCCAGGTCTTGGTTGACCCTTCTCACTTTTGACGCCAACCATCACAGGGTTTGGCAAATAGCGAAATATGTGTAAACTCCTGTGGTTGACGATGGAGAACATGCCCTAACCAGCGAAGGCAACGCTCTGTGATAATATTATTAATACAGGTGGTATTTGAGCGACGATGGACACAATCATGTGCGATTTTATCCGCTCAACTGATCCTTAAAATATATTAGATATATGTGGTCAAAAGCTGAAAGCTTCTTAAAATCTTTCACTCTCATTGGCCATATTTCCCAGCCATATAGCAAGATCGAGTGAATTGCAACTATATGGACGATGTTTTACGTCTTTATGGTGATTTCGCGACGGTTCCATAAAGGTTTCGTCAATTGGAAAAATTAGCTGTCGTTATCCGGGTTACAATTTCATCCTTTGCCTGGTCATTTGGAATTAGAGTGGATCCAAATAGAGTGAAGGTATTTAAAATTACTTCCTCAACCGGTACTGAATTGGCATGCGAACTCTTAATAAACATACATTGGTTATTTATTTAATTTTATTTCTTAGTTATAAATTTTTCGGTTAGCAATTAGAGGCGAGGCAAGCAATTTCGCCACTAAAATTGTCAATAAATCTTCTTCGATCTGGAAATTTGCTGTATTAACTTTACAATTAATAAATTCGTCGTAAATCTCAAAATCAGTTATTTAGATTTTCGCTTGAGAATAAACTGCCATACACTTATATTGTATTTTCATAAATTAAATCGTTTTCTTCAAATTTTAATCTTAAATTTACCATTGAAATTGCACATTTTAAAATCAAATTTAATTCGCATTAATTTCCACTCCAATTGTAATCCTTTTTTTGCATAATTTTTTCTTTTTCGCTTATGGCATCTAACAACGTTTATAATTTCATTTAACTTTAAAAGAAAGAAAATCTGATTGGTGATTGTTTGCAAAAAAGAAGTAATAAAATTTTATTTTATTAAGAGCAAATAATTGTAAATAATTGTGTAATTTTTGAAACGATAAATTAATGGTTGATTTGTATGAAAAAAAACTCAAATTGAACGCATATTTCGTATAATATGCGTTATTTGTTGCAGATTATTAGGATGAAGTTACGGAATATCGAACTAATACCGTAAATTGGGCAAATTTTCTGTTATTTTCCAATTTTAACACAAAATTTTATGAATAATTTAATAATAAAAATTTAAACCATATGGAGTCTTGTAAAAGTTTCGATGATACTGTGGTGTGGTGGATATTTGTGCTTCGATTCCTAAAACGAGGGATGCTGATTGCTGTCAAAAGAAGTTAGTCGAAAGTGAAAATGTTCTAAGAATACCTTTTGCATTGTTCCACTGGTTAAACTTACTAACTCTTCGTGACATAAAGTACAACTAATTAATCGTCGTTTACTTGATTAAAAATATTTCAATCAACGAGGAATGAAAATGGTTTTCTGACAAAAATTTGGAGCGAGTGCATTAACTGGAATGTGTGTATCTGTGAGTGTCACTGTGTTTTAAGAAGGAATTCAATTTGTGAAATAATAAATGGATCCCGCTCCCTCCGTTTTCGCACATATCAATCATGCATGTGTTTGCGTCCCAACCAATAATCTATCTGTTCAAAACTATCGTTATTTTTATCATTCCATCGTGCAACTAAATATTGCCGTTAAATCAAGAAATTTTTAAAATCGAAACCCAAATATTTATTATAGCACCGGAATAAAATTTATAAAATTTTGCATATTAATATTGGCAACTTACAATTCGCCGATTACTCGGTTTCAAATAAGCAACACTCAATTACAAGATTTTTTAAAAGATGCACTGATTTCAAGTATATCTGAAACCAAGCTGATTTTTGCTATAGAAAATAATATTTAGTATATCATTGTGGCTATTTCATCTTATTATTACAGCGAAATCCTCTCAGAGCGATAAAAGTATAAGTTGGCACCACTAGGATTTGACTTTAATCATAAGATTATTCATCAATGACATGAGCCGATCTGCTTGAATTCACGTGTTGGAACGCGTCATCCAACCACATTGCCATATTTTATCATTTACTCGGCGAAAATTGATTTTAGGATTTTCTCTAACAGAAAATACGATAATTTAATAGATTCCACTGCTTTTGAAATGCATTAAATATAATTTTAGGAAAGTTCAACTAAATTTACTGCATTTTGTCGAAAATTCATATCAAGTTAATGAATAAGAAGACAAGAGATAACCGTAGTGGAAAAATTGCCGCTGGCTATGTAACCACAGTGTAATAATACCAAAAATCTTGTCCTATGCCCTCAATCCCTCTTATCAACTTCTATTACAATTTTCATTGATCACTATTACCATTATTATCAGCACCAGTATTCTCCTAATTAATTTTTAAATCACGGTAACCGCGAAAATATTTACTTAAAAACCCGATAAGTTGATGAATTTGAATATCCTTTAAAGTAGTCAACAAAGCAATCAATTCTTACTGGCGAGACGAATATTTTGTACTTTTTAAATTAAAAATCTAGAATTTGGATTATATTAATAATGAAATTGTGATCTCGTACTTAGCGTTCATAATTCAGGAACTGAAGGGACAGACTTGTGTTAATAATTCACTAATGAAAAATCGTTCATAAAATTATCAATTTTTTCATGAACTCTTTAAAATTAATATGTTAAAATTAATATCAGAGGTGGATGAATAACTTATATATATATGTATAACTTATACTATTAATGCCCAAACTTCAAGCTCAAAACCAAAAGCCGGATTAAGTTGGTACATTGCTGATCCGATTCCGTTCAGTGATCGCTCTCTCTTCTCTCTCTTTTTCACGATTGATTCAATATGATATTATTTCTGCAGCTTAATCCGGCTTTTGGCTTTGAGCTTGAAGTTTGGGCATTAATAGTCCAGAATGAAATCATACTGGATCTTGACAATGGAATGAACTTGGAATCGAGCTTGCAAAGAATTTCCTCTATATCAACTCTGCTACTTCCTTCGATCAGTTGTGGTTTTTTATGGCTTTTTACGAAAGCAACTGCATGTATTATAAATAAATGTATTATAAATAATTTATCACATTCAAAATCAGCTTGTTTTATTTGCGTATTTGCATCTTCAAAATGCATATATAAATTTCATATCATTTTGCTTAATAAAACCAATTATGCATTTCACATTTAATATTTTAATAATTTAATATTTTACTTCTGAACAGGCCAAAGTCAACTAATTAAAACTAATAAATTAAATGATTAATTGAAAATTCTGAAACTTTTTATCCCCAACTTCTATTCCTTTTTTTGTAAAAAATTTTCAACTTTAGTGTAAAACTGTACTATGTTTTTTTTGTTTTTTAATGGCTCTCGTTAAAATGCAAATTTGATTTCTATTTTTTACTTCATTTTTTAAAAAAGAAATTTTCCTTTTTCATTAAATTTTACGGATAATAGAACTCACAAGTAATTTGATTTTCTTTGAAATATTTTTCCATAATATTATTAGAAAAAATTACAATATAAAATATTACAACATTCATTTTCATTAGAATGCCTCAAAAAAACTGCTTTTTTTGCGAAAAAACTGTGATTCCTCAAATATTTCGTTTTTCTCTCTGCAAAACCATTTATCGCAAATCTGTAAACTGAAAAGTTGGTTGAAAACAATTAAGCAGAAATAAATATATTTTCAATTACACTAAAAAATTATCTTTTTTAATTATCTTTTAATTTTCGGAAGCCGTTAAGTCATTATAAAATTGATTCCAAATTCTTTCTAAGTAAGTTAGCCCCACAATTTATTCTTCATTACATTTATTGAATTAATATTATGATCTATATTAATATTTTAAATCACTCCATCCCTATTAACGCAAATGCAAAGATTCATTGAATTCATTAGATTGTTCAGCTTGATTTCATTCGACGAAGGTTATGGTGATGCCGATTTTATATAAGCTCTTTTTGATGAAGAAAAAACGAGTTCAGTGCGCCTCAAAACTATTTTCTTTGATCGTCTCTATAGTAGTATGTGCATTTAATACATTCCAATATGCCGACCAACCCAGTAAATCGAACATGGAGAGGAGGACAACCTGTGTAATAAATCTTGACATAAGAAGAAAGAACGGGCGAAATAAGAAAGTTTTCAATTTCAGTAGTTCTTTGATATAATATTATCCACAATAATCGCAAAATTTCAACCCAATGTCCAAAATAATTCTGGCTAACAAATATATTTCTCAAATTCTATTTTAACAGCGAAATCTCAAAAATTTGAGTGGTGCAGTCGTACTTCTTGCTTCAAATGGTTCTCTGATGAAATGGTTTCATACTAAAGTGGGACAAACTATGTCTGAAATTCAGAGGGAAAAGGAATATAAATCAGATTGCCTTAATAAGCATTTCTTAGCATATCTTTTCATCAAAATGCCTATATGGTACTTCATAGAATAAATAGCTTTTTTTCATCTTTGTCTACATTATCTGTTGGTTTTTTTCATTTATAAATCTTACCTCAATTTTTTTTGGTTATGGAGTCAAATTTTTTCCTATTTTTTTTAAAATATACTTTTTTTCGGTATAGTATGAATCTCTCTTGTCCTCTCCTATATTTCCTTAATATTAGGTAACCGTAGTTCATTCATGAAATCTCAGAAACAAGGTAGTTCTGAAGTAAAATTCTGCTAAAAAATCCATTATATTGCCAATATCGATTAACATGCCGAAGAAATTTATCAAACTGATCGCTGTTTTTTACTGTTTGCAAAAAAAGAATTATTCGACCAAAAATCTCGCAGCAGAACCATATTACATTACAAATAAGAAACACCAAACATTTCGTGCATAATTATTTTATACAATTAAAATTACAACATAATATGATATTTATAGAAAAAAAGCAAAAATTAATTTCGTTATTTCTCTTGCTTTTTCATGCTCACAAAAAAATTTTAACTTTTTTAAGAAAGGCTTAGGTTGGGGCTTGCGTTCAGGCCTAGGCTTAAGCAAGACCTTTAGAAAAGTACTGTTTGCGGTGGCTATATAAGCGCATTGCCCTTCTTGTCTACCGTCTCTAAATAATTGAATAGTGAGTGGAAGAAATAAAATTCGCATCATACACTAGTAATATAAAACATTCTTATTCCATTTGCTCTTATCCAGCTTTTTTTTCTTTTTTGCTTTCTTTTTTTCCACTGAGTGCTGTGGTCTTACCATAATATTTGAAACTTTTGTTGAGTCGCCATTTTGCCAATAAACTATCGAGACTCGATGGCTAGATGAAGAGCTCGAAAACCCACGAGTCGAGCCCGAAGAGAGAAACTCCGACAGCAACTATTACTTTCGCTGTTTGGCGATAGCAAGATAAAAATTCTGCAATTCTGCAATTCTGCAATTCTATTGATTTCTTCGAAGGCATTTTAGAGAAGGCATTTCCTCTTCTGTAAAGTTTTGCTTTTCTGGTTTTTTTACATTTTTAAAATGAAAAAATTAATTTTGTTATTTTTTTAATCATGGTTACTAGAATGAGATTTGCCAGAAAGAAGAGGAACAATTTGAATTTCAATTTCAATTTGAAGAGGAACAATTGGGCTCCAAAGATTGTTCAAATTTTATTCTCGTCAAGACAAATGCACCAAAAAATTTAATAGATAGAAATTGCTCGATTTATTTAAGAATTCAAATGAAATAGATGAAAATTTTATTGGAAAACTTCATACTATTATGATCGTGAAGAAAATATGATTTTCATTTATTTTTATCACTGGCGGTCGAATCGTTACAATGAAGCAAACGTCCAAATCATCAGCGTCGTCATCGTTATCATCATTATTATCGCCCATCCTATCATCCTATCACGGTATTAAACATTGTTCAATTTCTCCTCATCGGCCAAAAAGCCGAAATTCATATTTTTACAATACAATACGGTCGTCGGCCGATCTGTGATTATTCACTGATATTGCTATTTATTAATATTAATAACATTTCGATTCATTCGTTTCAAAAAAATCTCCTCTCTGTAATAAAGCAAAAAATTACACTTAAATAAAAATTAAATGATTTCATTTAATTTTTAATTTAAATGTAAATAAATCCAAAGTTCAAATTAATTTTATTTATTCAGTTCTATTAGTTTTATTCTTAGTTTTATTTTATATTTTATCAATTATTTTCGTGTAAAGCTTTTAAAGAAATATTTTAAACATAAATATTTATTCAAATAAATTGGAAGTAAATAAATAAATAAATTTATATATGAAATATTTTCACTAAAAGGAAACGTTATAGCAGAGTGGATAATAACTTCGATTATCGCGTTGAAATAGAAGGAAAGCACTCTATCACCGATAAGGGCACTGGCGACTCCGATTGGCCTCTGGCAAAATTTTCTGAGCTAGGGAATCCAGTCAGAAAGTATGGGCACTAACCATTTATTTATTTTCAATAAAAATTCTTCCCTCATTCTTCAATAAGAAGTCTTTTTGATCCTTATTTTTGTAAAAATTTTTCATCGATTTTGCATCGAAAAATTGTAATTAAAAATTGTTTTTACACAAAATTGCTTAAACTTCAATGACCTCGCAAAAAACAAATCGATTTATTAGATTTTTTATATATTCGTTTATTGCAAATCATTTATTTAATAATTAAAGATTTTTCTTACAATTTATTTAGCGATAAAAGTAATAATTAATAATAATGCATCATAGTATGAAACTAGTATGCATTGTGATATTTAGTTTAATTTGAAAAAATATTAAGAAATTTTAGTTAAATTATAGACTTTGTCCGATTTCAAGACGGTTATATTCATTTAAATTGGATATTAAAGCTATTTAGCTATTTTTTGAATGGCTAAATGGCTCAGATTATCGCTTCAAGCCTCAAGCTAAAATAAACCTATCGCTAAAAAACCTAAGTGATTCTGGTTGCCCACTTGTCTTTTTTTTATTGCCAGTTGTCTCCCTGCCAAAAATTATCTCATCTTAATAATAACTGTCTCAGTGGGACGAGTCTAACCAGAAACGCTGAATGTTAACCACTTATCTCAATATTCTATTATGAAAAAACAACCTTTTTGTTACAATAAGAATCCTTCCATAATTTTGTGTAAAAGAATTATTCAAAACGATTTTTCATGGAGATTTATTGACTGAAAAATACTGTATCTTTCATTTCTTTCGATTTTCCATCCATTTAAATAAATTTTTCAAATTCAACAATCGTTATCATAATAATATTTATTTATAATTCGTGCTTTTCTCTCAGTTCTAACCCAATAAGGAATTTTTTAGTTAAAAATTTATAACTTTCCTTTTTACATTTTTTTTTAAAATAATTTCCTTTTAATCAAAAGTCCATTTATAATAAACTGAATAAATATTTATATTATAAATAAATATTTTTAGTAAAATGTGAACTTTATAACAGCTATAAAGCTAGTTATTTTTTTTACCAAAAATTCAAAATAAATATCTTATTTTAACGAAGATTTTATTTCTGGTTCCACTGGCTACTAAAGTCAAGTTCTCTTTCTATAAAGACATTTAAGAATAGAAGTATAGATGACACTACAGCTCCATCCGGATTCCACTCACTCAGAAAATGAAATGATGAAAAATGATTCTGCCAAGCGCTCGCATCGATAATATAAGACATGCACTATTTGTCGATATATCAGCTTGTGAGTGAATGTGAATGCAAGTGAACTAAAAATAATTGCTATTATATTAATTTATAGTTATATGAGCAATAAAAGACTATCTGTTATGAAAAAATTTTCATATTCATAGTTTTGAAAAAATACCAAATTTATTTCATATTTATAGTTTTGAAAAAATACCAAAAGGCAAAAAAATTCTTATGCAATAATTTATACATATTCATAGGAATAAAAGCAGTAAAAGACTTGAAAAATAAATGAACCAAATATGTGAACATGAGGAAGAGATAATTTATAAGGAAACAAGGAAAATTGAGCAGAAAGCAAGAAAATTAGAATTTCTTTAGAAATATTCTATAATCAAAGCTAAATCATTAATCATCTTGCACCCACTTTTTATCAATTTTCGGGAGGAGTAACTATAAATATAAATTATATTATATTTACCCGTCAAGAAAACTAACATTTTAACGAATTTACTGCGGTAAGCCGCTATAAAATACAGTTCGATAAGCCGTTGAAAAGAAAGAATTGAACAGAAGGAAAAAGTTTATAGTAATTCCCATTAATTTCGGAGAAAAGCCAAATAAATTAATATTCTGAATGGCTCTTAGAAAAAAGAATAATAAATCATGAATATTCAAAATGATTTTAAACCCATTTTGAAAAAATAAAAAACAAATTAAAATCACAAATCTTCTTCTTGATCAGCTTCATTATTTAATTGTAACAAAGGTTTATCGCTATTCATTTGTAATAAAAAGTCTTCACCACTTAATTCATTAATATCAGGAGCCTAAAATTAGAAATTTTTAGAGTTTTTTTAAAATTTAAAGATAGGAATATCTTAAATATGGTCCAGCAAGTCCCAATATAAATATAATCCCAATAGTCCTAATACATGCGATATGAATAACCAATCAAACATCATCTAAATAAAATTATGAAAATATAGATAAATGACTAAAAGATAATTCAAGAAAGGGCTTTAAATAAGAAAATTACTATTAAATTATTTTCAATAGTAATTTTAATTATTTATTATTTTATTTTCAAGAAAAGCAACTAATAAATGTTTAAGAAGGCAATCTCGCTTAACTTCCAAAAAATTAGCAAAAAAAATTGTATAAATGGAGGAAAAACGAAGAAATGGCAAAAATAGTTAAGAAAAAAAGAGATAAAACAATTGCTATAAAAAAACATACGAGAGCATTAGCGATATGAGTTTTCTTATGACGAAGAAGATTGTCTTTTCGATTGAATCTTAAGGAAAAATTTAATTACAGAAATTATCCATATAGAAGCTTCTTTTATATAAAAATTAATATTATGCTCTTGAATGACGCTGAACTCATAGTATTTTGGCGACTCTCTAGTGAAGGGACCTTATTCAACGTAGTAGTATTCAGTGGAATCAGTCAAGCCACGAATGGTGAAATGAAGAATAAGGCTATGGTTATTTATTTTTTAAGTATTTCTGACTATTCATTAGTGTAGTGATTTGAATCATATTCGATGATAAACCAGTCATTAAACAATAAAATTTCAAGGAAAGTTGAAATTCAGTCATTTAATAGATATAGGAAATGCATGAGAAAATTTTTTCACTCTTTTAAACTATATTGAAATCAAATATATATATTTTATATTTATAATATCCTTTAGTATATTTGGCTCGTCTCACTGAAGTACCAGCGAGAAGTATTAATGAAGACATGGAATGATACAATCAAGAGAGATTCTGAAAATATAGGCGGTTCACCCTAAACCAAGGAAAAAGGGAGTATTAGTTATATTCATGGCATTAGGTCGAGCGATTTGAAATCTTGCAGCCACCAGAGCTTGCCCAAACGGCAGTGGTGTGAAGTGATAAAAAACATAGATACATTTTACTATAAATCTCCAAAATATAAGGTAAAATCTTTTATTATTGTCGTCAAGAGGAGAATATAAAAGAGTCTTGATTCTACTACAGAGTCTTCTAACCAGCAGTTTATTTTATTATTTATCAATTATCAAGGACAAATGAAAAATCGGAATTAATGAAGAATTGGCTAATAAAGCGATTCTCATTCAAAAGAGTGCCTTGGAGTTACTGGCATGAATCAACAGGAGTTCAAATAAGTAAGGCAAGCGACTGCACTAATGAAAAAAAAGGCGAAAAGGAAAAAAAGGATAAAAGATCCAGAGTTATTTCAGTCAATTACTTCAATCGAGTAGGGGAAAAATCTCTACAAGTGCTACCAAAAAATAATAATAAAAAGGGCTAATCGCAAAAAATGGTTCGTTTGTGAGATCCCTCGTCTATGCTTCTTTCGTTTTTTATATAGTTTTTAGATTTTTTTTCAATTTATTCTTTTTTCAATTTATTTCTGCTTTTTTATCATTAAAAAATATTTACCTTTTACCACAGAATGGACAGCGGTGCGGGCGGAGACCTGTATGAATGAACTGATGTTTCTTTAATAAAAATTTATTGGCGAATCGTTTATGGCAATTTGTGTGCATACATGTATACGGCTTGTCTGCTATAAAATAGATAAAATATTTTAAATTCACTATATACTAATATATTTCAAGATTCAGTTCAAAAAATTCGTGTATTAAATGAAAAGAAGAAAATGAGTTGAAAAAATCACAGCATTGATGGAATCATTTAACGAAGAAATTCTGAGTTTACCAATGAACTAATCGACTATTATATACAAAAGAGCAATTTTAAAGAACTTGTAAAACAATTTCTTAATAATTTTTAAAATAATTAAGTGAAATTATATATTTGTGTGTTTCAAAACGCGAGAATAAAATATTGGCGTTAAAGAGCAGTGAGTTTAAATAATTTAAATAAAGTGGCTATCAATATATAAACGACTGATGAACTGATTAATATGGTAGATAATATGGAGAATTTTGGACAGTTCATTACTTATCATTCGGATAAGTATTATTGTGCTGCAGCTTCGATGGATGATAATCAAAATCTTTTCCAATAATGGTTTTCCAATAATGATATTTTTAAACAAAAACTAGTTCTTGTTTGAGATTTTTGAATGGTTTATTTAACAAAATTATGAAAAATCTTGGAGCATAATCTATAAAATACTGCATACAACACTACAAAAAATAGCACCAGATGATTTGTTTATCATAGAAATAAGAGCCAAACAAAGCAAAGTTATCCGGCTGTTATTCATATATATTTATATATATATTCATAACTAAATTTCTAAAAAAGCGGCAAATTCATTTTTAAAAATATCAAAAATTTTGTGACGTGAAGAAAATTTTTTTAGTTAATAAAATATACAAACCATTTGTGAGATCATTACAAGAATATACTAAATCAGTGTTATTGACCGATTCACTTGGTGAAGGACTTCTTAGTTCATCAATATTTTTCTCTTGATCCGCGGATGTCTCCTCATTCTTAATATCTATTTCCATCGATAAATCATGATTGCTGCAATGAATATTATAATTTTAATCGGATATCCATGTAATGAATATTTTGAATATTCATTATGTAATAATATTTTGAATAATATTTTGTAATGAATATTTCACCAACCACCTTTAATATGAACCGCTTTCTCGTGATCTCGTTAATATATGTTGATAGTATAAGGAAAAATATTTTTTCCAAAAAAATTGAGAATGAGAAAATTAAAAGCATTTACAGTTCATTTAGTTCATTTAGACCTCTCAATTAGGTCGGTGATAGGAGTGAATTTAAAATAAGCTGGAATATTATGAAACTTCCATATCGACACCACAAAAAGATCTATTTTTTTAGTTTTTATGCTTAATTTTGACACCCCCAGTTGCGGCTTATCGAAGAATATCAATATTAAGGTTGTTTGTTCTTTATATTAAATTGATAAATATCACTAGAAAAGTTTATTCGAAGGGTATCGATTTTACGGTCTCATTCGTTAAATTATGAAGATAGACTTGGAGATATTAGTAGAATATCTTTATTTGACTAGGTGACTTATTGGACCGAGGACTTGAAAAGATCTCGCCCTTGTAGATAGCGCAGCCCACCTAGTCAGCAATGATGAAAAGGATAAATCAACTAAAATCAATTATGCAATTATGTATTCCTAAGCATTGATTACGATTAACTAAAAGCATAAATCAAACTATTAGAAATAAGTTTTTTACCAATAATTTTCTATTGAAACAGCGATCAAATTCCCTAACGGTGAAAAGACTAAAATATTATCGTAATTATAAATATAATTATAAATATAATTACATTATATAAAAATTCATAAAAGATTAATTTGTACTTTTTTTAAATCTTCTAACTGGTTTGGCTGCGGCCATTAGCTGATGACACCAAAGGGAATGAAAATATAAGAGGATCCTCAGTACTGCTCGGGTTTCATTTTTAATGGCAGAAGTGATCTTAATGCAAGTCCATTTTGTTCCTTTTGAACAGATTAATTAAGACATTCTATTTTCATCTTCATAATGAATAAATTTTATTATAAGATAAAATCTGCTGTGATAAATTATTCAATGATACGCAGACATAAAAAAGTTAATTTATTAATTTAACTGCAAAAAACATTTTAATTCTTAATTGTATACCAAAAATTAAACAAATAAGTAGTTAGTGCATATTATTGGCTAGCCTAGTAATAGAACGGTTGGAAATTTTTTATAGAGAATCACTTAGAGACGGAGGCACAGATAGGTTGCCAGCATTAAGCACTTTTTAATGAAACGCTTATTCGGGTTTATTCTTGGTTTACCAAAAGGCCTAGATTTTCGTAGATTCGTTTTTCTTTTGTAAACTGTAGAAAAAATGAAAGAAAAATCACTGAATTTATATATCAAACGTATCAAACGTCGTATATATATTTTTCGTTTGTAAGAAAAATAATAATAAAAATTTTCATTCAACAAACTACGTAATAATTATAATTTATTGTAAAAGAAATTACTGACCAGTTATGTTTGTCTAATTTCTTATCTCTTATCTGATATAATCGACATAGGTGAGAAGAATTCTGAATGACCACATACGTTCGATTATTATTAAAATATAGAATTTTTGGTGACAATAATCGTAATAACTTGTCGACCTGTCATTTATTATTTAGATGTATTGTCTGCAGTTCACTTTAAAAATTTTTGTTTTATTCTAGCAAGCTGAGAATAATTGTATATAAATATAAAGATCATATAAATCTCATATTTAACCTTATATACATAAATTTAGATATAAAACGGACTGTTGTAAGTTAAATGTTATTGAATTATGAATATGATATTAAAATGTTATAATCAGTTGGCTTTTCACAATTCTTATTTTTTAGCTTTTTGTTTGTAAAAGATCTGGGATTCATTTCGCAAAACAATTTTGCAATAATTTGTTCTATAAACAGGTTAATTTTTGCATGTTAATTTTATAATAAATAATATTAATTTATTACAACTTTAACAATATAAATAGATTAATAATAAAGCAATATATATGTATGCATAAGTAATATAAATTAATGAATAAATTAAAATAAATACAATAAATTTATATATAATATATAAAAAGTTTATAGGCAATAATGAAAAAAACAATAGTTTGTAAACATATAAATAATTTCTAAAAAAGTTAAGACTAAAATTTTATAAAATTCAAGATGAAAAAACTTTTTATTTCAATTAAAGTTCCATTGACCTTTATTTGTAATCAGCGATGCGCAGTAAAAATATGTTTAATTAAATTGAGGCAAGATAGCCAAGTAGCTCCGATTATCGTGTTTCGGAAGATTCTGTATTTTCCTTCGATGGAAGCAAATTTGCTATCAATAAATCTGGATGGTACTGGCGATTTCCCTGTACTTCCATTACTAAGTGGCTCCCTAATGAAAATTTTTTATCCTACTAATAGCTAGAAATAACTCAAGTGATATTTTAAAAAAAAAATTTGAAATAAAGTTGAAATCTAAGACAATAACAAAAAATCTTTGGTTGGTTGGCTACTAAGCGAAATGAAACCGGTCGTCGTACGGCAAAGTCGTTAATTATTTACCGCAATAATACTTTTTTGTCTTGATTACTTTGTGATATAAATTAAATTTAATTTAAATGATTTTTTAATTATACCTATGTTTTTCGTTCATTCTTCACTCGTTTACGAATAATATAGTTTGATTAGAATTCGAGAATGCCAGAATTATTTGAAATTAATTATTCTCTAGGAAGAAAAAAATTTTCTGGAAGAAAAGTCAGAAAAACTATGCGGCAAGTTGAATATAAATCAGCTCAGAATAGAAAGATCTAATTCGATGAAATGTTCAACGAGGATTTTGTGAAAGGTGCGCCGAACGGTCATCGCTCATCCCAACTCAATTTTCGCAAATTTCCTATTTGTAATTCGTAAATCATACGACTGTACAATGTTGTAACAAATTTGTGCTCGAATAAGGTTAATTAAAGAGATTTGCGATATTTGTATAAATTTTTACTATGCTTATTTCGAAAAAGAAACATTAAACCTGAGATGTGGCAATATTCATCTTTTTCTTTTTATGAATTTTAAAAATTTTTAGGGGCTTAATTTGGAGACTTTATAAATCTCTGGTAAGAAAAAATTGGAAAAAAAATGACGATTTGTTAAGACATCTCTTATTACAATAAGATATAAAACAAGGAAAATAATTTTGTATTGATATAAAGCAAGATTGTACCAACAATACCGCCAATAAAAACGTATTTAGTCTGAGCAAGCACATTGCGAGCGAAGTGATTGTTTGTACAAAGATTAATAAAGGTATATATTTTTATCGTTTTATTCATTCAAAGAGGTTGATAAAATCCTTTGACGGTCAAAACAAATTTGTAATCAACTTATCAATAAAAAAAGTCTATTTATCTATCTATCTACATATATATATATAATATATGAAGCCAACCAATGCGATCAAAAAAAGAAAAAATGCTTTATATGAATATTCATTACAAGCCTTATTTATCAACAATATTTCTTCAACTCGACAGGTTAAGAAAGAAAATAAATTTATTTAGTAAAAAAATTCTTTTCCAGAAGTTTTAAGAGTTAAGATATCTAAAATGGCGACGGCGATTTGTACCGTTAGAATATTAAAAAGCTACAGTAGCACTCAAGAATAAGACATTCTAAGGCATTCTTTTTATTTTAAAAATATTGAATTAAAATGAAATGTCATTTCAATCTTCAATTTCCGTTCATTTGTCGGCATTAAAACAAAAAATTAAATATTATCCAATCTTTTATCAGTATCTAAAATTTAAGCAAAAGTAAAAGTAAATCTCAAGCAAGCATAAGTATATGGCTAACGCTTTTCTTATTAGGCTCGATCCGTTGGCTATTAGAAGAAAATTTAAAAAATTAAAATTTTTGCTAAAGGGTCGTTAAGAGACGAGTACAGGTGAATTACACCCAAAGCAATTATTTATGCGAATAACTCGAGACCTACATAAGAAAATAATAGAAAAAATGAACCCAGAAATTAAAATAAAGGTGATCTTGATTAGTCTAATTCTAAATGGTAGTTCAACAAGTTCAAACATTCTTTGCAAAAACATAAAAAGCGAAAAAAATGAAAAAGGAAGTACAAACATTGTGATTGATTTTGTTGATAAAATATATTAAATAAATGATAAAGCCATAATATAAGATATTTAATCACTTTCAATTATCAAAAAGTTTAAGAATAGTTAAGTATTTTTTAAATATTATATATTTTATTTAAGTATTTTTCTCTTATCATCATGACATCTTTTCATTATCCCTTCCATCATCCTTAAAATGTTCATTGTTGTGACAAATTCGATACATGACTATTCTAGTTACATTTAGACATAAAGGTAAAAGAAAGCGCGTTATCTTATTCGGCAAACATACCTCGATTTATTTGCTTAAATTAGTATTGAATGGTCGGTCTTTTTATCAATGCTATCAATATCAGTATTGCAAAATAACGGTAACGTTTATAGCAAATGTATTAATTGCCATTTAGTTGAATGAGAAAATTATTTTGCATGTTAAAAGAATAAGGATTTCAAGTATGGACTGACTCATTTGTTCAACCTGATATATCAGGAAATAAATGGTCGTATCTCATATCAATAAATTAGTGAAAGTGAAATTTCAGTAAATTACCACTTAAAGAAATCTAAAATAGAAAAAAGATGAAAAGATTTGAAAGAAGCGTGTACATGACCGTCTTTGCTTTGTTTTCTGAAGTAGCACATCACTGCAAGTTAGGCTTGCTCCGTTTACTTGTTTAACTTGTCTAACTAGATAAATTTCGTTAAGGAGTCATACGACGATAGAAGTGCAAGTGAGTTCACCTGGATTTTTGCAGAAATGGTGAATATAGTAGAAAAAGAGGAACTTTTAAATGAAAAAAATTTAACTTATTCATAAGAAAAATATTTCACTTGAAATCTCAAATTGCTAACCGACTAAAGCTTGAAATGAGAAATAATCAATCAATCGTACATAGGAATGATAATATGGAGAATTGCTTATAAACCCATTAAATGATATTGATGCTGACTGAAAATTGTATGCTTTGAATGAAAATATTTTGTTGATTGAGAACAACGAACTTTGTAGACAAATTGATTCAGGCAACATTAATAACAGAAGCCAAAATAAAATAATACATTCCAGAGTAGCCGAATTTTCGAAACTCTTGCGACAATTACAATAAATTTAATGAGAACAGAATTATAGCGGAAAAGATAAAAATGCTTATAATTAATAGATCATTTTAAAACATATGAAAAAAACAGTTGATAATTATCAGAAAACTGCGAATAAACTATAGCCTACCATGGCAAATTGTCCGGTTGAGGCAGAGCTGTAGAAGGGAACATTGAAGATTGAGCTGCAGCTGCAGCTGCAGCTGTCATAGACGTCATTGACCTTATCATATTAATATAAGCAACTGTATTAACCATTTGAGCAGTTGGCCAAATTGGCGTACCAAGCATCTGAATCGTTTCTCTCTCTTTTCGTTTATTTTCAGTTAATTTTTTAACCATTGCATCTAAGCGATAACCGACATTCTTTTTTTTTTCAAAATGATTGTTAGCTTTAGGATATAATGCAAGTGGATTAATCGGCGGGAAACTAGATGAAGTTGTGGGTGTGAAGCATGAACTCGAGACTACTGTAGATACAGTTGGTGTAGTATCTGATGATGATGATATGGGATTCATTTTCGATTCTAACGATCTCGCCGTCGTAAAAAATTCATCTGTGCCATTTACAGATGATTTTCTAAAATAGATTTTGTAATCAAAACGAAACAACGTTGTCATGTCGATTCTAAAATTAAGAATTTTCTGGTTCTTTTTTTTCAGTTTTTCAAAATAAAACAAATGAAATAAATGGAAAGAAACAAACCTAGTATGCTCAATTTTTCCACTTAAAGCATCTTGAATAAATAATTTGAGTTGTCGAATTTCTCGAAGTATTTCACTCGATGAGTCTAATTCGTCAGTAATTAACGTTAGCGGTAATTCGCTAAGATCAGCAGTAACAAATATCACTGGTGATTGACTATTTTTAGCAACATAATCATATAAATGGATAATATCAGTTGGTGGTGATGATATAAGTGATGATGAAATATTGCCATCATTACTGCTTTCTACGCAGTTAGTATCATCAGTCATTGTTGCATTCTGCTGCGGTAATAGTTCAATGAGTGTCGAATAGGCGACAGATACGACGCTTTTTGAGAAATAATTATGAACAATAGTTTTAAGATCATTTGTTAAAATGCTGTCACGATAATTGTGAATAAAACAGAGGAGAGAATTGACAACAATCGGACGGCGATCCATTTTGGGGGAACTAAAAATGGGGAGACGAGGACTAGTGCGAGGCAAGAAAGTGTAATGTCTTTAATGATCGAAAAAGATGGGCAGGCAGTACTCTCTTATCGCCACCCCCAACTTAAACTCGTTATCAAGAGAGGGACACAAATGTATATTGTCTATATAGATAAATAGATAGATAAATATTTTAGATGTAATATAATATTAATAATAATGATAATAGTAATAATAATAAATAATAATGGTAATGATAGAATCGGGTGGGATCGAGCCTCTCCAATGTCTCGCCTTAAGCATAAAATGTTAATTTTTTCCTCTAGTTAACTTCATTATCACCATTATCACTAGTTTTATCATCATCGTTACCATTATTTAACTAATACCTCGCCATTTCCCTCTAACTAATAAAAAAGGAAAGTCTAATCGTCCGTCCAGGTTACATACATATAAGCATTACAAATCGTCTTCCCTAATAAATTCTTTCTCGTTCTCTCGATTCTCTTTCCACTATTGCTTCGGAATGTTGATGTATCAGCCCTCTTTTTTTTCTATTTCCAACATCACCATCATCATCATCATCACCATCGCCACCATTCACCTCATCCCATTTACATAGCTGTACCACCTCTCCTTTACCGTATTCCTCAAATGATCGTATTCGAAATATTTTCATCTATAAATATCTGCAAATATAGATTCCTCAAATATTTATATAAAGGCAATATTAATTATATATATATATAGAGAGAAAATATAAAATATTAACATTATGCGCAGCACATGATGGAGAGAAAGAGAGCTGATGGTGATGGTGAGGAAGGGAAGAAGAGGTTAAAGGAGGTTTGGGGGACGAGTTTCGAAGATTGTACCTGGTGATAAAATTTCGGCTGTGGTATTTCACAATAATATTGATATTACTAGAGATAGGAGTCACATCAATCTATCTATCTATTATATCAAGAGGAAAATTCAAACACATATATAGAAAAATGGCTCGCTCCTGAAAATATCATGTAGAAGATAGTAAAATCAGTGTATGATCAAACAATCCTCGCCCATCTTTCTTTTGCTGTTCATTTTCCTGCTTTACTTTTATATTGATCACTTTATGAAAATATTTTTCACCTTACTAATCTGATATACCTATCAGTTCGATTCTTTTGATCATATTTTTCAACGTCCTTCCAGCTTCACATTAAACTAACTAAACTAAATTGAATTTACTCATTCATATTCATATTTGTTTTTATATGATTATTTTTCTCTTAAACAATTTTAGACAATGAAATGAATTTAGGTTCGTACTGAAGTCCTTTAATAGCATCCAAAACCTATAATATTATCTGAAAAATCCGATAAAATATTTTTTTTTAATATCTTCAGAGAAATTTAATCGTAACTTCTATACTTATGCTTATTGGTCAACTTGTTTTGCTTCTTTAGCAAGCTTTGAAAAAGTTGCAAGAAGGTTTTTGACATTTCCATTTGGTATGTTAGAGTATATAATGTGTTTACTCGAATAAGAATTATTTCATGTAATTCAGAAATTCGCGGAAAAAATAAATAATTTAAAAATAAATTATCATTTATTCATGAGATCTAAAAATTTTTCATTAACCGAAAATAGCCTATTTGGAGACGCAAATAAATCATGTACATACTATAAAAACTCAATGTTTTGATCAATGCTTAAACAGACAAAGTCAGCAAACTCGTCGTTCGCTCGATTCGTATGAATTTCAATGGTTTATCATTTTATAATTTTTGCTATATGTCGAAATTGCTTGGTACTATGGGTTAAGCTAAATGTAAAGTTTAATTATGCCGATTTTATTATGAATCTGAATTCAATTGATAAATTCTCTCATATTATATGGTGGCATTATTATTAATATAGAATTTTTTTATAAAAAAAACTAAATTTTATCGCAAAAATCACGATCTTTTTTGTTGTGACTATAAATTGAATTGACTGCTATATTCATGCACAGCTTAAGAGAGTAGAATAGCCGAATGGACAATGGTTCGTATTGAGAAGCAAGGATCGGCCCTTGCTCCTGGCGGGATAAGCCATTCATTCTCAATTGATCATCCATCGAAAATGACTCTATGCGGAAATTTCTCACTATTAACAGCATATGAAGCGAGCATAACCAGAAATGATGACCATTTATTTTTACCTACTTTTCTATTTTATTTTATTTTATTTAACACTTTAAGTGATTTCGTTGTGAAATTTACAATAAAAAATAAAATTTACAATAAAAAAATTTGGATTATATAGAATAACCACAAAGATAGAATTTTTTTTTCGCAATTGCTGATGAATAGTTACATTTTTGCTAAAGATTTATGAAAAAAAAACGAGAAGAATCGTTTAAAATTAGAAATATGATGAAATGAATATTTTCTGAACATTTAATACAAGAACACTACTTTAATTTTACTTGCTTTATAATAAATTTTCTTTTTTTGCATTGTTACCTAAAAAAGAAATTTTTCTGACTTATCTCTTTCTTTGCCTCAATGTTGAAATAAGTGAATGTAAATTAAATTAAAACAATGAATATATTATTATAAAGGATTAATT
This sequence comes from Dracunculus medinensis, assembly GCA_900625125.1. Lineage (NCBI taxonomy): Eukaryota > Metazoa > Nematoda > Chromadorea > Rhabditida > Dracunculidae > Dracunculus > Dracunculus medinensis. The sequence goes on from UYYG01001153.1 coordinate 44,335, forward strand.
TCGGAGGTTGGTCAACTTTTACTAAGCATAGAACCTCAGCATTGGCGCTCGAAACTGAGCAAAAACCCACTGAACCATTCTACTCCCCTTTACTTTCGCTATTTAGTGATATTACCACTCGAAAAAGCGTGGTCTTTTAGCTGGATTCGAAGTCATTAATTCTCGGTGAGGGAGTTATCTTTTAAATATTAAATATTGCTACTTTCAATACTATTGTTATTATTGTTATTATTAGCAATATAAGTGTTTTTATTATATCGTTCCCAAGAGTATGGTAAGAAAGAACTTGAACCATAGAAATATTTTACTCAAATTTCTCTTTATTAATCAAAATTATATGAGAAGTTTAAAATGAAAATAATATCGGTTATATAACAGCGAAAATAGCTATAAGGCCGAGAAAGGGGAGAAGAGAGGGTTATAACGAAGATTATATCGCATCATGATTGTTAATACCTGCAACAGTGTAAATATTACAATCATGCTGCTGCCTTCCTCGACAGATAAATAAAAAATTCCTTCACCCTCTTAGTTTTGCCTCTATCATTCGTTCCATTGTTAGATCCCTCCTTAAAAAATATTCCATTTTTGCAAAAAATTTTATAATTTGTTTTATAATTTGTTAATAGGTAAATATTGAAAGCGATACTGGATGGAAATGAAGAACATCTTTACATCCATCTCAACAATCTTCCTCATTTAAATTGGGTCACAAACTCGTCTATTAAATATGTCGAAAAAGAAAGCCGATCACAAATCGAATGCCACTAATTAACTGTACAAAATGACCTCAATTACGGTGAAATAAATGTTTTTACCTCTCTTTGTCTAATTACAAAATATTACTTTAGCAAACAGGGAATTGCAGGGCCGTAGGAAATTGCAATAACCTTAAATTTTCTTCGAATGCTCGATGACTGTCTTTCAATCCTTCGAAAATCTGGCTATAGATAATGAATTAACGAAATTAATGCCTACAAGAATTTTGGCAATTATCATGATTCACATTTTGCAACTATTACAGATCAAAATTATAGAATATGAATAATAGAATTATCCAGCCAATCAATAAGACACTGCTTTGTCCTCCCTTATTATTTGAGATATAAGCAGAAATTCCTGATTCGTTCAATTTTTTAATAAAAGCACTTTTTTGGAGAGAATTTGCATTGGGAAGCATCGACACAGGATTAAAATGAAACTGTAAAGATTCGATAAGTCTGTTCCTGTCGAAAAGCATTTAGCAAAAGCATTCTCTTATAGGATGTTAGCACTCCACGGGTTAACCCCTCTCTATTTTAATATTAATTCTAACCTCAGAATGACTCAATGAGTTGCTACTCAATTGGGATCGCCGATATTAAGGTTCGGTTCCTCGCAGGAGTAAATCTGCACAAAAATCCGAGTAATGCTGGCGACCTGTATTTCTATCGCCAACAGATTCCCTGGCATGTTGCCCAATGCCAGTGGAGCGAGTTAACCAATAATGGTGAGGAATCTAAAAAAAAAGCCTGCGGGTTGAGCAAAATCGCCGTTAAATGTGGCTTATATTTATTTTGAATTTTTTAAAGCTTCTCGTTACGAGCAATTTTTACGCTTCAGTGCTCTCAGATCATATTTTTATGTTCAGTTTAATGATTTCTTGGATCATTTTTAGGAATTCTAATGTTTTACAATGAAATTAATTTTTAGTAATTTTTAGCGGTCATTATAACTGCTTTCACAAGTATTCTGCACATTTGTAATAGATTTTCACAATCTTTAAATTTTTTGAGAGAAAAAATGACAATAATTTTTATAAAAATGAAAAACCACAAAAAAGGAAGGGTCATATATGGCTTCTAATGTTTTGTAATATCTGATGTTATTAATTAATACAAAACGTTAGTGGAATGTGCTAATTAAAAAACCATCAATATGTGAGTTTTTGGATTATTTGAATATTTGAAAGGATGCCGAGCAACATGCTTTAATAGCTGATGAACTGTTGTTAAATCATACGGCAAACAAATTGAGAAATTTGACCATAACCACAAAAAAAGGACGAATCATCATTTTGAATATCACGATAATGGGATATAATTTTGCCTTAAAAGACCAACGTTAAATGTTTTCGCTGTTTTCTGTGTTTGCCCAAATAATCAAATGTTGCTTCGTGAATTAAAGCTGTTTATTGCTCATGTAACAATCCATTTCGATATCATAAAGTTTATTTCATTCTTTCTAAAGAATAAAAGAAGGTAGAATGAGAAAGCTGAGCTTCAGAATAGAACTTTTCAATAGAATCGGTTTCCTTGCTTGGTTTCAGATTTGTTATATACGAAATTTTTGCAATAATGTATTTCGAATGTTTTCTTATATATGAAACAACATAATCAACAACATAATAGCATCATCGAAATCCCACTGAAATCTTAGATTTCAAAAACTATCACATCTTGTTAAAAATCACGTCGACACGTCAAATTCTATTAAGCATCTCACAATCAAAGTCGTATTACTTACCCAATTGCCAACTGTTCTTTAACGCCACTTAGCCTCGCCATATTTCTCTAAAGCCAAATTAAATATAATTAACATATAATTAAATATAATTAATAAATATAAATATAATGACAAAACTTAATTTGAGCAGATTTTATGAGGTATTTCAATGTTTGAGATGCGTAAAAAGGTTTAATTCCGCCATTAATCAGTTTTGTGACTTAATGTTCGAAAATTCTCTTGTGTCCAAATTTGACGCCGATAACCATACTCTTCACCTACTCTTCAGTATGATAAAAGCCGACCTATAGGATGCGATATGCAATTTCACTAGTTCATTTCCAAATATTTTACAAAAACATTGCATTAAGTAAATCCTTGGGAAATTAAGAGGCAGCTTCACAGCTCACATTAAATAATTTTTGAAAAGAAGCCAAATGTTTAATAAAATGAATGCGAAGAATTTTAATCAGCAATATCAAAAATAGCGCATCTTTGCTTGCAATAATGTAAATATATGTTTGAAATTTTTCGGAAGAATCGTTCGAAATCATAGACAGATTTTTGGACGAACATTTCTATCTTCCTATTTTTTATTTATTCTATTTTCCGGCTTGAAAGTGGCAGTGAGTGAATGCTTCCAAATTTCATTTAAAAAATAATAAGAATGGTTTTCCACACACAGTAATACTCCAAGAGTGAAAAACAATTTTGCAAAAAACTTTCATAACATACAATAATAAATAAATAAAATGTTTAATTTCAATGAACTGAATTTACACTTCTATACCCAAGTGACTCTCTGGCAAGGAAAAGAAGGAAGAAATCTGATGAGTTTCATCCTAACAGCCAGTGAAACTAGCCAAAGCACAAATGGTTGTTGCTTTTAGAAGTGAAAATAAATATGATATTACGTCTTTATAAATAATAATCTAGTACAAATAATAGAGCGAGAAAAATGGAGAATTACATAATATCAATGATAATTTTTGGCCAAACGGTAAATTAGACTAATTGAATAAGCTACATGCAAAGATCCATTGGTAGCCTAAATTGATAAACTGATAATTATTCTTCGTTGATAGTGTATCATTTCAATAACTGCAATGTTGCCCAGAATCCAGAAACGCAGAATTATAGCCATTTTTATGCTTACATCAGCTTAAAATTTTATTTTTTCGACGAAATTTCCCATTTGCCTCATTTTTTCCTATTACTTCTACTTTATTGTACTGTTTCTTTTGCTTTGGTAATACGGTAATGTCACTTTTATTTATCGTCAGAAGTATAGTTTCGTTTTTGGCTTCTGACACGTTTTTCATATAATACTTGCCTCTGAGTGAACCTTTCAAAATTGATACTATCTTGCTGCTTTTTGCCTTCGTATTTGGCATAACGATTGGATTTTTTTTTTTGCTTTGGACCTCCATTTATATTTTTTTTCGAATGATGTCTCCGTACAAGCTTCCATCTATCATTCACATCATATTTTTCAGTTTCTCTATTTACAACATTTGCTAAAAGAAAATAAAAAGAAGGAAAGGTCTTTTTATGAAAAGAACCTAAAAAATCTTTAAGAATAATAAATGTCATGCAAAGTTCGTCAACTGAATTTTTTGTTTATTATTTGAGACGGTATAAAGGAAAAATCTTGCGTTGCAACCTTTCGATTTTCCATTTTAGCCAATGTTTTATTAATTTCAGTTAATGAAGAATCATCTTCTTTAGCAATTTGTTTCTGTTCCATGCTGCTTTTGGTAGCTATTTAAATTATTTAGAATGTTTTGGTAGTTATTTAAGAATGCTCGTAAATCGTCCAATGATTGCATTATCTGAGGATTTAACTAAATTCAAAAATTAAAATAAAATTAACGAGAATAGATATGAAGCGAGAAAGTCACGATAAATAAGTCAATACAAATAAATACTTTTAAAATTCGACCTGCTTTTTACCAAATAATTTGCCTTTTGTGCCGTTAATCAAAGGAATAACTCGTTGGGAATAAATAAATTTCAAAATAAATTTTTTCCCACTCAACAGTCGACACCGATGCACTCACATAAGGATTAAGCAAATGGAAGTATTTAAGTTTTCTGAATGAACGATCTGTGAAAAAATCTATTATTTTTATATAAAATGTTGATGAACTGATTTAGCCAAACTCAAAGAATATTAAATGAATTAATGTTCGAAATATTCAAAATTAATTTTTTTGCAATAATTTTAAATATTTATTTCAAAAAAATATTTATTATAAAATATTTACCAATATTTACCTGATTAGCGCTCATAAACTTGGCATATTTTGCGCATTTTGCAAATAAATTAATCAATTAACAACTTTCTATCGTTCTACGTTTGCTGGAAATCAGAAAAAATCTTAAAAATCCAGCAAAATTAGGTAAAAAATTTTTTGCAAACCAACATTCTAAAATTTCGCTTTATTAGAATCCCAATAATGGTAATTCTTCTCTGTAGGATTGTTGTTATTATTTTAATTATATTATATTTTAATTATATTATCATAGAAATTAAGGAATTTTTTAACTACTCTCACAATTTTGAATAAAAAAATATCAGAAAAAAAGGTAGAAAGCTAGAAGAAAAAGCCAAAAAATTTATGTTATGCAATTAATCCATACTTCTTACTTTTTATTTTTTTATAATTTTGCTCCATGGCTCATAGACTTTAAAATATTCCATTTGATTCTCTATTTCAGAAATATGCAACAGAGCTTCTCGTATTTTTCATTTTTCCATTTTTTAGATCCTCTTGATGCCGCACTTAAGACCGTAAATTAAGAATTTCAGAAAATTCAAAGTCAACGGTATGAGTATTATTAAATTTTTATTAAGTTTTTTTTTTAAAAAGCATTCACCATTACTGGTTAAACTCGCTCCATTGGCTTGTCGCATTGGACAAATGTGCCACAGATAAGTCGCCAGCATTACCCGGATAACATGTATCAAACATCATCTTTTCCGGGAGTTTTAGATATAAATTACTAAAATGGAAAAAATAAAAATAGAAAATGAAATAAAAACGAGTTAAAATTAGAAATTTTGTCTAATATTTTCACTAAAATTTTATTTATTAAATGATGAAATAATTCTAACCAATCGCTTTTCCAGGCATCCTTTTTCAATCATTTTTTTCATTGAAACGATTATAAGGATTATAACAAGTAGAATTCCCACTTTAGAAACGTTTTCCGCTGTTTTAGTTCATTAAATTTCGTTTAAAAAATTGCTAAGAAATTAAACAAATAAAAATTTTATGTGAAAAAAATAAACATTTTAATATGAAAATTTTCGAGAAATTTGAATGCGATAGAAATGAAAACTTTAAGCCAATTTGCGGACACAAATTTTGTTAGTTTCGTCTGCTTATCGCCGAACTGCAGAAGCAGAAGCTTTTCGGATCGACCCGCTTTCTACTCTCGTTGGACTCCTCCCGCAGAGATTTTATTTCGTTTGTTAAGCCGTCATCAGTGATTTCTTATTAAATTCTTGCTCTAGTGGCTCTCATCTATTTTTCTCTTATTTTTTTGTAGGTGCTGTTGTCTTACTTCCCCCTCTACTGATTCACAATCTTACTCCATGAAGGTAGCACTCACCTCGCTGAGTTGGATGCCTTATTAACCACTTTTTTTTATTAACTGATCCTTCACTGGTCCTTGATAATCTGATAATCGATGTTATCGATGTCATTCTACGGTTCGAATACCATTCCAGGTTACTTTAGATTAGCAATTCGCAATTCGACAACGCCAAATTTTTAGTAAAATTTTTGTGCAGCAAAAAAACTAGAAAACACGGATCTTATTTTTTACCTTTTTGGAATATTTTAAGCAGGTGCATGTGTTACATGAACATGTGTTACCAAATTTACGTCTGTTAATGTGTTTGTTGTTGTTTTTAAAAGCACTCAACATTTCTGGCTTTTCGGACCAAATTTCGTCATAAATTTATCCAGGGCGTCAATTGGCGATAGAAGTTCATGCGAATCACCAGTGTCACCCGAATCTTTAAAAAACCGTTTTATTCTTGCTAGGGGGTAAAACTCCAACATCTGATTCATATTACGGCTGCAAAAAATTTTATTAAAAAGCTACAAGTCGCAGGGCTTCTGCCTATCCTTTCAACTCTTCTCAAACAATAATTTTCACAATTTTGGAAAATCATTTTTCTTAGAGTCATATTAACTATTCCCCTATAATTTATGATTCTTAAAACAATTCTCAGTAAGATTTTTGCTCCAATTTTTCTACTTCTATTTGGTTTCTTGTAAAAATTTAGAATTCTTTAACTTAGGAATACTGCACGAGTTTGTTTAGAATAGAAGTAGATTGAAGGGGCTGTAATTTTTGATTGGATTAACATCATTTAAAGGAATAAATCTACCGACAAAGATTTAGATATCCTTGTTGTAGTACTGAGAAAGTGACTCTCACGCGAATATTCTCGTCCTTAATCAGTGGAGGAAGCCAAATCAGAAAATAATGAACGCTGTTCGATGAAAAAGAAAGTATTGTAAATAAAATCGCTACTGAAAAAAGTGTTCAGCATTTATGGAAGGCAAAAAGTTTTTTTTAAATAAAAGCAAAATGAAAATAAAAATGCAGCTCATACCCAACATGATTAGTAAATCCAGCATCAGCAAAAATCCAGCATTTTAGAACGAAATTTACTTGGAAACGAAAAAAAAATAAGATAAATTTGAAATCTTTTTGAAGGATTTTCTTAGCACCACATAAGAGATTAACCATAAAAAATTGGCTTCACGTAAAAACTAATCATGAAAGTGTATTATGCAGTAAAGTATATATATATATATATATATAATAGAACAGTCAAGCGCTTCAGTGCCAATATTAAAACTCATTTATATTTCCATGTTTTCATTTTATTTTCATGTAAGGCCATTAAATTAAAGAAAGGTCTTTCGTTGTGCTCTAAAGTTAAATCGATTCAGTCGCGATTCAATTCATGATACAGAAACAAATCTTTAATGGAACAACGACCAGCTACAAATTTTTTGCGTAAAAAATGGAAAATTTGAACCGGATAGAAATTTTCGAAAATCTCTATGATCAATCCATAATGAAGGGTGAAAATAGGATAGAAACAGAATAGGAAAGGTAAAACATAGGCCGACAAAATGTTTTATGTTAGTTGGTTTATTATCTTTTACCCAGTCGTATCGCTAATTTTCTCCACAGAAATAGCGACTAAAATCAAACGTTTAAAAGCTTCTCAATTTGATGCCATTTCTGAAAATAATTGAAGCTATTTCTTCCTCTATCCTATAAGCCCATATATCGATGGGTTTTATTCAAAATATTCCTTACCATTTCGGTCCAAATATTGACTGGTCTTCTTCGCTTCTGACTCTTCTATCATATGGTTTAGCAGGACATGTGGATAAATTCCTGTAGTTGAACATGGCCAGTGCAGATTATAATGTTCTTAGTGCAGGTGGTATATGAGCGAAAAGATGAAAGTGGAATTTTGTGAGACTGGGTTCAATTGAAGAGTGCATAGAATGCGAGGCAAGAATGGACAAATAGCTTCCCGGTTTTCCAGTACAACTGGTCAAGTTTCGCATTGTCCGTACTATGCTAGATAGGTGCAAAAAACGTGTCTTGAGGCTGATCTTGCGACGACTCCAAATAGGCTTCGCAGAAAGGCAATAGCCTTGTTGTAGCCATAGCTACAGCTTTAAATTTTACCTTTCATCTGCCATTAAATATGATAGGGTCCGAAATAAAAATCGACAGTTCTTCGACCGTTGATAAAGTTACATAAATTGTGATATGAGCGTATGGTATAAGACAGAGTTTCGTCTTATTCACATTGATTTGGGAGTGCTAATTTTCGCATTATTGTCAATTTTCCAGCATGGACGAAAACTGTAGAGGAGAGAACGTATTGGACTCGCTGGGTCACCTGTTTCATTACCCACACTTACAAATATTTATATTATGTCATATCTTTCTGCGCACTGCATTAACCATCACAATCATGTTGATTTACACGTCATAGAACGACTGCTAATATGTAACTTCCTCAATAAATTTAATATTGCAAAAATTCAATATTGAAACGAATAAATGCGAAGAAGTTTAATCAACAATAAATCAAGGATAACAAATGAGATGCAAATCATTAGGATCAAATATGGAAGAAATACGAATCTGCAAAAGTTTTTTATACAATTTCGCCTTTTTTTGCAAAAGATAACTGTTTTACAAAAAAAAATATGAAATGTTCACTAAATATATAAAGCTGATGAAAAATGACGACGAAACGTTTTATTTCAAACAAATATTGGGTGTTAAATATTATATTTTGAACTTTTATTCAAAAATTTTAAACCCATATTCACTACATACCTTACCATTCATTCATTATATAGAATACTGATATATTTCCCTAAAAAATAGTCCGAAGTACTCATTTTCAACTACATATAACAAAAAGTTAAATTTTGCAAATCTCACTTTATAACCGCATGGCAATAACCGCTTGACGTTTAATCGTTCCACCACCCATTCCAAAAAGATAGTGAATACTAAGAGAGAAAAACATCAAGGGCAAAATAAAGGCAAATAAGGCTGAATTAAAAAAAATAAAGTTTTAACTAAAGGAAATGTATGCGAAAAATTTTGCTGTGAATTGCAGCCAGTTCTCACAGAATTTTCCAGATGATTTCACAATTTTTTTGCAAAATATTTTTGCAGCGATCCACGTGAAATTTTTTTCACCAATTTCGAAACATTTGCGTATGCATGTATGCATAACATACCATTTCACTGTTCTGGTTATTTGACGTCCAGGGTCGCTGTGATACAAACATACAAAACTAAACGAAATATGCATACAGGTTCATTATTTCTTCGTATAATTCCACTCTTATAATTCCACTCAGTTGTGATGATACCATATAGCATAATCTTAAAAATTATGACAGCGATCGTTGCAAACTTGACTGAACAATGCGAGAATAAAAAAGAGTATGCATTATTAAACTGGGCGCGAGGAATAACGCCAAAATGTCATTAACGGATTGAAAAAAAGAATATGGTAGGAACAAAATAGGACCAAAATAGCATGATGAGAAGATATTAAGGGATATTTGGAGGCTTCGGGGACATTTTTCACAAAAGATTTGGCGAAAAAATTAAGTTCAAGGTTTTGTGGGTGGTATGACAGATTTTTAGAATTTGTTAATGGGCAAAAACAAAACGGCACAACACAGATTTGCTATTGTGCCGCAGTAAATTATAGTTAACATAGTATCTCAAAAGAAGCGGAATTTAATGAAGTGTCTTATTAGATGGCTTGAAAAAAAGTGATATTACAAACTGTGATTTAAGCGATTGCAACGGCATATGAGAAAGTTTGCAATAATGTTACTAATGCAGAAAAACCAGAAAAATGTCAGCTAGATTTCATGGAGCATTAAAGCAATTTCTAAATTTATTCTAAATGTACTATAAATGTATTATAGTAGATTTCGAAGAAACTGTTAAGAAAAAAAGGCAAGATCTAAAAATTTTGAAGGTGAGATCCGAATGCGTTTTAATAACTTGCAAGAGCAAAATACAATTTTAAGGATGAAAGAGATTATAAAAAGAAATAAAAGGATTTAGAGGGATTCAGGATTTAGAGAATGAAAATGGCACTAATAAGATAAAACATAACGAAAGAAATATAATGGAACCATAAGGAGAAAAATAAGCTTTCTGCAAACACCACATACGTACTAGTACCACAAATTATTTATAGTTTTCTAATTATATGCATTTTATAACTGAAAATTTTCAACTGAATTGTTTTAAAAATTTCTTATCGGCCTATTATTGTTCATTGCAAAATTATTTGCAAATATTACGATGTTATATGCAGAAATTATAGAATATTATAAACACTATATCAAATATATGTAATCAAATATGATGAAATAATGTGGAAAATTCTGTGAACTGTATATGAGAAACAACTATTGTACAATATCAGTAGCAAATCGAAAACCACACTGCTGCAGATCCGATGCATAGTTATAACCACGCGATCGACGAGGTACATTGCCGCCGCTCCGTGAATACCCGTTATAATTTTGTTTAATTCCATTATTGCCACGGCTATTACCACGATAATATCTATGCTTCATTTGTCCTCCATTTTCTAGCGATCCAATCGTATCATTTTTTTTTTCTGATTTCTTACCAATAATGGCAGAATTAGCCACACTCGTGGTTTTATTGTGATCAAACATTTGATTATCACTTCTTTGATTTGGCACATAGCTTCGCCCATCATTTAGCATAAAATTTTTACTTTGATGCTGACCTCCCTGCCTAGCGCGATACCCACCACGACCACTATTTCCTTTATATGCACCACGTTTATCAAATCCATACCTTTTAGATCCATTTCTGTTTGCTCGACGACTTTCAACAGGCTTCCATTCATCAGCTTGCTCTCCATTTCCACTGTTGCTGATACTGTTTATTCCTGTGATATTATTAATAATGACTGGTGTTTGCTGCGCATATATTTCTGTCTGAGCAGCTATGCCCCCCTGCTGATGTAGAAAAGTTGAATGCACTGGCTGCATATGCAACGTAGGCTGTGATAGCATCATAGGTTGCACATGAATAAGATGCTTTTCCAATTCTGAAACTTCCCTTTAAAAAAATTTATTCTTGAATACGAGTAGAAAACATAAACTTTTTAATAAATCACCATAAAAGCATAAAAAATAATGAAGAAACCAATATTTTATACAAACGTGGTATCTGAAATATATGTATTTGAAATAACTGAGATTTTGCAGTTTATCCCGTTCTCAACCTTTATTTAGAAATACCTTTATGTCGATTATTACATTAGGTAAAACTCATACAAAATAAATTAAAATAAGTGATAAATATATTTTTTCGTAAGCGGTTATGTCGGTCATTTCTCTATGTCAATAATTCATTATTTTCACTCATTGTGCTTCGCTGAAAGAATAGAAGGAATATATTATTCTTATTGCATTTGTCTAAAAAATATTCTTTTCAAAGTATATTGTTAACGTTTTATGCCCGGCACTTATAAAAGGAAATTTCAAATGGCACCGAAAAAAATAGTAACTAATGAGGTTGTTTCCAGTAATGATGCCAGCTGCTTAAATAAAACTACCGAGGACCTGAGATTACAACTATCCTCCATTACTGAGAAATATGAAAAGCAGCAAGATCTAATTTTACACTTAACCAGATCTGTAGAAATACATTCTTTGAATGGCAACTTTGAGCGTCCACAAAATCACAACTGAGCAAATCTTGAAAACTATCGATGAATATTTCGAAAAAAAAAGAACCATGTCTAATTGGTATTCTGGAGAAAACCCTACGGAAGATGAGGCTGTTACTGCCGATAGGCTCTTAGCAGAGAATAGCTGCCGCTGGGGTCAAAACTGATTGTAGTTTAAGTTCATCGATATGGAAAGGTCAGGCCACGAGTAAATAAATTCAACTTGAAAATAGGTATATAGCCATATATTTTTTGTGCAATAAAAATGTGCGCTCGATCGTTCACATGGAAGCAGAATGATTTAACAAAAAGAGAACTATTGCTAAACAAACTGTTGCGAAAAAGAGTATAGTCTCAACGTAAAGAAATACGTCGTGAGAATAGTGGAACTCAGGCAGCCTCATCAATGGTTTGTAATGAATAATTTTTCTGTTCCACCTTTTTCTCATCACTCTACAGCCTAGAAGAATTTGCCAAGTAAGGTTAATAAGATAGGAAGTAACTTATCTTTTTATATTTAGTGCTAGAATTTAAAATATAAACTTTTTGACCTACAGCTCATACTAATTGATGATTTAAATAGTATGTATCAATGAAGTGTGGTTGATGATATCGGGAACTAAATTTTAACAATTTTATAGTAACAAAGACAGAATCAATAGTTTAAATACTCGTGGAGATGGGCTTATTACGCTTATTCCTGATTATTATAAATTTATAACTTTTATTGATTACATTTGTTCCTCTTTTGAATCTCTGATAACTAAAATTTAACTTAATAACAGAAATATTTCCATTTTAAATCTATACCACTCGGCTATGGAAGCAAATTCACTAGGAATCTTTAAAACTTGTTAAAACTGAGTTTGTTGAGTTTAAAATTATTTGGTGCCAATTATCTAATCGTTGGTGATCTTAATATGCCCAACATAAATTGAGAAATAATTGCTTGAAAAATAGCAGCAAATTTGAAGATAACTTTCTGAACTTTTATACTCATATAGATATAGAACAACACTGCCACGGTATAACACTACATTGGATACTAGGTAATTCTACCTCTCTTACTGATAACATTAAAGAAGTCTTGGAACCTTTTTGTAGTAGTGATCACAATATAATTCATTTACCTCCCTTGATATTTTTTAAGAAATTACCGTTATTGTGACTATGAAATTATTAATTCTACTCTCGCAGAAATAAAATGGTATTTCTTCTGTTGAACCACTCTACTGATGAAAAAATTAATTTTCTTAATAGCACCTTCTTCTTCTAACAGCTCTCACCATTACTGGTTAGGCTAGCTCAGCTAGATGCAAAAGTAAGACGTCTCCAAGCTCCTCGGTCCGATGCCATCGCTAATAGTAATAGAAGCCAACCCTTTTTCCATCGCCTAACTCCATTATCGCTGGTCCTCCTATACGTTCCTGACTGTATCAGTCCAGGTTTTGACTGGTCCTCCTAGCTTTTGACACCAACCAACATTCACAGGATTTAGCAAATAACGAAATATGCGTCAAATCCTGTGGCAGATGACGGAGAACGTGCCCTAACCAGCGAAGGTGACGTTCTGTTATTAATGAAGATGGTATTTGAGTGAAGGTGTATATAATCTTGTGCAATACAGTCTTAATTAGCACCATTTTATATCTTATAGAACAATATATCCCTTTAAGCAAAAAAATGTTAGGTTCCCATTTTTCTAAAATTTTTTTAAAAAATGTAAAGCTTTACAATACAAATTAACCAAATTATGAAATGATCTCTCTGCATATAAAGAATACTTGAAAAATTTCCGTAGCGCCATTCATAAATACTTTTCAAATAAAGAAGAGCAATTTTTAAATGTCAATAGAGATTCTTACCAAACTTACATTACATTAAAAGAAAATTATAATAACAAATAATTCAGCAACATAATAATAATGTGATTACCTCTGATATTGATATTGCAATTGTATTTAATCAATGTTTTTCTAGTGTATTTGTTGAGGATCATACTTCTTGTTTTAACGTAAATCAAATTTGTTGCGCTTCTCTCGGTAAGGTTGAAGTAACACTACTGGATGTTTATGATGCCTTAAATAGACTTCAGCCGTCCATTTCAGCTGGTACAGATAATATTCCACAAATAATTTATAAAAAATGTGCAGTTTCACTGAGCCTTCCCCTATTTTTAATTTATTTAATTTATAGGGATCTTATGAAATCTGGCCTTAATCCCAAAATTTGGAAATTGCCTCTTGTAATTCCCATTCATAAAAAAGGAACCACCTATGATTTTTCTAATTACAGCCCTATTAGCCTAACATGCATTGGTAACAATGCACTCGAAAGCTTGATTTGCAACAAATTGCTTATCTTAATGCCAATAATTTCATATCCTATCAGCATGGCTTTTGTGCAAAAAAATCTACTTCACAAATATTGGCGAATCTTTTCGATAAGTCAGCACCAAATGACAATGAAAAAAAAAAATCATTTATGTGCCTATATCTAACCAAAGCTTTTGATACTGTTTCCTATATTAAATTGTAGATCATCCTTAATAATTATGATATTACAGGACACCTGTATAACTTGATATCAGATTACATAAAAGATCGTCACCAAGCTATATGTGTCAACAACATCCTTTCTGATATGACACTTGTTAAATCAGGCGTTCCTCAGGATAGTTGTATTGCGCCATTGCTATTTTATTATACATAAATCATATCACCAGTGGAACTAAACTAAACTCTACCATTTATCTTTATGCTGATGATTGTCAATTTTATTATTCTCATGGTATAGCGGATACCTTATCTCCACTGCAGAAGGATCTCAACAGAATAGCACAGAATAGCCGGCTATATGACAGGCAAATTACCCTTTCTTTTCAAAAAATAGCGTTTTACATATAAATTCGAAAGGATTCTTCCAATCTTTTCATTAATGGCAATATTATTAGACAAGTCTTATGTATTTCCAATCTTGGCCTAATCATGGATGAAAATCTTGACTTGGATCTTCACTACAGAACCATAGTACAGAAATCCTCAAAAATACTAAATTTTATTTTTCATTCATTTAAAAAAAGAACTCAACGTTTTCTTATCAAATTGTACAAAGCATTCTTCTGCCTCTTCTTGACTACAATATTACCTGTTACTCATCGAGATATCGAAAATTAAGAAACAATTGGAGGACTCCAAAAATATTTCATACAACGCCTTATTCCTAATAGCAATTTTAATTATAAAAGACAACTAATTATAAAAGACAACTTCAATAATACAATCTGGATTTCCTCTTAATTCGAATTAAGCAAGATTTAATTTATATTTATAAAGTTCTGTATGTTAAACTAGATTGTTTAAAAAGATTGTTATTACTATAATTTTAGGCTGAATTTGTTTGAATTCCAACAAAACTAGCGGGCTAAAATTACTAAAACATATATGTAAAACTAAACTAAGGACTCATGACTTTTTTATTCGTACTAATAATTACTGGAATAAATTACCGAACGATATAACTTATGTGTCATCTTTAGCTATCTTTAAAAAAGGTTAGATAATATCATTTATTTAATATTATTTAAAAAGTTCACCTCATGCAGGAAGGATGAAGTCTCGACTTTTACCATGATTATGTATTATATTATTATATTATACTATTTCATAATGTTTTATATTATACTATTTCATAATTTCCTCTTTAAATTGTTAATTTTTGCCATATTTTTTTCTTTTTTATTATTCGTTAACTGTTGTTATTAATACAAAAACATGACGTTTGTCGCCATGCTTGGCTGATTTTCAATAAATAAATAAGTGCAAGATATTACCCACAAAATCAGTATCTTATAATTAGCAATATTAAGATATTATTATTACAACTTTTACGAATCAATAACCTGAGGAGTATAAGAGTAGAAGGATCTTTAGCATACATGCATAACCCATACATTTAATACCAAGTTTACTTCCGCTAATCAAGAGGAACAAACAGAGTTCGACCGCAATTAAAACATCACTTTTAGGGGATACGGCCTTCCAATAAAACGAAGTTTTAGAACATAAACCCAAAACAAACTTTGGAAAATTGCAATAAACCCAACCTCTATATTCAATTTCGAAAAACAACTATAAAAATAAAACTAATATCTTCCTCTTAGAAAATGAATTAGTTATACCTTGTTCTTGGGAAATTTTATCTTGAACATCGACGCTGACAATGGGATGAATTCCATTTTGTTGGGCATCAACTGATAATTGAATCTGAGGTGAAGAAATAGGAATAATTTGGGTTGTAGTGCTTTCGTAACCGAATTCCGGTCCTTTAATTCGATCGAAATCTATGTGAGCAGAGTTACCAGTTCCCTGGACAAAAACGACCTAAAAAATCACCAGAAAGATGATAGAAATTTAAAAAAAAATAGAGATTCTCCAAGCAACATACTATTAAAAAAATTGTTTTGAAAAACAAATCAGAGTGTTAAGAGCAATTGATAATATAATACCTTTGAATCATTCTCAAGTACGTTTCTAGGTATTTCATCAGACTCCATAGACAATTTCTCATTTTTACTTGCTTTCATTTGGAGATCACATTTGATAAAATCGCTTGTGCTAACAGAATCTAACAATAACTTCAATTTCGCTCCTAAAAAATAAAATTTATATTTTTTAAGCAATGCAAAAAGCCAAAAACAATATCAAAAAATTCTAAAGTTACCTGATTTTTTGCCAAATAATCTATCTTTTGTGCCAATTATTATTGAAACAATTCGATGCGACAGATCTTCAGATTGTTTATACCATTCTGCATTTGAGGCATACGGATTTAGCTGAGGATTAAGCCACTGGAAACACTCATCGATAGCAGCTAAGGTCTCCGAAGCTTTCTGAAAATTAACATACAAATGGTTCCAAGATTTGAGAGATTTCTGAATTAAGCAAATTTCAAATTTTGCAAGCGAATTTCAAAAATATGATTATGGTCAATAAATTACTTTTATACATTGAATGAACAGTCCCGTTGCTTAAATTTCAATTATAACTTACATACTAATCGCACAAATCTTATTTTTAAAAAAAGTGACAGATGAAAATTACCAAATTACAGGTCGATTTGAGTATCTTAAGGTTGCCTTGTAAATATTATTTTCAATTTCAACAGCTTTCCGACATTTAACCTCTAAAAACTATTGAACCTATTCTGTTGATTATTTTAATTTAGTTGAAGTCCTAAAGCCGTTCTTCATACTGTGGTATACCATGGACATATGATAGGAAAAACTGTCACAAAATGATCAAAATGATTTAGTGATTTTACGAGAGAAATTAAACCACCTTCAAGTAATTGTAATATTCCAATTCAAAAAGCTCTGACCCTCCAATAATTTATATAGATATTATTCCATTAACATTAATTGTTTTTTAAAAATAAATTTATTTCATTTAAAATTTAATGTTCGCTAAATCCCGAATATTTCAAGTCTAGTAATCGAATACCTTCAAAAACAATTTCAATATCGCGTCCTAATTTCTTAATTTCCATATTAGTAGTCAGCTACTGAAAAATCCGGATCATATAAATCCGGATTCATTAATGATGGCAAAACAAGATATGATCCATGTTTATAAAATATTACTTGGCAATAGGGAATTTATGCAGAAAATATTAACATATTAATATACATAAATTCTAAACTTGATGCAATGAATTAAATTGAATTTACTTAAATCTATCTGTAAAACTAAATGAATGCGCCATTATTTTCGATCAATCAATTATTGAAACAGATTGCCCGAGAATGTGGTTCTAATTTCACTAAATTTCGTTTCAAAAATGAATTAAACAAAATTATTAAATTAGTTAAGTTAAATAAAATTATACATGATATTATCGCAAATTAGTTTCTTGTTTTCATTACTACTCAATTATTTTTTTATCATTTTTTACAACTGCAATGAACTCGTATTTTTAGCTTGGCTTAGTTTTATAAATGAATAAAAAAACAAATGAAAACTTAACCTCAGCATCATCAATAAACTTCACATAAGCTTCTCTAATTTCAGCGATTTGCATAACTTTTGTAAGATTTTGTGAATATATAAAATCGGCTAATAATTTCCTATCATTTTCAGCATGCTGCAAAAAAAAATCTGTGGAAAATAACTCCACAATATTTCGCAGAAAATATAATAATCATGCCCTACAATGAATAAACTGCTAATTTTACAATTTGATAAAAGTTAAAGTTAAAGTTATGATACTTAGTCAACAAAATCGAAGTTGCATAATGAGATTAAACGAGATGTTAAGGGAATATAACGGCATCATGTTAAGGATGAAAATTCCACACAATCAAGATATTTGAGATATACCTAATATAATTATGGATATTGAAAAAATTGAAGAAGAATAAAGGTGTTTTCAGAATTGCAAGATGGCGCTTAAAAACGGGATTTGGGGAAATTGCTTATTAAAATATATACAACAAATTTATTTCAGAAAATATTACGTTAAATAAATTAGCCTTTCATTTTTTGAATAGTTCAGCACTACTTCATATTTCACATCTTATTTTCAACTTAATATTTTCTATGTATCACCACTATATCTCAAATATAATAGGATTTGCAATAACAAAAGATCAAGAAATTTTACCCTTAATTTTTTAGCACGGTTGTAATCATGCAACATGGTAGGAATAATTTTTCCAATATCTCTGAAGTATTCCAACTGACTTTCAACCTCGGAGATGTGCAAAAGAGCTTCACGCTGGGCTTCTGTTAACGTTTTCCCATTTTTTATATCTTCTTCGTATTGAACAAGTCGTAACTAAAAAGTTTCCATAAAAAATTGACAAATCATATGTTTAATTTAATTAACATTGTTAAATAATATTGTAATTAACATTGTTAAATAATATTGTAACCTTTCGTTTTTCAAGATTTCGTAATTTTTTTTCGGTCATTTCCATAAGCCGAAAATATGGATCTTGATAAAGATTATCATCGGCATCAGGCATCGCACTATTGGAGCTATTGACATTATTGTTGTTACCAACCTTTGCCATAATATTCCGACTTGTGAAGTCTTACTGAAATACTCAAAATCTGACGATTAATGACCCTATCTATAAAAAATGATAGGCAAGAATAGAAAGTCGTCGAAACCGGAATTTCAAACAAATTCGATATTTAATATGTTAAGAAATCAAAAAATAAACCATATATAAATTCCTACCACAGACCTCCATTTCCACAATTTGTCAAAAATTAATCAATATAGGAAAAAGAAGCCTGACTAAAAATTTCACAGATACATGCTTTTTAAACGATATTTATAATAATCTCAGCAAATCAACTATTTCCAACTTTAAGAAAAAAGCGAAAGACAATGGAAAAATATATAAACGACAGAAGAAGAAGAATTTAGGATAATGTAAATTATATTGAGATTTAAAATACTGTTGCGAAATATTAGCACGACAGAATATCTAGGTGAGTGGAAGAGATAAGAATGTAGAGAGGATGACAGAAAAGATAAGAGAAAAGGTAAAAAGATGCTTTAAGGTACCAAGGGATTTATGTGGATAACGAAAAACATATAGTTATTATTAGAAGATGTTATAAGAGGTCAATTTCACTTTGAGTTAATGTTAAGAATGGTGATAAACTATTAAAATGTAGAATAAAACAAAAAGGAAAACAAAATCAATATTATATCAAAAAATATTGCTGCTACAAACAAAATATTATCATATTCGACTATTGATTATTAATGAATAAATTTAGACTGCAGTGATTTTAGACCTTCACATTAACATTTTCATTGTCTGAGAATGTTCTTTGCGCAGATTTCATCCTAATTTTACAATTTTGAATCTAGAAAATCAAAAGATTATTTCGTGAGCCCTGTTCATTCTTTACCTTTTTTGGCTTCTATAACGAAAACAACCTCTTTTTCTTTTTTGAGATTATCAGGGCTGGATATAAAAACAAATGACAAGTGAAATAGCTAATCTTCGTAATGCCGATTAAATGAGCTTTTAACTGCTCGAGTTTTGTAGTTCAATTAGTGCGACAAATATTTCATGCAAATAATCTACATATTGTAAGTACTAATTGATGAGGTAGCCCCCACTGCAAACATCTCAAGCTTGTCCAATCCTCTCGATTCGATGCAACCTGAAAATAACAGTGCTAGTGGAGGACATGTACAGTGGGGGAATAACAGTGCTAGAACAGGGCTTGGGAGTGGAGGACATTAAGAAGTTGTCTTCTCATCATGTCTAAATTATATGTAACCAATTCGCCCAGTGGATAAAATTTCACTTGTTTTCGCTCAAATACCATTTCCATTAATACTACCATCATAGATTGTCGCTTTCGCTGGTTATGTTTTCCGTCGTCCACCACAGGGGTTGATATTTCGTTACATGCTAAACCCTGTGATGGATAGCGCTAAAAACGAGGACCAATCAAGACCGGAACTGATACAGTCAGAAAAGATTTTGAACGATATATGATAACGATAACTTAGATAAAGAATGGAATGGTTCCTAATACAATGGTGTCGGACGGAAGCTTGGAGATGTCCTATCCTTACCAGTCGGTAAAGCCAGCTTAACCAGTAATGATGGGAGCTATTAAAAGAAATTAACAGAAAGTAACAGAAGTAACAGAAAGTAACATTTTCCTACACCCATGAGTCGCCGGATTAAGACCCTCAATACGCCGATGAAGTTTTCTTTTCGCTAACAATTAGCAGGAATTGTAACAGATACTGGACCAAGCATCGATAGCAGCAGCTAATACTAATCTTTAAATCAAGAAAGACGAAACTTTTTTCATCATATAATCTAGATGCCGCAATTTATACAAATGTCCAAAGTGTTAGGCTTTTAAATACTTCCGACTCATTCTCAAAACGACCAAACGAAAGATTCCAGCTCGAACGGTTGCAGTTAGGCTTTCTTTGGCGAAAACTCTCTGGAGTGCCACTTTGAAATCAGCTTTAAAACAAAAAATCGCGTTTAGCTGGAGCATGCATACGTTTACTACACGGCTGAGCCAATAGAAGATATCAGAGAACTAAATGCGTTTGACCATTCGTATCTTATGCACCCAGTAAGTTGACAGATTCTCACATAATTACTCATTTTTGCTCGAATACCATGGACATTAAGAAATGAAAAGCGTCCCTGCGCTTTCCATATTCCTCGCCATTCGCCACAGAAATCGACAAACATCTCGCAACTTCCATGTAAGCGACAGCGTCAAAGACGAAAACGACCAATCAAAACCTGGACCGACACGACTTTGAATGCATAGGAGGCCTAGCAGTATATGGCAGAAGAAGGAAGGGACTAATAATTTTCAAGCACAGCGCCAGATTGGAAAGCTTGGAAAGCCTTAGCCTAATCGCCCGTCGCGTGAGCCCGTCGAAATGGTGCCAGCGGAGCCACCAGAGGAGGTAGGAAATGTTTAATCTTAATTACAAAACTTTATAAATTGATAAGTTAATGAAATTAAAAAAGAAAGTTAAAAATGAAAAACAGCAAAAGAAATTTAAACTTAAAACTGAAACATACACGATTTACTTCCAATGAATTCTACCCAGTTCATAATTTACTCTAAGCCAGACATTGTTCCATTTCCGCCAACGACTGTGCTCTAAATCAACAGCCCCATCCCAATAAAATTCAGCCCCCCATCATTCACAAGAAAACCCCTTTCCCTCCCATATTATATAATCAATCCAGTCCGACAAGAACACTGTAGACTTTTTCCCTTTAAGACCTTAAATTCAAACAATTGTGAATAATCTATTGCAGCGCTCTTGCCCCAAGACTTAGTTTTCGAAATTTGGCATTTCGTGCCAAATCCATCCTAGGCTCACCCACTAAATGAAAATAAACAAATCATTAGGTCTTGTAACGATTTTCTGATTACTTATTACTATTTCCAAAAATCGCTGTGAGAGCGGCTATTTGCTGTATTATCGGCTTATTTTATAATTTTGGATATTTTCCTATTCTTTTAATGATTATATCACATCAAATGATAAAATGGTTGGGTTTGTGAATGTTGTGATTGCGACCACTTTTTTCCAGCATTCGTACTTATATTATTACTATTTGTTAAGTTGTAAATTATTGTAAATTACAATTATTTTTTACTTGAATATGTCTTCTTCTTCTTCTAACATCTCTCACCATTACTGGTTAGGCTGGCTCCGCTGGCTGCAAGAGTAAGACGTCTTCAAGCTGCTCGGTCCAACTCCATAGCTAGTAGTAATAAAATCCGTTCCTTTTTTTATCGTCTATATCGCTGTCCCCTATATATGTTCAAAATTTTTCCTGACTTATCAGTCCAGGTTTTGACTGGTTCTCCCCGCTTTTGGCGCCAACCATCACAAGTTTAGCAAGTAATGAAACATGCGTCAACTCCTATGGTGGACGACGGAGAACGTGCCCAGCGAAGGCGACGCTCTATGATAATATTAATACAGGTGGTAGTTGAGCGAAGATGGATACAATCATGTGCGATCTTATCCACTCGACGGATCCGTAAAATATATCTTAGGCATGAGTGGTCAAAGGCGGATAGCTTCTTAATATCTTCCACTCTCATTGGCCATATTTCGCAGTCATATAGCATTA
This sequence comes from Dracunculus medinensis, assembly GCA_900625125.1. Lineage (NCBI taxonomy): Eukaryota > Metazoa > Nematoda > Chromadorea > Rhabditida > Dracunculidae > Dracunculus > Dracunculus medinensis. Next base: position 66,789 of record UYYG01001153.1, read on the forward strand.
AACGAATTGCAGCTATATGGACTCGGATTTTCGTCTTTATGGTAATTTCGCGACGATCCCATAAAGGTCTCATCAGCCGAAAAAAACATATTTCTAGCTGTATTATTTGGGTTTCAATTTCATCTTTCGCCTGGCTATTTGGAATTAGAGTGGATTCAAGGTATTTAAAATCGGGCACATCCTCAACCAGCAATGTATTGATAAAAATAGGTATTTTATCAGCATCTTGTATATAAGACGAAAAGACTTTCGTTTTATTTATATTCGTTTTAAGTCAATTCTCACTGCAGTTGGTGACAAATTGTTTATTTGCATTTCCTTATAACTGTCAGCAAAAACGACTTTATCAAGATCTATGATATGTTGCTCTGGACTAATTTGCACACTTCTTGAATTCCGGAAACGATGCCCATTATCCAATTTATATTGTAGAGGAAAGGACGTACCCTTGACAGACACCAGTTCTTATTTCGAAGGAGTTTGTCAGCTCCTCAATATACACAGACCTGCGCCGACATGCGCTCATAAAATTCCTTTATGAGTCTAATGATTTTCTCTGGAACACCATCACGTTCCATCATCCTCCAAAGCGCCGCTTTATCAATTGAATCAAAGGCAGTCGCAAAGTCGATGAAACACGTGACAGTGTGTTGCAAAATCTGAAGCGATGTTTCAACATCCTTCTTAACGTGAATATCTGGTCAGCACAACCGCGCCCTGGTCTGAAACCAGCTTGATTAGGGCGCATCCTGCTGTCTCGTACTTCCATAAGTCTGTTGAGTAGCAGGGAAGCAAAAATTTTTGCTGAGACGTCTAATAGGCTGATTCCTCGATAATTGTCGCAACATATCCTATCACCTTTCTCGAGAATTGGGAGCAGAATTGCTTTGCTCCAATCATCTGGTAATATTTCTTTTTTTCCATACTAAAGAGTACATTTGTTGCCTTATGAAGAACAATGGACAGCATTTGAAAAGCTCAGCCCGAGGACCATCTTCTCCTGGAGTTTTGTTGGCCTTAAGCTTATGGATAACTGAAATTATTTCTTTTTCTGTTGGAGGCTCGCAATTGCAAACGTATGCTTCGGCAAACGTATCAGCTATATTAGGGGCAACAGATGGCGTTTCATGGTTAAGTTTGGTCTCGAAGAATTCTTTTCATCTTATGAGGCGATCCTTAATACTTTTAATTAATACGCCATTGCTGTCTCTTACCATTTCACTGATCGTCCCCGAGTCATAGTTGCTTTATGAAGAAGGCGAAATAGTTTCCTACTGTCGCCTAATCGAGCCGCCTCCATTCTTGAGGCCATGTCACTCCAATAGAGATTTCTCTCCCGCCTTGTTGCTTTCATTGCAAATCTTCGAAGCACCCGGTAGTCAGGATCACCTGACATTCATGCTTTGGCAGCTTTTTCAGACAATTGGACAGTTGCTTCCGATACCCAACTAGCGCACTTCCTACAAGTATGCCCTATCGTGGAAGTGGCTGATTTTCGTAGACATTCCTTTACACCAGTTTGCACCAGTATTCATTTGCCGTTCTAGAGAAATCATTGATATTTGTATCATTGAGATGCTTCAATAATTCAGTTTGAAATGCGCTCACTGTCCCCGAATTTTTTAGTTTTAGTTTGAGGTAGTTGAAAGAGCTTGGGGGATGCTGTTTTCGGCGAGTTGTCAATTTTATGCGGATCTTGGCTCGAACCATAACATGTTAGAATCCATAAAGATTGTCCGTTTCATCTCCGCGATAGGAACGACTATCTAGTACGGAACTTTTCCAGCGGCGACTGATTAAGATATAAACAATCTGGTTGAAGTGTTGGTTGTCTGGGGAGTTCCAAGTGAAGAGTTCCACAGGAGTAGATGTTTTTTATGATGCCGGAAGCAAGTATTAGTAACAGCAAGTAAAAGTTCATGCTCTTCGGCATAACGAAGAAGACGTTCCCCATTGGCACACCGGTCTCCGATGCCATATTTGCCAATTGTTAGTGCAGCTGCATTATGACCTACGCGAGCATTTCAGTCTCCCTCGATTATGATCATGTCATGTTTCGGTAGAAACTTCGTTAGCAGTTGAAGTTCCTCATAGAACTTGTCTTTATCACGGTCATCTGCCGACAGCATTGGAGTATAGACACTGATGGCCGAGAACTTACCCTTAAAACGGGCATAGGCCATACGATCGCTTACCGGTTTCCAATCAGTCAAAGCGGAATGGGCCTTCTCAGACATGAGAATAGCTACGCCATTTCGTTCCGAGTTATTCGAAGCACCACAGTGATATAGCCAGTATCTCTGCTCTGAACCACGATTAATAATTTTTCGAGATCCAAAGTGAGGAAGACGGACCTCTGACAAGCAAGCGATATCCACACGATACTTAGACAGGGTGTGGGCAGCGATCGCTTGGCTTGCAAAGTCAATAAGCATTCTAACGTTCCACGCTGATACGGCTAATACCTCGCCGCGCTTGCAGAAGGCTGTTCTACTTTTTGATAGGTTTCGAGCAATTACCCTGGCTTGAGAGCACATTTTATTTACCATCTTTGGGATCGCTTTAAGCCCGAATTATATACTTATCGCATGAACCACCGGGTTCGAAGTATCATGCGCGTCGGGAGACGCGGACGCCGTATGAAGTGTATCTGACCCTTTCACCATAGAGCCACTTGGGGATAGAGTTAAAGGTGGGTCCCCAGCAGCCACTTGGATTTTTGACATAATAGCAGGTTTACTCCTGCCAAAGACAAAAAAAAAATTAAAAGTTCAAGAGAACATAGCTGAACTTAGCTGAATTGTTATCAGAAATAATTTTCAAGTAAAAAACAAAATAAATCGAGAATAATTTCTTAAAACGACTGCTCGCCAAACAAAAAAATTTTTTCTCCAAATATTGAAAAAAAATATTGATTTTGGTATTGAATTTTGGTATTGGTAAATATATTGAAATATTGAATATTGAATGACCAATACAATAAAGATAAAATAATAATAATATCGTAAATGGCAGAGCAACTTCGAAAAATTGACCACTTGCGATAATTGCAATAATTGCAACTGCTGGTATTTTAAGCGATGTTCTAGGCATCTTTCTTAGCGTAAATATCTGGTCAGCACAACTGCTTCCCGGTCTGAATCCAGCTTGATTAGGACCCATTCTGCTATCTTACGTTGCCATGAGACTATTTAGCGGAAGGGAAGCGAAAATTTTCCCGGAGATGTCTGGTAGGCTGATTCCTCGATAATTGTCTCAGTACGTCCTGTCACTTTTCTTAGGAATAGGAAGTAAAATTGTTTTGCTCCAGTCTTCTGGTATTATTTCCTTTTGCCATACCAGAGAAAACAATTGTTGAAGGTGAGTTATGAATGAACGATGATGGACAGCATTCGAAGAGTTCGGCTCAAGGACCATCTCCTGGAATTTTATTGGCTATAAGCATATGGATTACAGAGATTATTATTTCCTCTTTTGTTAGCGGCTTGCAGTTGCAAACCGTTAAGGGTCGACGGGCAAGCCAGTTATATTCGGGACAGTTAAATGGTGCATCGTGGTTAAATTTGGCCTCAAAAAATTCTTTCCATCTTCTGAGGCGATCCTTAATACTTTCAATAGGCACCCCATTAATATCCCGTATCATTTCACTGATCCCTTCTCGAATTATAGTTGCTTTGTGATGAAGGCGAAACAGTTTCCAATTATCACCTATTCGAGTCCCGCCTCCATTCTCAAGGCTATATCGCTCCAATAGCGATTTCTATCCCTCCATGTTGCTATCCTTGTATTACTTCGAAGCACTCGATAGCCATGATCTCCTAATATTCGGGCTTTGGCAGCTTTTTCAAACAGTTGGATAGTTGCTTCCGACACTCAGCTAGCGCATTTCCTACTAATATACCCTAATGTGGAAGTGGCTGACTTTTGTATGCATGTCTTTAGTTGGGACAAATATTCATTCGCCTTTCCAGAGAAGTCATTGACGTTTATTTCACTGAGGTATTTCAATAATTCAATAATTTGAAATAAGCTTATTGTTCCCGCATTTTTCAATTTAGTTAAAAGTTGAAAGTTCTTGGGATGCATTATTTCTTACTCGTCAGTTTTATACGAATCTTTCCTCGAACCATAACATGGTCTGATCCATGGCGATTACTAGGTACAGAACTCTTCAGCGGTGATTGACACCAATATATAGTCAATCTGATTGGTTGTCCGAAGAATTCCGCGTGAATAGATGTTTTCTCCAATACCGAAAGCATGTATTAGTAACAAAGGGTTCATCCTCTTCAGCAACACAAAGAAGGCGTTTTCCATTGGTGGACTGGACTCCGATGCCATATTTGTCAGTTACCGAATTCATCGAGACGGCATCATGACCTATGCGCTTTCCAGTCTTCCCCGAGTATGACCATGTCACCTCTCGGTAAGGGTGTTGTTAGCAGTTCAAGTTCTGTCTAGAACTTATTCTTATCGTTTCGCATAAAGTTGGAGCATATATACCGAAATATTGCAAAAATATATACCGAAATATTGCAAAACTTTCCTTCGAAATGCGCATAGGCCATATGGTCATTTACTGGCCTCCATTCAATCAGAACGGATCGAGCCTTTTCAGACAATCGCTACATCATTTCGCCCCGAGTTATCCGAGGCATCACTAGGTATAGCCAATATCTTTGCTCGGAACCAGGTTTAATGATTACTTGCCGACATGAAGAAGACGGACCTCCGACAAACAAGCCACATCCACGCGGTATTTGGAGAGGATGTGGAGTGATTGTTTGGCTTGCAACATCCATTAGCGTTCTGACATTCCAAACAACTGTGGCCAGCACCTCACCGCGCTTAAAAAATGTTAACGGATAGGTTCTCGCCTCCCTTGACGGATTTTGAGTACTTATCTCGGTTCGCCAGCAAATTTTATGCAAATGCCTTGAATTATTATTATTATTTTTATTACGCCGGGATTATACATTTATCGCATGTACCACCGGGTCACAAGTAGTATGCGCGTCGTGGACGTGGACATCGCGTTAACGAAACCTGACCCTTTCACCGTAGAGTTACTTGAGGATAAAGATACTGGCGAATTCCCAGGAGCCATTCGCATTTTTTTACATTATGACAGGTTTACTCCTGTCAAAAAATAGATAATAGAAATAGAGATAATTAAGATAGATTTAGTAGGAAAAAAAAATTTAAAGGCAAAAAGTTTTAGGGAAGAAGAAAAGAAAAAAAACTTATCCGAAACTTATCCGATTCAGTGATAACCAGTAGTAAGTAAGTAATTAATTATAATAATAAGAGTAGTTTTATTAAATATATTGATTTTTTTTCTATTAAATGGTGAGTGGAACACTTTCGGGAGAATAACAGCTCATCAAAGGCAAAGGTCAAAGCTTAAATATGACTGCTGGATTTCTTATAGATTTATATGTATATACCTAGCGTTGTTGTTTGGCGATAAGCATTCGTCACGTTTGGCTTCACGAGTTACTATTACTTGACCGCTGGCCGTACAGCCAATTGATGATAGCGGTTCTTCGGCAGATTTCACTTTAACTGATAGGTCATTACTGCATTACTGCAGGGAGCAAGCGAAAGCGCTGTCATTATACTTAAAATGGCAATCACCGCAAACGCTCTATTGGTTTTATATTTTTATATATATATTTTATCGTGAAGTGCTGAAATGGGATTATTACCATAAAATTTCTTTTTATGCTTGATTCTAATTCTTGCGATTAAATTTTTTTTCATGATTTTGGTTGAAGATCAAAAGATAATTCATAGCTTTTTTTCCATTTTCTCGACTTTCGTGCCAAAATCGAGTAAAATTTACATAATTTATATTATGTAAATATTTATATTGATATTTATATTATATTAATATTTATTTATATTTATTAAGTAGAAACTTGTTATATTCTTATATTTTTTGTTATTATTTCTAATCTGATGTCGGTTCAGTTTTGGTGCAGAATAATTTAAGGGATGCTGATTCATTTCATCATGTTGAGAACCAAGGTTTTGGCATTACCAAGGGTATTATTTAAAATTTGGGTGTTCTCTGCGTACTTTACTTCTATCTATTCCCTGAAAAGAAATTCTTACGGTAGAGGAAATAGTTTAAGCAGAAGTGCTAAGCGCTAACCATTTACTTAATTGATTTCAAATCAAAGTAATGCTTATAAATTTTTTTGAAAAAAATTTTAGTTTAGTTTCAGCGATTATTTTACTTTAATTATTGTTTGTAATGTCATAATTTTTTACAATTTTTTCCTGTAAGCCTCGCACCTTTGCGTAATATTTCATATCATTAGATTTCATAACATAAACGGTATCATTAGATTTTATAATATAAACCGAGTTCGAAAATCATGACTGAGTAAATTTGAGTTGAGGAAGATTAAGCTTCGAAATACTTAGATTAAAGCCGTTAGGGCTTTATTTTTCTGCTTTTATCCTTTTTCCATAAAAAATTTGGCTAAATCGGCAAATTTATCAAGTTTTGTAGTTTCAATAAAAATCAATAAATATGATTTTCTCTAAATGGGCTCAATTATTATTAAATAACAAATGGCGAATATTTTCCTCATTTATGTTGAATTTTTCAGTTCTATGCGGTTATTTTTTATGAAATGTGATTATTTTAATATTAGTGAATCGAATCTACCGTCAGCTATAATAGATATTTTTACATCATTTTTGGTATTTTTCTTTTCGACTTTAGTTAAATTTATTCTGAAAGCAAAAAAGTTAAAAAAATAATATTAACCTCGTAAGAATCGATCTTTCCAATTAATTTTAAATTAATTTTAAATTTTTTATTTTATATTAGTACTTTTTGAGACGTTTATTTATTTCATAGGCATTAGCTGCATTAATAAGCGACGAATGGATTTTGATCAATGACCATAATGCGCCGCTAAACGGTAATACGAAAAATTCCAGCGGTTCAATTGATTCTGTGATTGATGTTCCATTTATTCGTTCAGATTCTTGCCAAAGGTTAAAATCTAAAATGCATTTACAATCTAATTTATAAATTTAATTAAGATGTAATCTGAATTAATTATAAAAATAATAGCAGTTTAATTTTTGTCGACTTTATCAGGGTTGGTACTCGTGATTTCTGGCGCACATCTAGGTTCGGCTCGTTTGTTGACACTGAAGGAACGTATCATATTGCATTCCATTCAAATGGAAGAGGTGAGATTTTTTTGTGGATTTATCTTTGACTTTCAAAATTTAGATAAAATTACAGTGTGATTGGAAGATAATACATTTTATAACATTCTGGTTTGCAAAGAGCTTAGGTTTGCAAAGTTTAAGTTCCTTAAATGATTTGGTGAGATGTTAAGTGCGGGAGAGCAGTGAAATGATTTGGTGAGATGTTTAATATGTATATCAGATATAACGACCACTTTCCCTGAGCCAAATTTTGCGAATTCCAGATGTGCAAGAAATCAAAAAAATAAGGTTATATATATCGGATGAAAAAAACGAATTTAAAATCTTATGAGACTAATCGTTCCTACGGATTAGTTGTTTTCTTGATGTTTTTTTACAAATATTTTTTCCCAAAAGTGATTTAAATTTAAAAATATTTAGGATTTATTTTTAATCGCCTTTTTATTATTATAGTTTTTATCGATTGTATAACTCCATTGCTGGCGAATTATTTCTATCTTTTGATAGCGTTTTGTTTTGTCATTTTTGTTAAATCATTCCTAGCATGTGTTCTACATATAACTGCTCCAGAAAATGGATTTTTGCATTGGTTACAAAGAAACGCAATACTTGAATTATGCGATAGTATGCTTTTCAAAAAAAAATTTAAGTATCGATTATCGTCTAAATTTTTAATACTTTCATTTTCATATAATTAAATTACTTTAACATACTTTAATTACTTTTTCATATCTTAGATTCTGATCTGAACGTTTTCTGAAAAAAATTTGTTTTTAGCTGTATCTGCTTTACTAGCATGCGCAACGTTACTAATTGCTGAAAATGAATTGATAGCAATACGACCTAATTCTTCAATCAGTATGGGTCCTGGATTGATTTTTATAGCACTTCTTGGTCTTTGTTCATTTTCATCAGCTTTGATTAGTTTTCATCGGTGAGTTTAATCACTCAAAAGCATTATTATTTTTACCCTTTTTTAAATTTTTTTAAAATTTTTACTTTGGGTTTTGGATTGGTTTCCATATAGTAAAAATTTTACTATTTTTGACAGTTAAAAGATCTTTTTATTAATTATCTATTATTATCCATTCACACTTTATTTTGACTGTATAAGTTCCATCGAAATTGTCAACAAAATTGAAAACTGTGGGACGATTAGTGGATTTTTTTAAAGTAACAACCGTTTGGCTCGTGAACGTCGTTTGTTTAATGCACGTCTTATATGCGGCCGATCACTGCGATCGTGGCGTGATAATGTGGATCGAACCGATTTGCGGCTTATCATTGATTTCGAAAGATATCTTAATTCACCAGATGTTGGTTTTTGTAATCGTGCAGCATCGTTTGAACCAGAATTAGATGCAGCCAGTGCTAAAGTGTATCAAACAATTTAAAACAGCTTTTTCATTTTTACAAAAATAAGTATTTAAATAAGTAATTAGTCTGCTGTAGTAGTATTTATTGTTTAGTGATGATTTAAATCAAATTGGTACTCTGATAAAGGTAGGAGATTATGTGGTTATATTTCTCGGGTGGAAAACTTTGTACATTTTATGTAGTATAATGTCCTAATGGTATTCGTATTTTAATGTTTTATTTAATTTAATTATTTTCTCCTTATCTCCTTTATTTGCTATCTTTTAAAATTTTATAAAACTTTCAATTCATTGCATTAACATCTCCTTATCGTTTATTTCCATAGTTTCTTGACAATATCGCTATTTTGAGATAAAATATGAGGAGATAAAGATTTTCTTAATATCGTTTTAAAATTTAATTATTGATTATTTAAATTTAATTATTAATTCTATAATTTAATTATAAATCTATAATTTATGAATCGTTCTTGTTTTGACATTTCATTTTCGAATCATTTTTGATACAAATGGGCTATGAATTGATATTATTATAATCAATAATTAACATCGAAATCGCTGAAGAATCAAATAGATTAAAAATAAATTTAGTTTCAGCCATATCACAGATTGGTATTAAAAATGCCGAAAAATTCATAGGGAAATTTTGAACATGGTGAAACTGATTGATATGAAAACCACATTACCTGCCATTCTGTACTGACAAGATTTAAGCTTGAAATATTAAACGAAAAGACTTGTTCATGTGGTATTTTAAAAATAAGGAAACACTGCAGATAAATTTGCCACTGAAATGGGAATTTAGAAAGTTCCAGTGGAACTATTCGATCTAAATAAACTCTGGTGGTGCCAAACGATAGATGCTTTTTCTTTCCACGGTTTTTCTGATAAAGCAAAATTAAAACCAGATCTTTAAATCGAATAAATTTAATGAAGAAAACAATATAAAAAATATAAAATAAATAGCAATTCAACCTGTATGAATTTGCAAAGAAAGACAATTTGGTTGGTTTACTGTCAAACTTAAATGAAACAGTTCAGATCAACTAATAAACAAATGAAGTTCACCTTTCTCTTTCAAGCCTAAGATAATCGCAATAATAGATTTCCGTAATCAATTGATAAGGTATACAGGGGAAATTAAAATCTATACGAAAAAAAGGCAGCATTTCATTTATGGAATGGCACACCAATGAAAACATTTTGCACTTTTCAAAAATTTTTTTAATCGAAAAATTATCCTTAATCTAAAAATTTTTCATTCAAAAAATCAGCCTTGATCTAAAAAAAAATAAACAAACACAGCAAACATTTTTAAAAAATAGGAAATAAACTAAACTGTGAAAATATGAAAACGAAAAATAAAGAAATTATCAAACGTAAATAATTTTTGAATAAAATTATGGAAAAGTGAGTTTAACATTGAACACTTAAAAACTTTCATAAATTTTGTATTAACAAACTCCAGAAAAATTTTTTTTCAATTCCACTAGCAAAAGTCCTTTACAGATGATTGAATTTTTAAAAAGCCCCTTTTTTTAAAAAATAAAATCACTCTTGAAAACCTAAATTATCTCATTTTTCAGTCATACGAAATCAAAATGATGATAAATAAATCTCAATTTTCAGAGATCAAAACAATTAAATTGTATATAACAAAAATGGTAAAAAACTGGTTAAAAAAATCTATTTTTGTGGTTTCAGATAAATCACGCAAAATATCTACAATTACTACCATTCTCTCAATTTCGAAGAAATACAAAACGAAATGCAAAGTAAATAAACTCTCTAGAAAATAAAATGCATCGAAATTTCACCGTAGAAATGAATATATTAAATATACAAACAACAAATTTTCTATTAATAAAAATATATTTTCAAAAAAAAAAAACAATACAAGGACTATTTGCCACAGAAGTCCAATGAGATGTCTTAATTCTTTTTGGAAGAAGAAAGAACAAAAATTGTGGAGACATTATAAAAATTGAAAATTATAATTGGTAAAGACAGATGAAAATAAAATAAAACAATTTCAACAAGTGAACGAAACAAATATTTTAAAAGAATAGTTTATTGACGCAACCAAAAAAATATTCAGAAATTCTTTGTTCGGTTTCATCTGTGTTGAGAATCGCCAATGCACATAAATATAATAAATTCTGTAATCACCGATTATTCGTTAATGTTAATTAATTACTGTTCTTGAAAGCTATCGAAAAAGACCTTGTATACGATAGAGAGAATTCTTTAAGTCAAAATTTAACCATGATGCGCCATCAGTCATTCCAGATATAGCTCACGGAGCCATATGTTGGAATTACGAACCTCCAATAGAGTAAGAATAATCTCCTTTAATGAATCTCCTGGAGAAGATGGTTCATAGGCGATCTTCAGATTTTCTTTATGGTCTTTTAAACCCACCTTCAATGGATGTATTCTTTGATATGGAAGAAAGAACTATGAATGAAGCAAAACAATCTTATTTCCTATCTAAGAAGAGTGTAATAAATAATAGCTAATCTACTAAAGATCTCCGGGAAAATTTTCGTTTCTGCTGTACAAATTTATGGCATGACAGTACAAGACAGAGGATGAACCCTTCAAATTGGATTTAGATTGGAATGCAAATATTCAAGCTAAGGAGATTGTTCTGACATCGCTTCAAATAGTATAGCTTGTTTTTTTTGATTTTCCTGCTGCCTTTAATTCAGTGGTGCATTGGAAGATGAAAGAATATGATTCTAGAGAAAATCATTCAATTATTAAAGGTATTTTACGAGCGAATATAGGCATAGATCTATTCAATTTACATGAGAAACTGATTCTTTAAAAATAAGAACTTGTGTTCGTTCGAGTTGTAACCTACAACTATGCGATAGATTAATTATGGACATTCAGGTTTGCATTCAAGAGATGAACAAGTCGGTCCAGAGCATAATATCATAAATTTTTGAATATTGATGATATAGCCTTTTTCGCTGACAAAGAAATGCAAGAGATACTAAATAAGAGCATTGATAATTATGATAAAAATCCTCTCAGGATCAAATAAGACGTAATTCTTTTCGTTTTAAATACGCTATAAAATCAGTATGAAAAAAAACTATCGTATCTATCTGGCCGCAGTGCATCCTTTGAAATAGCTGCGAAATATGGCCAATCCAATCAGAGTGGACGATATTATGAAATTAAGATATCTATCTTTGATCGCACTTTTCTAAAATTTCATGTCAGCCACCTATATGTTTAAAATCTAATAAAAGATTCTAATCATCTTCGCTCATATGTCATCTGTTTAACAACAATTTCACAAAGTATCATGCACGTTGGTTAGGCTATATTCATCACGGTAACTGACTTATATTTAGACCTGAACTGAACTGACAAAATTTTAAACAAATTTAATAAAACAAGGAAAAATTTTAAACAAATATGTGGCTGAACGATAAGTCTAAGCAAAGTGGTTTCTTTATGGTACCGGATCGATCGAGTTGAAAATTCCTAACCCCTATAGTCAGTCTAACCAATAATCGTTAAAAGATTACATATTAATGAATGAAGAATATATATATATATATAAATGACCAATATATATACCAATTTATATATATATATATATATATAAATGACCAATAAAATTTTTAGCGTTGGAAAATTATTGGTAGTAATATTGGTAGTATTAACTAAACATTAAAAATACAAGTTTTTAGAAAAAGAAAACTTACAAAAGAAAATCGTGGCACAAGGAGTTGACAATAAAACTATACAGAAGACATTCGAGAATCACAAAAAGCAGCTTGCACAGCACTTTCATAATCAAGGCGCTGAAAATATTTTTTTACGCAAATATTTCTCATTTAAAGAAAGATTTCCTTTATTAAATTCATAAACCATCAAAATATAATAAAAATTTTTTCACTTTTAAATTTTAAATTTAATTTTTTAGGTTTTTAGATATTTTTTTATAAACTGTTTTGCACAAAGATTCACTCCTTTTAAATAAAATTTTGAATAAATTTCGAATTATCACCATCCAAATCCACTGATGAATAGTAAAAATAAGAAGCGGTAATATTAATAAAATTAAAGTTAATAAAATAAAATAAATTATTAAGTTAGGATTAGGACACATGAAATTTTTTTTCCGAACCTCTTCCGAAATTTTAAAAAATTTTCATTAGAATTCCTTTTTTTAAAAAAATTTGGAATTTAGGAATTTTACAAAATTAGGAAAATTTTTTTTTCTATCTTCAATTTACTTCCTTCGTAGGTACCTAATATTCTTTGAAATACATGGAAGTACAACCTAAAGGAAGTACAACCTAATATACTAGATGCAGATCGATCAGCTCACTTTTTAATAAGCCACTTAATAACCTTATTATAACCAAATGGAGCAAAAGCATTACTTGGAGCTTGATCTGTTTTTCCTTCACTAGTGTCATCATCAGAAGGAAGAACAATATGGTTATGCAGTTGAAATAATAAAGAAATTTAAGATATCCAAATGCTGTCGCATAGTGAACAAATTTAAAAAGCATGATTTAAAAAATATTAAGCGTCTGTGTTAGAGGGATTAGCATGAACCTCGGTAAGAGGTACGATGAGCAAGAAGATAGTGATTAAACGACAGCTTCTTTGCTCAAATACAGATGATAAGCAGAATCGTTTCGACTGTCACATCGTATTACCTCTGCTGGTTGCCCAGATGGTTGATAAAGTGGCCTTGGCGTTTCTTCCGTACTATATGTTTGCCGGGTATTTCCACTATAATTTAATTGATTAAACCAAAAATTCTTCCAAATGATTGCCTTAGAATTTGATAGCTCATTTGATAGCTGTTATTTAATTAGATTTATTAGATTTAGATTTAATTATCCATAGTTATTAGATTTAAATCATAGTCTCCCGAAAAAATAATAACTTACTTCGCTTTCTTTTTTTCGTCGAACACTGATGATGCCTTAATTTCTAAAAAATAAAAATTTATAAAAAAAACTGAAATATGTTCAAATAAATATTTATTTATTCAACAAAGATCGATATATTGTTGAGGAAGATAAGTTAAAAATCGTTCTTGAAAATCTGACTTTTAAAGCAAAGAAGATTCTTCCTGATACAAGTCAAGACACAAAGGGAGATTAGTATTGCGCAACATAAGAATGCTAAAAATATAATCAACCATCCAGGAAAAGTAGTAATACTTGATCTACCATCTCCAAGCAACGACGACAAGTCCACTTGAATGCTGCAATACAGCTTAAGTAATCTTTCTTCAATTTATAACCTTATAAAATTATTGCGGTCCTTGAACATATAAAATTGCTCCTACTTGATTTTTTTATCCAGTTCGTCCAACTATAAAGGGAAGCAGTAAAGTCTATTTAAGATATCTGAATTGCTTACTGTTTACTACCATAAGTATTTTGAATCTTAAGAACTGCATGACGTCCATGATCATCCTCAGTGAGTGGTAAAACTTGTAACCGCGCTATATGACAGTTCGGCACTGTATTATTTTGAGTAGTTCCATCAAATCTGAAATTTTGCCAGCTCTGCCCGACTTGAAGTTCATTTTGGTCGACAGAGAAAATCACATCTCGAGGTAATTTCGGCAATGGTTCAGAACAATAATGAACAATAACTATTGCTCCATCCATTGTGGAGGTCTGAAATGAATTATAAAAGTTTATATCCTCATTTTCTCAAATCTCAAATACTAAAATTTGTATTCAATCATGACTAACAGAGTAAATATTTAATAAATTTTTTAAAGATTTTTCAAAATGAAAAAAGAATAATACTTTTTCCACAGTCGGTGGAGCATCCGATTCCATGGGAGGACCCTGAACTTGAACCATTAGAGAACTTGCTCCAGGAGTTTCAAGAGAGGGCGAACACTCAGGAGCTCCTTGAGAAATAAATGAACAAGCAGAACACCAATACTGCCCAGAGTACGAGTAATTCCCAATACGAAGGGAACAAATCGCATTAAGACGCTAAAAAGTAACAGAAAATACATAAAATAGATTAAAATTAAGTTTAAAACCAAGAAAAGCAAAAATCAACAGGTGAAATTAAATATTATACGATCTCTGCTCGCGAATGGGAATGATAATTGTGCCGTTAAAAGTGAAACCCAGATGATACAAACAATCTACCAGTTCCTCTAATCCAAAATAACTTTTCTCTCACCCCATCAATGAACCGAATCAAATTGGATAATATCAGTAAATTTCTCAAAGCCGATTCCTTGCGAATAGAGTAAACTTCCAGTTTAATTGAATTCGACTTTTCGAAAAAATCTTGTAAAAATAAATAAAACGTAAAAAAGAAGATGCACTGAAGATTTAAGAAGTTGCGAAGTTGCGATCTTTATGACCCTTATGATAATACTTCGAAATAATACTTTATGAGAGTTATAATCTATTTTCAAAAAAACTATGATATTTCCAAAAAAAAGAAATAAACATTTATGAGGCGTAAATATAAAATGATGTCGACATTCAGAAAATAAAGTATTAAAAATCCTTTTTTTGAAATTTGATAATTTGAATTTAAATAACTTGCAATGATATTTGTGATAAGCGCTTGACTTCTGTGTTCAGGAGGAACTTCTTGATACTGACCATCGAAACCTTGAGGACATATAGCATCAACAACTTGTCCACTCGATTTTCGCAGTTTCCAAAATACTACTGGACGTGGATTGCCTTCAATTTGACATCCAAGATTTATCTGTTGATTCATATCAACACGATTGCCCGTTTGGAAAGGTGCAGTATTTTGTAGAGTTTGAAAATTGTCTTGGATTATACGAGCTGCTGCTAAAAGAACAATAAAAATGAATAAAAATGAAAAGATTTTAAAGCATTAAGAATTTATTATGAGGCGTAAATACAAAACGAGATCGACCCAGCTTCCATGGCAAAGCCACTGAAGATATCAGTAAATATCAGTAGAACTGAAATGCCTCAAATAGATTAATTACCCCCCATTACTATAAGAAGTAAGTGAATTTTTTTTAAAATGTGATGATACAGTCAAGAAAACTTCAAATATCTAAAATGTAAAACTTTTAAGTGAAACAATGAAAAATTAAAGAATACTGTAGGGATCAATCTGAACAGCTTGTGAAGTAGGCATATCGTTCTCAGAAAAGAGATCATTATTTGCTGAACACTGTATAGATTGGCCAATCATTTCAGTACCAATTGTTATATCTGCACTATTTCCACTAAAATGAAATCTTTTTGAGAAATAATCTATGATCTACGAAAAAAAAATTCTTTAGAATCAAAATTTCCTAAAAATTTCAAAAAGCAAATCTGACAAATGAAACTGAAAAAAAATTCTAAGAAAACCTGATAACAACCCCATTTTTCAACCATCTGAAGACAGTAGCTGGAGGATGAGCCTGAACGGCACATCGAAGAACTTTACGGCGTCCACTTTGTTGACAATGACCTTCTGGAGTTCTTGCACATTCAACATAGAAGCGATATCCCTCAAAAAATGATCAATCTTTGATCTTTTTTTATACAATAAAATCATTCATAAACATAAAAAATTTGAAAAAAATTGATTTTAAAAAGGTTATATTTTTTATATTTTATATCAATAGGATGAAAAAAGCACAAAAATTCGACCTTTGAGAGCTTTCACACATCAAAAAATCATCACCAACAGAATTTTGAAACCCTTTACCACCTAACAGTTTTCACCATTACTGTTTAGGCTGCCTCTACTGGCTACAAGGATGTCCAAGTACCCAAGTTGCTCGATCTTATGCCATTGCTAGTAATAGTAACAAAACCATTGCCTTTTTCATCATCTAAGTCCATATGTCGCTGGTCTTTCTATAGGTTCAAAATCTTTCCTGACTGGATCAGATTAGTTTTTGATTGGTCTCTGACAGATAACACGTTTCTAACCACATCTATCACAGGATTTAGCTAATAACGAAATATGTATTAATTTCCACAACTTCTCTAATGGGCGAAGAACGTGCCTTGACAAGCGAAGGCCACGTTCTGCGATGGTAATGTTAATGCAAGTGGTATCTGAGCGATGATGAAATCATGTAAGATTTCAGCGAACTCGTAAAATGCATCTTAGACATAAGTGATCAAAGGTAGAGAGTATCTTTCACTCTCACTGGCCATGTTCCGCAGCTATATAGCAAGATCGAGCCAACTAAATCTATATTGACGCGGATTTTCGTTTTTACGACGCTTTCGCGATGGTTCCATAAGGGTTCAACGCATTTATAGCTACGTTATCCAGGTCTTTCGCTTGATTCTTTGGGACTAGAGTGGAATTAAGATATCTAAAATCTGACAATTCCTCAATTTTCAATGGATAGATTAAAAATAAATATTTTATCAGCTTCTTATTTAAGACGAAAAGGCTTTCGTTTTATTTACATTGATCCTGGGTCCGATTATGGCTGCATTTGTCGACATATTGTTTAGCATTACTTGCAATTTATCACGATAATAACCGACAGCTAAAAGGACTATATTATCACCATATTCTGCGAATGTTATGCTCAGGATTGATTTATATATTTCTTGAGTGTCAATAAGTATGACCATTATCCAATTTATCTCATTGTTGAATACTGTAGAAAAAAGAATTGACAGGCACCAGTTCTTAGTTCGAAAGAGACAGATTTGTGCTGATAAAATGCCTTCATGAGTCGAATGATCTCTGGAATCCCGACAAGTTCTACCATCCTCGAAAGCGTCATTATATCAAATGAATCGAAGGCAGCCGCAAAGTCGATGAAATACGTGACGTTGTAGATATTTGAAGCGATATTCCAATACTTTTCTTAACGTAAATATCTGGTCAGCACAAGTGCGACCCGGTCTAAATCCAGCTTGATTAGGATGCATCCCGCATCACTGCCTCATAAAATTTTTCCGGAGATGTCTAGTAGGGTAATTCCTCAGTAATTGTCAGTATGCCTTGCCATTTTTCTCTGGAAATGGGAGCAGGATTTCTTTGTTCTGGTCATCTGGTAATATTTCTTTCTTCCATACTAGAGATACATTTATTGAAAAGACATACATTTTAAGGCGCGTTATAAAAGAAAACAGACAAGATTTGAAGAGTTCAGCTCGAAAACCATCTTTTACTAACTTCAAACTTCTGGATGATAAAGATTATTTCCTCTTCTGTTGACGACTTGCAATTGTAAACTCATGGCTCGATGGGTAAATCAATTATGACCAGGACAACAGATGGCGCATCGTGGTTAAATTTGGTTAAAGAATTCCTTTCATCTTACGAGGCCATCCTTAATAATCCTAACAGGACTACACCATTATTATCCTCTACTTTCATTGAATCCCGAGTTATAGTTGATTTATGAAGAAGACGGAATAGTCTATTATTGCCCAACTGAGCTGCCACCTCCATTTTCAAGGTCATATCACTTCAAAAGTTTTCTTTCAAGCTGCTGTCGTAATTCTTCAAAACGGTAAGATCTCCTGACAATCGCGCTTAGTGCTTTTTGGGCAGTTGGATAGTTGATATCCAACTGGCGCATTTCCTACTAGTATATCCTAGCATGGAAGCTGCTGATTCCTTTTTTGGTTGGGACCAATATTCGTTTGCCGTTTCAGAAAAGCCGTAGATATTTATATCACTGAGGTTTTTATGTTTCAATAATTCGATTTGAAATGTGTTCGCTATCCACAAATTTTTTAGTTTAAGAGAGTTGAAAGATTTTGGGAGACGGTTTCTTACAAGCTTTATCAATTTTATGCGGATCGAAGCATAATATATCCATAAAGTCATAAAGTCGATCCATAAAGTCGTTGCAATATTATGACTTATGCGAATATTTCAGTTTCCCTCGACTGCTTCACCTTTCGGTAGAGATGTAGCTAAGAGCTGAAGTTTGGATAGTAATTATCCTTGTCGAGGTCATTTGCGTATAAAGTTGGAGCACATTCACTGATGACCGAAATAGTACAGAATTTTCCTTTGAAGCGAACTATAAGTTTTATCGATATCCACTCAATCAGATCGGAGATCCTTTCAGACAATGAAGTCGCTATCTCCAAGTTATCCGAAACACTATAATACACCTCTATTCAAAGCCAGGTTTAATAATAAACCTCAAGGCCTGAAGTGAGGATTATACCCACACGATATCTAGAAAGAGACAGACGGTGATTGCTTGGCTTGCAATGTCCGTAAGTGTCCCTGCTACGGCTAACACCTCGCCTCGCCGCGCGCAGGCCATGAAATTCAACCAAAAGTTTAAAGAATCTTAAAATATCTAGAAATTTTCGAAAAAGAATTTTGAAGTTATTAAGGATTTTTTCGGTTGTTAAAGATAAAAGAATGAAAGAACATAACAGATTACCTGACTCCCAATAAGAACTGGTCCTTGTCCTGATGCATCTACTAAGTGTGGTTGTCGTAGATACCGAACATCGACAACGGCTGAACCTGAATCTATTGTTTCACCATTCAGTGCCGCTTGACACATTATTGTTGCACCAGTCCAATTTGGGTTAACCGCTACATTTCGTAATGCAACAGTCTTAAAATTGAAACAGTCTTCAAATGCAACAGTTTTAAAATTATATCCAGGCAATGAAATTCAAACGGATACCACATAATGCAAGGATTAAATGGAAAATTGCTCTCTGACAAAAAAAGATTGTCCTCCAACATTATTTCAACCACAGAATAGCTTTTCCTCACAAAAACTAAAGTATCAAATGATGAAAATTAATCAATGAAGGAAAAAATACCGGAAATCCAGCACTACGAGTTAAATCTTGCGCACTACTTAGAACATCAACCATATCAGTGATATTTTTTTGGAAACAGTCAATGCAAACAAATCGAAGCTGCGATACTGGAGCTTCCGATACACAATATACCGTTTCCTAAAAAAAGAATGAAAAATTAATTTTGGTTCAAAAATTTAAATTTAAATTCAAAAGAACAAAAGAATGATTAAATAAAAGCAAAAAATCGCTTAAATTTTATTAAGCTTAATTAATTTATAAAAGGCAGTAAAATTTCAAAATGAATGTCAGAAAAGCAAAAAAATTGGATAAAAAATGTAGAAACCTTAGTAGTAGTACCAAGCATCGTCCAAACAACTTGATTTAACTGTTGAGCATTCGACACGGGGAATGGTAAATCTGATATTTTTACTTGAACTGCATTGTGTACAATTTGTGCTACAGAAAGTTTTTATGAATTCATAAATATTAAGAATAATATATAATAGACAAAAATTTATTTAATTATTATTAAATTAAAATTTATTGAATTAAAAAATTTTGAAAGAATTTTTCAGAAAATTCAAAAAAAATTCATGCAGATAAATAGCACAATTTTTTAGTAGAAATTGCTATTAATTTTAAGAAAAATTCTAAAAATTTTTTAAAAAATTTAAGAAAAAAACCAACCGTTAAGCATATGAAAAAATAACAGCAGTAAAATTGCAGCTGATAATCGCAATAAAACCATTATTTTCGACAAATTTAATTTAAGGAATTTCTAAAAAAAAAGTCAGAATTTTTTTCCATACTAAAATCACTTTAAAAAAATGAATGATTCATTCAAAAATTAAATATTTTTAAAAAAATATAAAAAAATAAAATACTGTGAAAAGCATTAAATAAATATTAAATTAAGTATTAATATTGAAGTAGAAAAAACGAAGCAAAAAATTGTAAAGCGAGAAAAATTTTTTTGAAAATAATTTCATATTTTATAAATGAATTTTAAATGAATTTTTTATTTTATTTTAATTTAATTTTAATTTAATTTCGACAGCATAATTTTGAAGAAAAAATAATTATTAATGACAATTACTTAATTAAATTAATAAATCAACAAAATGACTTATAAAAAAAAAATAACCAAACATTTTAATTGAAAACAACAAAGAAATCAACGAATAGGAGTCGTAATAAGCGAAATACGAAATGTAAAACATGGACTATAGGAATTTTTGAACGGGCGGACCACTGACATATGGACCCAGACGGTGGAAAAGGGAATGGCTTCTATTACTGTCAGCGATGGCGCCGGACCACGCAGCTTGGACAGTCCTACCATTGGCGCCAGCGGAGACAGCCGAACGAGTAATGGTGAGAGTTGTTTGAAGAAGGACTATAGAAATGCAAAAATACGGACCGTAGAGAACTGCAAAAATTCTTGCACCGTCAAATCGCATGATGAATACGTGAACAAAGGGTGGACAATGTCCTTGATATCAAGGTAAAAATTATTAGTGACAAATAAATAAAGGAGAGGGAAAAGAAGGAAAGAAATTGGAAAAGACAACGAAATATAAGTCGGGTATGGGAAAATGTCACCGAAACTGCAGATGCGAGAGATTTCAAGAAACATTAGCATTTTATGAGAGCCAAGGAATGGCGATTAGAGATGAAAAACGAAATAAAAGTGTGGTGGCCAGAGATTCGAGAATGGTCATCAACAGTGCTTGACCTGTCGCCAATGAATCGATAGGGTTCTAACTTATTTGGCAAAGGTCACAGGGGAATTACTGAAGTCGTTGTCATCGCCGCTATGGTCTGATCGCTCAGTAATCAATACTGATATGAATCATTGTTATTATAGCAAATATTTGCTTAATGGTGACTAATATTACTGATTATCGTCTCTAAATTCATGGATGACTTTTCGACCTATTTCAATTAAATAACAGATCGAATAATTCATCAAACAGTTAGTAAATGAAAATTGAATAAATCGAAGAAAACCACTGAGTTTCTCCAAACAAAACCTCTAGCGAGGAAAGGTTTCGAAGGTTTCACATAGGTGGACTAGCGATGTATGCACTGATGATGAGGAAAGGAATGGTTCTATTACTATGAGCGACGGCTCGGATCGAACAGCCTGGAAATGCCTTACCTTTGCAGCCAGCGCAGGCAGCCTAACCACTAAGAGCTTTTAGAAGAGGGAAAATCCTGTTGTTTCTCCACGAAATCCCTAATATTCCAGCAGCCGACGAAACACGCCAATGCTGAAGTGTTTGAAGGAGAAGAAAAATTCGTATTAGATAATGTTATAACATAATTTTAAATAAAGACAGTTGCGAAAATGGAAATAATTTTAAGATTCCTAATTCCTCACCAATACTGGTTTAACTCGCTCCACTGGCTTGTCACATTGAGCAATGTGCCAAAGAGTCGCTCGGCGATAGAAATAGCGGTGAGTCGCCAGCATCATTCGGAGTTTTAGACAGTTTTAATTCTGCGGAGAATCGAACCCCAGCATCGGCACTCCCAATCGAGCAACAACCCACTTAGCCATTGTTATGAGGATGGACGATGCCAAACGTCGAGATGTCGCAGTGATATTTTGAAGTGACTTTATCATCGCGTAACGAATTACTGTTCGTGAATGTGATCGAAAAGAAATTCAACTGTCTTCGCCAAAACTTAGTATTGGTATTTTGCGAAGATCTCGCAAACTTCCCTTAACACATGCCGAAATACCTTTATTTCCTTTTTTATATTCGCGCCGCTCTCTTTTTTTCTCGCTTTGGGCGTTGTAATGTTCTCTTAGGCTTCAGACTCGTCTACACTTAAACTGTATTTCAACCTTTTGCATTCCGCTAACATCCTTCGGACTTGGTCCATTCGTTTAAACTCTCCATCAAACCTCGATATGACAATTCGCTATATGGTAATATTCTCTTGTAATCAGTGCAGCCAGCCTAATGAGTAATGGTGAGAGCTGTTAGAAGAAGAAGAATAATAATATTCCATTAGCAATTATTTTAAACCCCTTTATACCATAGACACCATTATACTTCTCAACTACTTCCTCAGAAACTGTTACAATCGTCATATTCTTTTAATTCTCTTTTATGCCCCATCAAATCGCTTCATTTTAGTTTTGCAAAAGGCCGAAATGCGTTAAATGGTTTATTATCTACAACAGATCTTCCTATGGCATCCTAAAATACCAAATCACGTTCTGCTTTTTTGTTATAACTAATACTTCCAAAAAACCGGTTGACGATACCGATACCGATTTAACCGATTGCATGCGAAATCTCAGACCGTCTCTTTGAAACCCTTTCCCTTATCCCTTTCCACATCCCTTAAAAAACGTGTTACTTTTGTGAATCTTTCCAACCTGTTAAAGACATGCTTAACATAACAGCTTCCTCTCTCTTCATCGAGCAGCGACTTATATTCAAATTTCCCAAGTTACACCAAGTTGCAACCTTTCAACAGCGTCCTTCTCCATTTCTAGCATCTGTCAGAAAAATAGCGAAAAATTCGGCCTTGAAAATCTTGAAGAATTATAAAATATCAAGGGGACATAAGAGTTTCGAGCGGAGATTTGGAGAGATCAAGGAAAGATAAGATTAAAGATGTTTATTCTTAGAACACAAGTTTTCATTTACAACTCATGCGCATAAATTATTTATGAAATTATTTATGAACCTAAAGAAATGGGAGATACTTTTTTTTATTCCTACTTCTCATTCATTTGCTAATGGCATTTCTGGTTTGGTTGGTTCCACTAATGAGATTGTTTTGTCAGAGGGCTAATTGAGGGTATAAATGCACGGATATCAGAGGGTATAAATGGAAATTGGCTCTCGTTTGTTCCTCCAAATTTTAGTGAATCAAGTCCTCAGCACTCCCCAGATTTCACTTTTGCTGCTTACCTCTTTCGAGCAACCGAACCTTCGCTTAAAACAACATAACATCCGACCATTTCGTCCTTCTGTTGTTTTTTATTCACCGTCGATATAGAAAAATTAATAAATTGGGATAATTTAAATTGAATTGGGATAATTTTTGAAAAGGTCAAACAAATAAAATTATTTGAACTTGAAATTTCCCTTCGATTTGAATTATTTGAAATAGTTCTCGTTTAAATGATAAGAAATCAAATCATATAAAATACAAAATGAATTTGTGATTTTAAAATTATTTTATTAAAAATAATTTTTAATACTATTCCAGTAGAAAATTTTTTTAATTTCAAAAAAATTTTTAATAAAATAAATTTAAATTCTGCATAAAATTTAAATTTTATCGCATAAAATTTTGATAAAAATTTCATTGATAAAATGATTTCATTAATATTTTTCCCCCTAAAGAATGATAAAATAAGACGAATAACCTATTAAAATGAATGGAAATTGCGAAAAATTAGGTCAAAGGTCACAAAAAAATTTTTTATAGTAATCAAATGCAACTGTGCGACGAATGAAAACTTCCAATATACATCTATTTTTGGCGAGAATTTTTGTGATGCAAAGCTGTTCGACGAGTTCGTTCTATGATGCAAAAAATTCATAAAATTTATAAACCTTCAATTATAAGTTGCGCCAATTGAAAAAGAAAATGTAAAACGATCTTCATCTGCATCATAATATTTCATAAATGTAATGTAATTTTAATAATAATAATAGCAATAAATAGCAAATAATAATAATAATAGTGATAATGATGATAATTTATTTACTCAGGCATTTTCTCTACTATCATTTTCGATAGTGGTAACCAAGATTCGCAACAAACATTAGACATTATTAGACCAAATGTCGACAGTGTGGCCGAGTTTCCGTCATTCTTTCGTACTATTATCTCCGAGTATCGTGGTTCAGTCCATGCGTTCAGTATTATTAAAAAGGAATATAAGTGAAAACAGAATAAAATAATTGAAAAAAAAGGATATTAATGGGGCCGTAATTTTCATTTTTATGACGCACTCTTTTAAAACAGGAGATGCATGGAAAAACTTCGTGTGGTAACTTGTTCGAGTAGCCAGTGGCTACCCCTAATGAGAAATTATAGGACAATACATTGGTCCTACAAATCCACTTGCGAAGCTTCAACCCACTACCTCTGGTAACATTAAAGTCCGAGCTGGGGTCGTAATAATTAGAACAATTTTTAAGTTGCTATGCCTCGAAAATAAATTTTGCTTGATTCTTTTACTCTTAGTGAATCAAAATTATACGATCAAAGCAGTTTGGATCGGATCTATAAGTGGAGGAGCGGCTAGAGAAAGCTCTGTAGACGCTCGACTGCCTTAACTAATTGGCTGAATTCAGAGGAGGAATACTCCGATATCGTCGAATGAATGTTTTATGAATTTTTGTAAGAAATTTGTCTCGTTTCTAAAAAAGAATGAGCATCACATCGTAAAGCTCAAAATTCTAGAAGACTTTTGAATAAAATATTTAACATATTATACCTATCAATAGTTTAATTTATCTTTTATCTTATCTTATCTTATAAATTTATCTTTTCTGGAACCAGGTAACTATAATATTATTCAAATCTTCGTAAATGGCCACTCTTCGAGCAACCATGCGAGGAATAAATTTTACTATCATATGTATACAAATATTTGAATTCAGAATAATATTAATGATACCGCAAAAAAGTAAAGGGCTGATAAAAGTTTCAAGCAGTCAGATGGTAAAATCAAATAGAATGCTCTTAAGGCGCATGTCCGGCAAAGGCCGCTCCGATTAATCTGACAGGCAGTTATTGAATTTATTTGCCATATCAAAGAAAATCATTAAGTACTCTAACCAGTCTGCTATTTGAAGCTTTAATCAGTGATTTGAGTAATTTAAATAGTTTAGCTGTTTAAGTTAAATAAATTTAAAAAACACCATAAGTTTCATTTTAATAAACAAATAACCAATAAAAGCAAAGAAATTAGCAACAAACAATAATAATAAGTTGGAGATAATTTTAAATAAAAACATATTTATTTATTGAAAATCAACCAAGCAGAACGGCAGGCGCCATATGCTTGTATTAATAACAACAGTTAAAATAATAAATAATGAAAATTAAAGATGAAAAAAAAAATTAAAAAAAAGACTTAATGAAAAAAGAATAAAAAAATAATAATAATAATAAAAAAAGAAAATATAACAAAAATTAAGGAGGAAATAAAGAGGATAATGGAATGGAAAAAATTAAATTTTCATACTTCCTGTATGATGTGAATTTTTTAAATAAATGACACTATCCAATCTTTTTTTAAAAATAACTAAGGATGACGCACAAATTACATAATTCGGTAGTTTATTCCAGTAATTAGTAGTACGAATAAAGAAGTCATGAGTCCTTAGTTTAGTTTTGTATATAGGTTTTGGTATTTTCAGCCCATTAGATCTTGTTGGATTCAAATTTTACCTAAAATTGTGATATTTTGAACAATCTAATATTTAACATAACTATATAGAATTCTGTTAATATAATTTAAATCTTGTTTAATTCGACGAATTGAGAAGGAATCCAGGTTGTATTGTTGAAGTTGTCTTTTATAATTAAAATTGCTATTAGGAGTAAGGCGTCGTATGAAATATTTTTGGGGCCCTCCAATTGTTTTACTAAATTTGCGATATCTCGGTGAGTAACAGGTAATATTGTAGTCAAGAAGAAGCCGAACGAATGCTTTGTACAACTTGATAAGAAAACCTTGAGTTCTTTTTTTAAATGAATGAAAAATAAAATTTAGTATTTTTGAGGAATTCTGTACTATGGTTCTGTAGTGAAGATCCAAGTCAAGATTTTCATCCATGATTAGGCCAAGATTGGAAATACATAAGACTTGTCTAATAATATTGCCATTAATGAAAAGATTGGAAGAATCCTTTCAAATTTATATGTAAAACGGTACACTTTTGAAAAGAAAGAGTCATTTGCCTGTCATATAGCCAGTTGGCTATTCTGTTGAGATCCTTCTGCAGTGGAGATAGGATATCTGTACCATGGGAATAATAAATTTGACAATCATCAGCATAAAGATAAATGGTAGAGTTTAGTTTAGTTCCACTGGTGATATCATTTATACATAATAAATAAAAAAAGCAATGGCGCAATACAATTATCCTGAGGAAAGCCTGATTTAACAGGTGTCATATCAGAAAGAATGTTGTTGACATATATAGCGCGGTGACGACGATCTTTTATGTAATCTGACATCAAGCTATACAGATCCCCTGTAATGCCATAACTATTAAGGGGATCAACAACTTACTATGGCAAACAGTGTCAAGAACTTTGGCTAAATATAGGTAAATATGATATTTTTCCATTATCAATTGATGCTGACTAATCGAGAAGATCTGCCAATTTGTAAAGAAATAGAATTTTTCATACAAAAGCCATGCTGATAGGTGGATATTAATAATGACGAATAAAAAATAAGTATATAATAAGATGTAGAAATAATAAAAATTAAAATGAGAATGTTGCAATCATATTTTACTAGTGAGCGTGTATGGACAATAATTGTATCAAATAATATCATTTTTATTCATTTTATTCAATTTAAAACTCAAGACGACAAAAAAAACAGTGCAAAAATGAAAATAAAATATGTAATATTTTGGTATATTTTTGATATGATATTGCAATTTCAGTATATTTTAAATAAATTTATATAAATTTGTACAAAAAAATTATTAGAGAAAAAGTTAAAAAAATGACAATAAAGTTTCTCGTAATGAGCATTCAATTAACCACACATCCCAATAAGGAAGATGACACTAAAAATAAGGATAACAAAACCATAAAAATATTCAGATTGACGAATGGATAATTCTTTTAAGAATATATGGATGGATGGATGGTCATTGGATTTTAGTACATTAAAATAAATGATTTGAAAATTTTTTAGATCATTTTGAACAAAATTTTTATTATAAAATTAGATTTCCTTTTCTAATTATTTTCAATTTTAAATGTAAATATTCTAACATAATAGAAAATTTCAAAAAAAATTTAAAATTTTTAGGTCACATGCATATCGCTTATTTATTTTTTCATTGGAAAATTATGGAAATGTTGTTAAAAATAATCACTCGATTTCGGTAAAAATGGCCTAAACAATATAACCATGAGTAGCCCTTTTCCTTAAACATTTTGCGCCATTACTGATTAGGCTTATTGCGTTGACTGAAGAATTTCCAAGTCTCTCAGTCTGTAGGCACATCTGAAAATAACAAAACTATTCCCACTTCCCTGGTCTAAGTGCTAACCACCTTTTTTGTACCAAAATCGCAAGTGACCTTTTTGCATAGTCTATGATTAATATAGAAAATTAATATTAATATTAATATTGACTTAAATTCCTACGTCAAAAGTTCCAAAATGCCACCGACTTAAACGGCCATATTATTAATAAATTCGAACTCAAAAAAAAAACTAATAAGCGGTCAGGAAAACGACGCAAAAAGCCTAATTGGTTACAACTTATTTTCCACATATTTTTGCGTATAATAATCGTTGAAATGGATTGTCGAGCCGAAAGAAAAACGCTTTGTTAATATTCTACTTTGACCTCAAAAACGAAATCCTAAAATTAATTTTTATCTTCGTTAGGACGATTGACCTTCACGCTTGGTTTGCGACTCTTCTATTGTTTGCATATGAACTTTTAAATTTTTAGTGAAAAAAATTTTTTGCGAAATTTTGTTCTGCATTTCGTGCTATTCAAGCACTTACATTCTTGTGTTATTAGTTATGGACAGTGGTCGACTTATCGTATTGAGAGGTAGTTTCTGTCCCCGACGCGAGTCAGTAAAAATCGAGGCCACTATTGTGTTTCTAACGCCAGATGAATCTCTGACAAAATTTTAACCGTAATAATAGCCAGCGGAACCGGAAATACTTTCTTAATTTCTCGTCATTGAAGAAAGAAAAATAATAAATAATTTCTTGAATTATGTGAAAATTAAAGATTTAAATTCACCTAGAGTTAGGCACTTTAAAGAAATCTTTTTTTCTGCTTCAAAATTAATAAATGAATTGAATTCAGCTGCCAATGACTTTTTCACTTTTCGTCATTGTTATCAAATAACTACAAAAGTTAAAAAATTTAAAAGTTAATCAAGTTAAACGCGACATTTAGTATTAATGTCGAAAGATTTTTCAGTCTCATTCTAAGATGGGCAGGACAGCCGAGGTTTAAATTATCCTTGAGAGCCAACGATGACCCATCTGTCCATTCTCAAGTGACTCTATGGTGAACTCTAAGCCATGCAAATTAGAAGTATTACAATTTAGAAAATGGAGAAACTGTAATGCCAACAGCAAATGAAATATAAATGAATGAGAATTGGTTTCAAGAACTCAAATTATCGATTCAAATCAAAACAAGGACAGTGAATTTTGTCCTTGAGCGATGCCATCATTAAACCGCAGCAGCAATAATCATAGTTGAGCACCACTACTACTAAATTATTCGATAATGATTAAAGAGTAAAAATTGTTCCACAAGGGCGAAAATAATGCACCATAGGTGCAAAAACGATAAATATTCCATAAATAAATAAAGTAGATTTATGAACCAATTAAAATGCCTTTTTTCTCAAAGCAAAATTTTTAAAAATTTAAACTTAATAAAATGTAATATTAAAAAATTTATAACTTTGTTTTATTTAATATTTACGATTTCTAAAATATTTATTTTAAAAATATTTATCGTATAATATTTACCGCGAAAAATCCCCATTGTCATTTCTCATATCAGTATCGAAATTCTATTCAATGATAAATTATTTTGTTTTTTAATATTTATTTTATTAAAGGCGAGACCGAAAATAAATATTCGCCGCTTAATCAAAAAGTTATTAGGTGAAATGGTGGTTGAGTAATATGTTGCTTCATTAAGGCTTAAGGCCAAGAGCCACATGCACTCGACTACTCAAGCCACCATAGGCATTAAATTAGATATCATTAAATTAGTCATTAAAAATTTAGATGATTCTGAGGACTCATCTCCATTTCTCTTCCCCATATGTTTCTCTAAAAAAAGGAATCCTAACAGTCAATAAGGGTCATCCAAACAGCGAACCGCAGTGAGGCGATCAAAAATACAATTCGTCAATATTACGTGTGAAATTTAATGGGCACAAATTTGAATTTAAATTTAATTTTTGAAATAAATTTTAAAAATGGAAATCTTCAATTAAAAAATTATATATTTTTGTCCTTTAACAAGATTAAATCTGTCGGATTGATTCAAAGTGAATTCTGCTTACTGCTAAGGATCCATCTCTGATTCTACTCGCATTCTACTCGACGAGTTTGAGAGAAATTTATTAAAATAAAGAATGAAAAAGAGGATGCATTCAGCATAACCATGTGAACTTTTCACTTACAAATATGGCAAAATAGACGAGTGAATAATGGCTCTGGTCGTCGTATCTGGTTAAACTCGCTCCACTGGCTTGTCGCACTGGGTGATATGCCAAGTAGTCCCTTGGCGATAGAAATATAGAAATATAGATAGTCGCCAGCATCACCCGGATTTTTGGACAGGTTTACTCCTGCGAGGAATCGAACCTCAGCATCGGCACTTCAAATTAAGCAACAACCCATTGAACCATCCTATTCCATTACGGTCATCGTGTATTGGGAAATAAAGATTCGGCTTCCGACACGAATAAACCTGTCATTAAAAAATCTTATTTTCGATCCAAGTGATTCCTCAGCAAAAATTTCTAACCGTAGTAACGGCCAACCGAACTCGCCGCACTAGGAATGGTGAGAATATTTATAAATTGAATAGTGAAAAAAAGCTAAAATAATATTACCTTCAGGATTTTTAGAAGGCAAATAGGTGAGAAATTAAGAAATATTTAAAAAATATAAAATATAGATAAATAAACATAATGGAAAGGCCTCAATACTTTTAAATCAACTGAAAACTCGTTTTATGTAATTTTGCTTTCATTAATGAATTTCTCCATTTTTTCGGATTGACTTCACGCTAATCACTTTCGAAAATTTTATAATATTGAAAAGAAAAAAGAAACTCAAAGAATACATAGTTCACAGTCAAACATTTCTAATGGGGAATTATACTAATTCTTTTAATATTTCTTACCACCTGTGGTTTGATGAGGGAGACACCTGGAAATAGAAGCGTTTTGCAAGAGAGGGAGAAGCATTTTGCGAGAGAGGCACCCTGGAGAGAGAAGCGTTTTGCGAGAGAGACACCTGGAGAGGGAAGCGTTTTGCGAGAGAGGCACCTGGAGAGAGAAGCATTTTGCGAGAGAGACACCTGGAGAGGGAAGCGTTTTGCGAGACACTTGGAGAGAGAAACGTTTTGCGAGAGAGGCACATGGAGATAGAAGCGTTTTGCGAGAGAGGCACATGGAGATAGAAGCGTTTTGCGAGAGAGGTACATGGAGATAGAAGCGTTTTGCGAGGGAGGCACATGGAGATAGAAGCATTTTGCGAGAGAGGTACATGGAGATAGAAGCGTTTTGCGAGAGAGGCACATGGAGATAGAAGGAGAAGCAAACACCAGCAGTCCATGTTACTATATCAACATGAAAATATTTTACAGCATTTTTCCAGTGCAACGAACGAACAATTTTTTGATTGACCAATTTCGATGTTTTAACAAAAAATCAAAAAAATTTCATTTATCATTCGTTGATTTATTTGTTAGAATAATTATAATCATTCGTTGATTTATTTGTTAGAATAATTAACAGAATAATTATTTTCTGTTCTTTTTTTAGAATGCCAAATCTGATTTTTTACTGTTAACACACTCAAAGGTTAAAAGTGGTTAGCGCGCACTCGTTAGGCTTGCCATACTGGCTATTAGTACGGTAAGAAATTCTCGACTGGAAGACATCTGAGGATAAAAGAGTAGGCAAATCGATCAACCTGGTACCAATCAGATCATTTAAATTTTTACAGACAATTGCCTTTGTTTTACTATTTTCATCATAAAAACTAAAAATACAATTCTCATATTAATGCTGAATTCATTATTTAATTCGCTTAATAAACCATTGTAGATTACAATGAATGAAATAAACGAAAATAACAATTTTGAAGGAAGGAAAATTTTTTTCATCCTCCAACATATAAATTCCAATTTTTGCAAATTTAGCAGACTCGATCGGTAAGGAAAATGGGATCATTTGGTCGGAGAGGACACTGCGAGGAGGGGAGAGGAGGAGAGATACCACCTCACTTTTAAAAATAACAGCATTGCATCGAAGCAACAGAGACCTGCGAACTGCCATTAAGGACAACAGTATGCCTACCACACAACATTCCTCGGTGCAACGATCAGCTGATTTGGTTCAATGATCGATCGATTAATTGAAAATTTGTTGGTAGAAAATGCTATCGATCGTTGACAAAAGCAGAATTGGACCGCAATATACCGAAACTTTTATTTAACCACACGGTATTTGTACGTTTTTGATTTGAAGTATAATTGTGGTTTGTTTAATACTCAGTTTGAGATCGGGCTGAGGGTGGGTCAGGAACCAGTCCGAGGGTAGAGTTGAAGGCTCTGAGTTCAGGATGGAGTCGGACGTCGAGAATAAATGAGCACTAGGAAGCTGAATTTTAGTGTAGGGTTAGCCAGCGCATTATTAGCGCTTTTATATTTATATATATATATATATTTTAATTTTTTGTTTTATATGGTTTTTATTTTAAAATATTCACATTTATATATGTTTGTCTGTTCTTAAGGTTAAATGTTGTTGATATGATATTTTTCAGTTATCATACTGAATAAGATAAGGCATTGATAAAATATTGATAAGAAGTCGCTGGACGAGATTATATGTGTTTATTTTTCGTCTTTCTTCTCACTGTAAAATCTTTTCTCGTTAGTTCCGTAAATAAAGTCTTCTTGTGCATCAGCAGATAATCGAAAACTACCTATTTTATTTTTCATTTTTATCTTATAGAATCTCTCTTATAGAAGGTGACAATGGTGTTAATTAGCCAAAAATGGAAAATTCAGATGAATTGGTCTAAATATTTTCTTTTTTGACCTTAATATTGAGCTTAAAATTTTACCATTTACTTTTTTTTTTAAATTTGTTTTTTCACCTATTTAAACATTCATCAATTATTTAATTATATAATATTTAAAAAATTGATGGGATGGCTCAGTGGGTTGTTGCTCAATTGGGAGCGCTGATGCTGAGGTTCAATTCCTCGCAGGAGTGAACCTGTATAAAAATCCGGGTGATGCTAGCTACTCACGTGTATTTCTATCGCCAATTTTTATTTTTAACTTATTATTATATTTAATATATATATAATATTTAAAAAATTGATTTTAGCAGTTAATTTATTAATTGCTGGCCAAATTAATTGCGAACTGATAATGAGAAATTCCTCTTTAGCAGTATAAAAAATGAAAAATTAAGACAAAAAAAGCAAAGAAAAATAAGTCTGTTTTTATGTCTTAATATAATGAAAAAGAATTCAATTTTAAAAAGAATTTTAATATATATTAATATATTAATAAAGAATTAATATTTACCCTATACTGTGGAAATGATGAATTCTTTATAAAAGATGAAGTCGCGTAGCATATTTTAAATGATTTTATTTCACAAATTGTGGCTATGGTTGGGGATTTCTGCGGATCCACTAATAAAGCGAAACGCTTTATTTATTTAGCTATAAGCCGTAAAGCCATGTGCTGAAGTCACTGGCAAATGAGGTTAAAGCGAAAAGAAATGAATACAAGGGAACTGAATAAAAATAAAATAATAGAAAGATAAAAATAAAGCAAAAAAGAAAAAAATTGTTTTAATACTGGAGATAAATGGAGCAAGGATGCTACCACTGCCACTATATGCTACTTGTTCCAGTAATTAATACTTCTAATGAAAAAATTGTGCGACATTGAAGGATTGCGCAGTTTCAATTCATTATCGCTGATAGCACTAAAGTTCAAGTCAAAATTGAAGTCATAATAATTAAATCATTTTAGGTTGATATGGCTAAATAAAAACATATAAATAACAACCAAGTCTTGCTTCTTTAATTTTCAGCGGATTAAATTACTCGATTTCTAACCAGGAAAAAATTTAAGCGCATGGGAAATAGTTCTGTAGAATCTCGATTAACTTAACTTTGCTTAGTCTTAATAAATAATGCATTGCTTTATGTTCCAAATGTGGACGAATGAGTATATTTTAATTAGGAAATTTTTTGATTTATTTCTGAAATTTTTATGTATCAGGTTCAAAATTCTAGAGGATTTCCTTTACAAATTAATTTCTTAACATTATTTTTGCATTTAATTAGAATATAATAAAAGAATATAATAATTTTATGGTTATTTGGCTTTAAAGAAGCGCAGATATCTTTCCTCAGACGTTTATTCATGCAAAATCAACAAAATGTGTTTGAAGTCGAATCCTCATATCCGTCGAATGTAGTTTGCAGCGTCAGGTCAGGCCTTTTCCTCTTATTACGCATCGTGAAAACCCACCTCGTATAAATAGGAAGTAAAAGAAAAATATATAGTATAAAGGAATAAAGGAAAAGAATAAAAATAATTATATGAAATATAAATCAAATAAAAGATAAATTTTTGAAAATATCGATATTTGCGAAACAGTTCGGGAAACACTATGTACTATGGTGATAGGTCTTTTGACTTTGAGCAAAATTACTGAACTTGAAAGTTATTATATATTGATGAGCTTTAAAATGCAGAATTATTGTGAAGTTTTTCATGCAGTTTTTTCGTATTCTCTCCATAATGATAATATTAATGAATAATAATGAATTTCCAAGATATTTTTAATTCTTATTTTTAATTCTTATGGAAATTCCATCATATTTGCAAATTCAGATCTCATGAGATATTTAAAAAACTTGCTTGCTTGGGGAATATTAAGATTCATTGGAATTCATCAGAACCATAAGATATTATTCCTTAACACGAAAACTGCAATCCTGCAAACTGCAAACTGTTGGAGACGGAATTAGCAGTGATTTATCGATAATCCGTCAAAAGTAAAGATTTGGTAAGAAATGGCCAGATGAATAGCCATAGACACTTTTTTCAAATTGCTGGCCATAAAAATTATTATATTGAATTTTATGACGATGAAATTCCATCATTTTTCCATTTAAGATTTTCGTGTTTATTTATAATTGAAAAGGCTGTTTCATTTTCTGGATAAGGGGACCAATGAATCCACATCGAGTCATGCATTCTTTTGTGTCTTGGTGCAGTGAGGAATTTCTATGGAAATTGGCTATGCCGAAATTGAAATATTCAAAGAATATACTGCAGCAAACATTAGTTCAAATCACTGTTCGAATAATTGCTTCTCTGATGGGAATGTCATGAAATTTGCACACTAACGATGCCAGTCTTTCGTGATTTTTAACTTAAACGTTGGTATTCAATCTTTTTTTTTCGTACTACATATCAGTGAAAATAAACATATTAAAATTTTGAAATTACATTATATTTGGTCATTTTAAAGGTTATCCATCGCAGTAGCCCAAACTCGTTTAGCTTTGGAAAAAACAAAAAGTTAAGTCGACAATATCTCTTTTAAATTGGACAGTTTACTTGTTGCGAGGTTGTTTTACCAAAAAATCAGCGCTTATTTCATGCTAAAAATCCAGAATTCTCATATGCTTTTCGATCTGAAAATCATTTTGGAAGAAAAGTTCCAGTATTGGTTCATCAACTGCATTTTACGTTGTTTCAACTGTCAGAATCATAAAACATGCACTAATGCACTAATTTTTACTTGTGATTTTGATTTTCTTTTGAAGATTCTAGAAATAGCATTGAAAATATTTCTCCAGCTTCAGAAAAGCGAAAAACGACAATGGATTTTACTGATTCAATCTTTGAAGAAATAAATGGTAAAAACTTTGGATTATGTACTTCATGACGAATTGATCATCTTTCTGAATGAGCCAATTATAAGCGAGAGGATAATTCGGTGAAATCAGAACAGTGCTGGATATCCAGCATTAGCCAGAGTAGTTCAGAAATAACGTGCAGTAAGCGACTCTTTGGCTAGAAATATTTTTCGTACATTGTATGTTCCACAAAAATGCAGAAGAATTAATTTCTCTGAAGGCTTTTGATGCTTGTTTTGTTTAAAATCTTATTTTCGTTTAATTCTTTTTTAAGGCTAAATGAGCCTGAAATCTTAATGAAATTTTCTGTTCTGTTTTCTTTTGTTCAGTGATAAAACCTAGTTTGGTTTTTTATGCACCGCTTAAGATTCTTTAATTCTTCTATAATTCTATTGCAAAAATTAAATTAATCTAGTAGCATAAGAAAACCTGAAATGGCTGGTAGATGAGTATATAACTAATATGGTTAGTTTTTGTATCAAAGGTCCAAACTTAAACCTTATACTGCAGATAAAACTAGGATTTGCAATTTTTGACGAAGAGCCGTTTTTTTTAGACACTCTAATAACTTGGCGCATATTCATTCTGCATTTATTTCGAGTACGTTTTGACATAAAATTCAGTATTAACTCAACAGGTAGGTCAGTTGGCCTTAATTGTCTTCTTTTCTTCTTGTAATTTAGGTTTATCTCCGTTTTGTGGAAGCGCTACACACGGCATTTTTCGATCAGGTTGGTTTCGCTGATTGCTTTTTAAATAAGAATTTTTTATAGAGTTACTTGGCGCTAGAGATATAGATGGATCTAACAGGATTTTAGTAAGAGTTCGTTGATGGTGAGAGGTAGTATCGCATCTATTTTTGTATGAAACAGCGAATCACGCGACCATTCTGTCTCAATTCACGTATATAAATTACATAAATCTCTTAAGTAAATGGCTGGAAAATAAATGGTTTTTTTCAGGTTACTGTCGTATTTATCCAGTACTCTCGCTCTATATGGACTTTGCTTAATATAATTTGCCTTCTTGGAATCATTGGTCTTAATAATAGGTAAATTATAATTTTTCTTTTAACAGTTCACCATTTCAGTTTTATCTGACTCCAGTCACCACTGAAATATGAAATCCCTCAAGGAATCTGGAAAACGAAGTATAATCTTCAGCTTCCTCGGATTTTGCTTTTAACGGGTTTATTCCTTTAAAAGATAAGAGTCGAATATTTTGCTTATCCTTCCACAGTTTATCGCCATTCCACGAAGTTGTATTGTCCAGTGGCAAAATTGATTCCAAATTTTACCTGCAAATTTTAGGCAACTGTTGACTAAACATTTATATATGTTTTAGATTTTAGAATTTGGATTCGAAAATCAAAAGTCAATGTGTTTTATTTCTTTTTTTTAAAAGTTATTTTAGGGTAATTCAATCAAATATTTTTTATTAGAAATCTTCA
The DNA here is from genome assembly GCA_900625125.1 of Dracunculus medinensis. Taxonomy (NCBI): domain Eukaryota; kingdom Metazoa; phylum Nematoda; class Chromadorea; order Rhabditida; family Dracunculidae; genus Dracunculus; species Dracunculus medinensis. The sequence goes on from UYYG01001153.1 coordinate 103,490, forward strand.
TTTTTAATAATTTAAAAAATTTTAATATTTTAATAATTTCAATTTTTTAATAATTTTAATATTTTAATAATTTTAATAATTTAAACAATTTTGACATTTTAAACAATTTAACAATAAATCGAATAGTGCTCTGACATATTTTTAGTGCACAACAAAAGTAGTTCGAACTTTCGATTAGCTTCTCATAAGTCATAGGTGCGGGCTGCGGTTCTCCTGAAATCTTTTTATAAAATCCACCCTTTCTTATTCTTTCATTGTACAGCATCGTTGAAATTTATGTTTATTGACTTAATTTTTATGATTGAAGTCCAATTTATTGACTTAATTTTTATGTGAATGAAGTCCAATTGTTTGAGAAGCAGAGGATTGCAAAATGTGATTTTTCATAATTTGTAAATAATTTGAAACAATTTTTTTTGAAACAATATTTAGAAGCAAAAAAATATTTATTTAAAAAAGTTTTTTTCGGTTTTATGGTTATTTTTGTTTTATTTTTTTTTCAAAGTCTTCACCAGTACTGGTTAAAATCGCTTCACTGACTTGTCGCATTGGGCAATATGCTAGGGAGTCCCTTGGCGATAGAAATACAGATGAATCGCTAGCATTACTCTAAGTTTTAGACAGGTTTAATCCTGCGGTGAATCGAACCTCAGCACTCCCAATTGAGCAACAACCCACTAAGCCATTTTATTGAGTTTTTGCTTTATGACTGAAGTTTTTCAAATTTTTTATCAAATTTTTTTCAAATATTCATCAAACTTTCTTGAATTTCATTTTTTTAATTTGAATTCTTCTAATGGCTTTTATTATTTTTAATTTAGCTAGCTTCATTGATTACTGACGACTGAGATCTAGTCTTTTAATCATCAAAGTCTCTTCGAAAATACGAGAAATACAGGTTGATCAAGGTGAACTCAACCACTCGCACTTCTCTTTTAATGGTACATTGACTCTCGTCAACTCTGAACAAAAATTCATTGTGTTTTAACTCAGTCGAAGCAGCATACCGCTTGGCCATTTTGTTATTATTTGAATTATTATTTGTGCATTTTTTCGAATTTTTTATTAAAATTAAAATTTTTTATTAAAATTAGTTTATGGAAATTATTTTTTTTATTTATTTTATTTCATTCCTATTTATTTGTTTGTATATTTCTCGACATTATTCGACAAAATCAGACAATTTTAGGTTTTTTTTACGTTATACATTATTTCATTTAAGTAAGCAAATGATTTTAATTTTTTGAATTAAAAGTTTAATATAATTAAAAATTCATTATTTGAATTGTTTGAAAAATAACCAAAAATTCGAAAATTAAAATTTTCCAAATTTAAAAAAATTTAAAAATATCAAAATGAAAAAAAGTAGGAAAAGGATAAAGAGGAATTGAAAAAAATGAAAAGGATGAGAAGAAGAGGAATTGAAAAGAAGGAAGAGGATGATGTGGAATTGAAAAAAGAAAGGAAAACAAAAATTAAAGGAAAAAAGGAATTTTGTGTAAAGTAAGAAGAGAAGAGTTTGACGAAGAAATAAATCTTGTTTTGCCAAGACTTTTCGAAAAATTTCGCTACTTTTTTTTGATTCTCCACAAGTAAAAATTTTTCTTCGAAAACTTCGTTTTTATTTTTTTAAGCGGCGCATTTATTTTATTTTAATTTTAAATTCACCAATTGTTAAATAAATTTACTAATCAATTATTTCAAAACAAATTTTTTTGTAATAAATTCTTAAAGAATTGTTTTTTCGCCGTTTTTAATTTAAATATTTGCACTTAAATCGCGGAAAACGTGGACTTCGCGGATTCGGCGTGAATAGTGTATGTGAATTTGCCTTCCATTATTTTATTATAGTTTTTAACCTTTGCGAAATTCCGTTTATTTTATTGCTAAGTTGTTACTGAATATTAACAGCTGTGTCCATTTAATTGGTGGGCTATGGAAATTTAATATTTCGTCCACCATGTTGTGATAGCAAATCACCATAAAGAAGGTCATTCTAGTGGCAGTCGAGCCAAGCCAAACCAGAAACGGTGAATGCAGGCGAAGGAAGGGAAGCCAACTCCCATGTCTACTTCCTAACCTACTTGTCATAAATAAGTTCCCCTCTTCATTCGCCTCGTTTCTTATCTTCGATTCGTTGCAGTAAGCAGTTCACCTCATGTATATATCTTTGTGCATATCTGTATATTTTCGTTTTGCTTTATTGTCACTGTTTCGAGTCGTCGCTTTGGTCACTTTTTGCAATCAATTCATGTTTAAATGCCTTTATCTCTTCGTTTATTATTCTATTATATGTGTATCATCGATTGATTGATTAGAATTTATATACATACATTTATTAAAACTGTAAAAATCGATTTGAAAGAGAAGAAATGGAACGAAGAAATGGAATGGAATGAATAGTTTGGTTGTTTAGTTGGTTAGTTGGTTGGTTGGCTGGTTGGTTGGTTGGTTGGATAGTTTGGTTAGTTTGGTTGGTTCGATCGCTGGGATTGATGGTTGGTTGCATTTCGGTGGGTTGGACGATGTCGCGTAACGCCTTCAACAAAAATATTTCGGGCGTTTAGAGAGTGTCTCGCGGAGAGCAGCGATTTCCTTCCTATCGTCATCATTTCTCGCTCAGAACTACTGAAACGAACCGACCAAGTACTCCAGCTAACCGAGTCATCCTCCATCCATAGATTCGCTTATCCCTTCAATAAACAAAGCACGAGCCATTCTCTCATCGTCTGTCCGCTACTTTATTTTTCTGGAAATCACTATTGCTATTATTTTTTAGCTACTAAAATATTTTTATAATGAATATTATTATCATTAAGAGGACTAAATTAATTTGATTATTATTGTAACTATTTTTTAAAAATGTGCACCTCTTAATTTTAAGCCGTTTTTGCCGAACAGGTAATTGGCATTCAGGCCTTCACTGTGGTCTGCAGAATGAATTTGAAATATTATCTGAGATCATTGTGAAAGCTATTTGCCATTTTGCCATTTAATTTTAAGAATTCCTTATTTCCGAGAACTAAGAATTATGTTGATAATAATAATGAAAATTGTAGGATGGTAAACGTATTGGATGATTTCGTAAAAAGTTTTATCGAAGAACATGATCAGTGGCATCGTGATTCGCTAGCGAAAATTCAAATGTCAATTGATGAAGTACGACGAGTATTGAATGATTTAATGGATGGTGATGCTGATAATGGTGGTGATAATCCATCACTTGAAAAACTTGGGCAGATTGTTCTCGAGACAAGTCTTGAGAAATTATCTAATGAATTGCAGGAGGTTGGTTACATTTCTAGATTTTTTTAAAATTATTTTAAAACTAACTTTATTAATTGATAATCCTAGTGATCTTAATTAGTAATGTTATATTAATTATAATCAGCTATATATAGGTGATGATAATCTTATCTTAATCATCTGTGATTGGCATATTGTAGCTATTGCCTTCTAAATGACCTATTTGTCATTTTCTGTCATTTTGTTTCGTCCCAGTTTTTCGTCGTCTATCGTAATACGTATAGTGATAAATGATTAGAACGTTCGGGATTATAAGTTTTTTCGCTATAAAATTGAAATTTACTATGGCTAGTAACAAAAGGGACAAAAATCATTTCAATTTTTTTTACATTTAAATCTAATTAACTATTTTTTTTAGACAAAGGATTGTCATTTACCTTTGCATTCATACCTAACAAAAGCTAAAAAACAAATCGATGAAGTTTTTTTCGCAAATCTTGATTGGTACTCGAAACCTGGAAAGAAGTTCGAATCTGATTCAAATCTACATAATTTAATAAATCATTTGATTGTAGAACATTTAAAATGCGATGGATTTCTAGAAGTTGCTGATATGATGCTTAATGTTAATTTTTTTTCGATTTTTTCAAATAATTTTATATATTTCTAATTGCAAGAAAAGGATTAAAGGATTAAAGAACAAAAGATTTTTTCCAGGAAATAGGGCCACTATCATCTTCATCATCCGAGTTACCATCATCGACAATGGCATATGACGCCGATGTTATGTTACATATCTTACAAGCAATGATTAAAAAAGATGCACGCCCTGCGATAAGTTGGCTCGAAAAATATGCACCAAATGAAGATGACTTAATATTTGACCTTGAACGACAAGAATTTATACGATTATTGCGAAAAGGTTATTCTTGCCATTTTGCCACTTTTACATGCATTTTTCTTCAATCATTGATGCATTCAATGAAGTGCAAAAATAATGGTTGGAAGATTTTTTTCAGCTGCTGCAAATATTTTTTGAACAAATAAAGAATATTCTTGCTATGTCTGAATTTTCACAATTTTCACTGTGAGCAATTAAGAAAAAATTTTACGGAAATTACTTTTCGTACTTTTAGTTTGCATTTATTTTTTGAATAATGTTGTTTAAGGCAATCAGATGGAAGCATTGGATTATGGAAAACGTTTGTCGCGTAAAATCGAGGAAGCAAAAACACTTTTTTGGTGTATAGTTGATAAAGATCGTGAAGAAAATTTTCCAGAATTTTTTGATGATTCTCTTTGGCAAATTTTACAGCGACGTGTTGCACGAATATTTAGTGGTGTCGATGATCATCTTAGAACGATGTTCGTCTGGAATGTTTTTATGTTTTTTTGTTTAACTCTCTGCAAAAATAAAAGTATTGGCGAAATACTGAACAGTTCAATAGATTGTTTTAATTTTAGTATTGAAGCAGGAATTAAAGCACTTCCACGTTTGGTTGCAGTACGGCCAATTCTAAGTAATCAAGATGTTTTTGCTGTTGGCGAGTTGCCTACTTCAACTGATGCGCCACTTCGTTATCATTCTAGAGTAATATGTCCTACTAAAAAGGTTGGTATGAGATATTCATTATTTTATTTTGTAATAGCGTTTTACTAGAATATTTTTAGGTGCAATGTACTGAAGAAAATCCACCAATGCGTTTGCAGTGCGGTCATGTTGTTTGTCGGGATGCAGTTCTCCGATCTATCGTTAGTGGGCTTCAACAACCAATTCATTATACAAATATACAAAGTGTGCCATTTGCTCGTGTTACATGCAACTATTGTGCTAGGGAAGGATCGATTTTAGAGGCAAAAAACCTCCACATATAAATCAATTAGGTGACGTGATGGATTTTATCATTACTTAGTATTTTTGTTTTCAGAGGTATCTTCCCTCATTTTTATGAAGATTTCATGAGAGAAGGGTTCAAAAATTTTTCATTTTTTTATTTTATTCAATTGTATGATTTACCATCTACAAATGTTTTTCAAATTTTTCTTTCTTTTTTTGGGTTTTTCCTTTCTAAATATTTTTTAAAGCTTTTTATTTGTAAAATGATTCAACAATTTTAAAAATTGTATTTGAAAAGACGAAGGAATAAATTCTCGTTTTGTGAAACCTTCTATGTTTTTCTTCTTACATTATACATCAATAACTTTGAGTAAATAAGATTATTTTATTGGATTTTTGAGGATTTAATTTATTGTTCTTTATCCAGGAATTGTGCATGTAATCGTGAAAAGCCGAATTTTGACATTATTTATTTTAAAATATTACATAAATCACGGTAATTCATTTTCCAAATGGAATTTTAAATGGAATTTTTTTGTGTTATTTTCCAGCGTTTGCAGAATGGTGTTCGAGAAAGGCTTTTCTTCAGGCATTTAGACCGTTAGCCAGTGAATGGCGCTGGTTTTTTTAAATTTTGATAAACAACCGACCGATAAAGTAGTTTTTTCGATTAAATTCTGCAATAACGTAGCAGCAGAGGAAGATATAAAGCAGTGAGTGGTTGGCCCACACCATTTCTGGTTCGCTTACTTCCCTTGCTGATTATATGGTTACAGATTTTTTTCAGAGAGTCGTTCATTAATAGGGAATGTATAGGGAAAGTAATGATAGAGGCTGTAGCCTTCATTCTTCTGTCGTTCTAATTAGTATGAATTGACTAAACTCGTATAAATCGAGTGGTTCTGCTGCAAGTTACGCTTTTTTTTTCAGTAAGCGAAAAATCAATGAAATAAAGGCGATAACGAATGGAAAAATATGGTTTGTACAGCTTTCAGCATAATTATTTCCGTCATTTTATTTTAAATTGTTTAATAAAAAAAAAGCGAGAAAGTTTATTTTAAAATTTTGAGGAGTTCGATTAATTTCGGCTTTTTTTCGATTATTTTACGATAATTTTCGTATTTTAAATTTTTGAAAATTATCTTTTAAGTGGTAAATAAAATGTTTGCAGCAGTTAAGTGGTATAAAACAGCTGAAGACAAGTAAATATTTATTGCTAAACGGTAATGTGAATGCGATTTTCGTCTCGTTTAGCAAAAATTTAAAGCTGCGAGAAATATAGATGTTTTATCATTTTCTTAATAATCTTCCCGTTTATCGCTTATCACTTCATTTATTTGTTTGTTTAATTTACAGTATTTTAGAATTTGTACTAAGCAAATGCTGGTAACGCCATCGCTTTTCGCTTTTTTTCTGCTCAAAATTTTACAATTTTTTGCATATATTTTTTTCGGTTTCCATGTAATCATCTTTTCATTATTATCGTTTTGAACGCACGGATTTTATGAAATGAAATGAAATTTATGAAATTTCATGTGATAACAAATTCATCGGATCATCTTTATCATCATTTATCACTGATACAGTCCGTGAAATTGATAGAGACGAATTAAAAACTAAATAAATTAAATGACAATTTGGAAAGAAGGAAAGAATTGTGAAATTTTTATTGAAACATTGGTGAAGAATTTTCATTGTAAAAAGAATGTTGTTTTGATCAAAATTTTTTAAATTATAAATTAATATTTATACTATTATTTGTGGTGATGACGGTCATTCACCTTAGCTTCTATCCTCAAGTGATTCTCAGGCAAAAACCTCCAATCGCAATAACAGCAAGCGGAACGAGTTAAACCACTAGCAATGATGAACGTTTTGCTTTTTTTAATTATTCGATGAATCGAAAATTTTATTTTTTTTAAGAATTTAGCAGAATTCGAATTATTTGCAGAATGAAACAAAAATTTTTTGTTACACCGAAAAGTTTGTGTATAAATGAATCAAAAATATTTTTCATGTTCACTGATTCTTTGATTTTTTAATTTTTTCGAAAGATTTGTTAATCATGAGAATTTTAAAAATATTCCATTTGCGAAAGCTTTTCACGAAAATATTCCTACAGTTCTCCTACAATTAATTAATTAATTAATTTTTCAATTAATCTCTTCCAGCAGTTAATTAATTTCCTCCATTAATTAGGATAGCCGAGTGGGTATTGTATTTTGAGGCGAAGTTGCGGCTCTTTTCCCCTCATTCCCCTCCCTTCGACGAAAGTTAACCTACCATAAAAATAAAATTTGTTGGCGAGCCACACGTAATTTTATTGCCAAATGGTTCTTAAATTTCTAATCGTACTAACAGCCACCAGCTGAGCCAGCCTAACTAATTGTGGCTGCTAAACTGACTGTTAAAGTTGCCTTTTAAATTAAAGAAGGAAGAAATTGGTTCAGAAAATGAACATTTTTGCGCTTATTTGCCCGACATTATTGAATACGATTATTTCTCTTTTTTTTTCAAAAGTTATGTAATTAATCAAATTAAAAAAAAAAATAAAAAATTATAAGATACCGGATGTAAATTAAGTTTGCAAAAAAAGATTTGCAGTTTTTTTTCTTTTTGCGAGAAAAATTCTTTCAATTTTTTTCGTACGCTTTTCTAACTTTTATTTGCTGCTAAAACAATTCTTTTGTTCCTACAAAATTTAAAATTATAAAATTTTTTAATTTTTTTCATTTCCCATGGTCGTTGGCAAAAAAGAAAGAAAAAGTTTATTGTAATCGATAAAAATTTCAGAGTTTTTAAAAAATTACTTCAAATACGGAGAAGTTAAGCTAAAACTCGATTTTTGTCGAAAATTTAGAAAGAAATTTGCATCAAAAGTGAAGTTCAAAATCTGGATAACTCTCGGACAAATATACTTTGCAAGAATTTCTCTCACTCTCTGTCTTCAAAAAAATTTCATTCGAAATCATAGCTAGCGAAACAAGCAAAACTGCAAATAAATAGAAAACCATATAAAACATAAAACCAAAAGATTTAAAAAAGAAACCTTTTCTTACTGTAATATTCTTTAGAATTTTAGCGATGTAAAGATTATTTAAATTAGCGTTCATCTTCTCAACTCCAACGTAGTTAGGCGAGAAATTTAAACGAGCGAGTGGCGATAGAAGTATGGACTGGTGCATCGCAAGCATCACGCGGGTCTTTCATGAACATTTACTCCTAGTTTACTCCTAAAGCCAATGGAACTTTAGCATTTGCGCTCCGAAATGAGAACAAAATCATGAATGAACTTTCTTTTTCTCCAAAAAATATACGCTTCAGTATATATACTTCAGTAAATAAAATAAAATAATCGACAATCTTTATTTTTTATATTTTTGATTGAAATTTAAATTAAAAATGATAATTTAGAAAAATATAAAGAATTAAAAAATAAAATAAAGCATTCATTCATGAAAACAAATTTAATTAAAAGAATTTTTTAAAGATTTATATTAAAAAAAATTTTTTTTAAATTTTATTTATCGAATGATTATATTGAAAAACGATTAAAATGATAAATTTTTTTCCTGAAAAGTTTAGCATTGATCGATTGCATTCTTCGATAATCATTTTCTAATCATTTATCGAATTCAATGAAATGACATTGGAAACGATACGAAACGAAATTTTTCTGATTAAAACACCTCATTCATCTTACGAGAACACGAGAAATATAAGCAGAATAAAGAAGAAGAACCAATAAAACCAACAAACGATGAACGATCGAAAAAGAAGGCGAGATTACTTACTGATCAAATTGTGTAATAAAACTCTCAACGAAATACTTTTTACAGCTGTTTTCAATGTGGTCTTTCATAGAATTTTTCATTTTCTATAATTTGACTTTTTCGCAAGTCTATTTCGTTCCATATTAAGTAAAGTGATGAAGATCCATGAGGATTAGGCTTAGGCTTTGCATATGAAATATTTACTAATATTAATTATGACCAATTTTACCAAATAAATGAACGATTTTATCGGAGGTAGAGTATGGTGAGTGGTATATTCTTTTAAATAAGAATTGGTTCAATTCCGAAACTCAATGATAAGGTCTATGCAAATAGGAGACTGACAAATCCTTTCGAAATAACTTGTGATGGCCAAGGCTGCGTCCTTTCCCACACAGTATTTAACTATGCGATAGACTGAATAATGGACATCGCTTGTCGATACTCAAGAGGAGTAATTAGTTCAGAGCATAGTATCACGCTGATGATGTAGTCCTTTTCGCAGTTATGACAAAATGCAAATATTAAACAATATATTATGTTGATAACTATAGCGAGAATCGGACTCAGGACCAGTGTAAATCAAGTGAAAATTTTTTCGTCTTATACACCAGAACTTATAAAATATCTATTTTTATCAATCCATTGCGAGTTGAGGAAATGCCAGATTTTAGATACTTTAGTTCCACTCTGGTCCCAAACGGCCAAGCGAAAGACCCAAATAACTAAAAATGCGTGAAACCTTTACGGAGCTGTCGCGAAAGCACCATTAAAAACGAAAGTCCGCGTCCATATAGATCTTGCTATATGGTTGCGAAACATGGCCAGTGAGAATGGAAAATATAAAGATACTCTCTGCTTTTGACCATTCATGAACCACTCATGTCTAAGATACATTTTATAGGTTCGCCGAGTGGATAAAATCTCACATGATCGCATCCACTTTCGCTCAAATACCACTTGCATTAATAGAACCATAACAGATCGTCGCCATCGCTGGTTAGGACAATTTTGCCAACCGCCGTCTTACTGTTATAGCCAACGGAGGGAGTTTAACCAGTAATAGCAATAACTTTTTGAAGAAGACGAAGAAAAAGAAAGAAAAAAAGAAAAAGTCGCTAAAATTTGAAAATTTCTGAAGTGGATTTTTCAAGATTGCATTTTTTATAATGAATTAACTTGTTACTAATTATTAGGCCAGAATTAAAATTATTCTATAGTTTTGTGATATTTGACAAAACGATTCGATATACTTGAAACAACTTCCACCGGCTGATGCATCTCAATTTCCCACAGATCATCTGTTGTCCAGATGGATAACAACGAATAAAACATAATTATGAATTTCAAAACTATGGGAATTTTTTGGAAGTGTTATATTCAAAGTTAAGATGGAAAAGGTTTAACTCTTTTATTCTCTCATCACAGGGATACTGATCGAAACAATGAATTATACTTTCATTTTTAATGAGAAAGTTTTTTGCTGCCAAGGAAATAAGGGATAAGAAATAGTGTGCCAAGCAATGATATTTGAACTCATGGCCAAGACAAGATATTTTTCTATTCTCCTGATCTCATATTGTAGCAAAAATTTCGGAATTTTCGGAATTGTACGGCGACAAATGAAAAACCTCTAAAAATACTAATTGCATTTTGTGCTGAAGTGCTCTTCGATGAAAATTATTTATAAAATGAAAAACTGCGATAAAATTACTTCTTAGATTCGCATCTTTTACGCCACAAAAGCAACAGTGAGAGCAGTTCAAAAATATGACGAAAGGAAAGAGCGAATACCTTTAAAATATCGTTCGTCATCGGTGGCTTGGGAGCAAGCGTGATAGAATTGAGAATGGCTCGGGAGAATGGGAATCAGACCGACGCTCCACGCTTTGTCGAGCGACAATATCGCCACATGGCGAAGCAAAAAGAATGTTCAGTACGGTTCTGACTGTTACTCTGCTCTGATCGAACAAATGATGGTTTGATCTCAGTCGAAGCAAACCTCATACGCTAATTTAGATACGAAATTCCATTGTTTTCAAATTGTCAATCCCAGATGATTAAATATTATTTCTTGCATGTTCTTAATTAGCCAATCAAAATATTTTATTTTCATTTGTCAAATTTAATGATAAATTTAATAAAAAGCCTCATTATCTGAGAAGCCTTATTTTTATTGGATTTAATTTGATAGATTTCGATGAATTTCTGAAAGATCGATGGATGCGTTCGTTGTCCAGTCAGCTGGCATGTCGTAAATTAATATTTCATTTCCATTTGCAAATATAAAAAAAGGTGTATTAAAAGGAAAGATTTTTTAATATACTTATTACGACCACAAAGGGCTAAAAAAAATCGTTAATCAAAATAATGAAATTGTTAATAATAAAAGAAACTCGGAATTTATTTTAAAAAAGTGGAAAAAAAAAACTTTAAATGTCGAACTGATTTCAGAATTGTCATTCATTGTCATTTCAGGATGTCCCAAAAATTCTTTTTCGTCTGATTTTGATAGAAATACCAATCGATTGGTATTTATATTTAATGATGATAATAAAAATATAGTTTTCGGAATTCGCTATTCTTTTCCATCGATTCGTAAAAGAATCGGGCGAAATTTTCGGGACATTCTATATTTCCATTAAAGTAGGGACAGAAATTGGTAACAGTCATTGCAGACTGAATACCATTAATTAATTTGTTAAATGGATTATATAATATAGCATAGGATTGATCAAAGAATCTGGAGATAAATAAAAATAATCATAAAAGAGGCGAGAATTATCAGAAATGATAGGCGATAGCTAGTTGACTGATTACAAAAATCATTTCGACAACAACAAATTTCGCCATCAGTACCATAATCCAAATTTTTTCGACAACCGTTCAAATTCCAACCATCTTGAAGGTCATCCGAATCCTCACAATCGATTTTATCACATCCAAGCGAAAATCCACGTTTTTTTAATGGGTCTTTATCCCAATAACGTACTTTTACGCAAAATTTGGTCGATGATGTGCATTGTGATCGATTAATTTGCCGAATTTTACCTTCTTCATAAAATTTATGCTCTGATATACAAATTAAGCAGTATGTTACGACTGGTATTTGCAGTAATAGTTGCAAAAAAAACATAGCAGCTTAATGAAATAAAGGAAAGAAGGCAAGGACAAACTTTACGATCGCTAAGTATCGCTAAGAGCATGGAATAACATCTAATTTCAGCCATTTTACCATCAATATTATTTTCATCAATATTAAAGTATGTACATACTGAGCTTTGGACGCGCATTTATGTTAGTTCACTTAGATTATTAATTATGCATTAAATGGAAATATTCTGTCTGTTTCGGTTGAACTCTAAGATGCAAAGCAGATTTTTGCACTGCACATCTTCAGAAGATCGCCAAATCGCGGGCAAATCATTTCGGGATGGAGTGGTGAATTGTGCAGTGCACATATATGAGGAGTAAGAGCGGATAGGGAGGGATATTCGTGTGGAAAGGATATGGAGAACCATCATAAAGATAACTCGCATGGAAAGGCTAAATTTCAATTATTAATTATTCAATTATTATTATTAATTCCCGAATAACGAATCGATTACCATTCGTTCCAACCATTGATGAATGAATTCCTCTGGATTTGCAGTCGTTATTTATGGGTGCATAATATTGTAATAATATGTTCTACTCGCATAAGAGCAATTAATTAGGATAATAGACTAATTAACCGTCCAAAATCGTTTATACAACGAGAATTCCAACAAATTTTTATGCATCTGTTTGAGAGCAAAAAGTTTTTCCTCGACTCGTTCGTTTTTCGTCCATCTTTCCTCGACTTTAAATTAGCTTAATCGTATCAATTAAATTTTTATCTAATTTAAACAGCAAAAAACTCGCTTTTAAAGTATATTTCATAAAATATTTCATAAAATATATGGAAATCGATGATTTTGGCCAAAATGCAACAAACAAATAAATTCGCTTCCCTTTAAAGCAAAAGAATGAATGAAGCACCACAATATCAAAGAAAGAAAATTTCATTGAAGTATCATTGAATAAAAAAACCGAATGGTCCTTAAAAGTTAATCTGAATTTGAATGCAAAATTCAACGATTAAATATTCCATACAAGGACCCCCATCATTTCTGACTGGGCTTCGCTTCCTATTATCGCGGCAGGAAATTTTTATCGAAGAGTCACATAGTGATAAAAGCACAGGTAGACTGCCACCACCACTCGCTATTGTTCATAGACAATTCTGTATTTAAAGACCACTAAAATTTGAGTTTACACTGCATAAATTGCAATTTCAATTTTTATTAGCACTTCTATTTAATATCAATTGAATTTACTGAGAAATTTTCTTGTTTAAAAATTTACCGCCTCATCAAAACTTTTAAAATTTAATCATGGAAGATTTTTCCACTTTCATTTTATGATTTTCAGCAAGTAATTATATATATATATATATATACTTAAAATATATTGTTCACACTTTTATTCTTTAATTATATGCTTGTTTTTCCTTATTCGAAAACCGACCATTTCTGGTTTGGTTAGTGATTAGTTCAAAGGAAGGGGGAGGGGAGAGAAGCCCCATCGTCAGAGAGCCATTTGAAGATAGGTCCACGACGCTACCTTGATTTCATTCTTAATAATAGGGTTCAGGCTAAGATTAAAAATCGTATTTCCAAATACCATCAGTAAAAATATGCTCCTTATACATAATTTAAATACAATAAATTTAAAATCCTTTTTCAATTACTATTGCGGAAAATTCATTCAACGAATATGACGAGCATATCGCCGAGACACGATAAATCAAAATAATTGAGCATTTATAGGAATACGTAAACCACTCTAAACCTGGTCGCTTGATTGCAAATCCAGGTCAATTTACCAAATCATAATTTTGATGTACTTAGGATCAAAAGAATCAAGAAAAACTTGATTCTTAACAGACTAGCAAGGCTTCTCTATTATATTGATTAAACAGACTTTTGCTTGAGAATATATAAAACTTACAGGAAATGGATTAAATTAAACCGCTTTTTAGGTCCAACGTTTTATCCCACATATATTTTTCATTGAAGTGTTTATTTGAATAAATTGCCCAGTGATAAATTGCTTTGTTTATCTTCACTTTTAGAAGGAATACCATTATCACCATCATTCGTGGTTCAGCAAATTAGCTAATGCAATTTCTGTTTTTAGTAACACCAGCCAATGATGTTGTCTCCTTGGTTTCATAGCTCATAAAATAATGACTATATCCTTTTATATCGAATCCTCGAATTTTTATTTGTAGTATTTTGAGATTATTAAGATTGGGTAATAAAAATAAACGTATCATACATATACTCACCTTTACTTTTACTACTGAAAAGGCTTTAAAAATGAATTTAAAATGAAAAAATTTTATTTATTGTTAAATATATTATAATTATATTTTTACTGAACTAAAAAAAACTGAACTAATATAATTTGCAATGGTGTCACCATTATATTTATGCTCATTAACACACTGAAACGAGACGATTCAACAATTTTCACTTTCTAAAAGGTATAATGAGCCAAGTCAGTAATGCAGTCTTTTATGGCACGCAATCTTTACCACTTACCAATATTTCTACCATCTTCCATCTCCTAATTCACTATAAATTAAGATCGACCTTACCTAAGTTTGTATTACTCAACCAAAAAAGCATTTAAGCATGAAAAAAACTTAAGCATTTTACGACTGACCACAGTTTAGTTAATTATTACTAAAAACAATAAATTATAGCATATAACTAATGATTATAATAAAAAATCTTAAAACAGTTTCGAAAACAAAAAATTGCTAAAAATAGTAATTATTAAATTTTATTTTTAAAATATCAGAATATACTTATTGGAGTTTACGATTGAACGCGAGTATAGAACTAGATACTTCCAATGGTAATCAAATATGGTAATGGTATTCAAGTGCAGCGTTATCATTGAACAAATCTGAGCTTTTGTCCAACACAGTTGCTACTTATTTTGCAAACAAAGTAGTAAAAAGATTCGGCTTGAATATCTAATACAAAATTAACTATACTCGTTGCTTCAATCATAAAATCGCCAAGATTCTGCTAGACGATTTCTGTGGATAGACTTATTGCAATTCATCAGTGAAAAAATCTGCATAAAAGAAAATGCAAGTGCTTCCAGACAAACATGAGCACGCAGTTGCGATTTCCGTCAGAAGATTCTACTTGAAAGAGATAGGTCTTTATAGAAGTTGAATAAATTTCCTTTTTTGAATTTTATCTTTAGCTCACCATTTTAGAGTGCTGATCACTCAATTCAAGTTGTGAATATGGGTTCAATTTCTTTATATGAAATATGAAAAAGCTTTTTAAAAAGCAATATGTCAGCATTTGAAGATTTTTCTTTGAAGTGTATTTTCTCGACATAACTGGCGCAACGATTAACTGCCAGTATTTTTCAAAACCTGCCTGGCATTGCATTCTTTTGTGGCTGAGGATTGCGCTTTCATTCGAAACGTGCAAATACCAGTTATACCAGTTCAAATGCAAAGTTATTATTTAAAGTTATAAATTATTTCAGATAGTGAAGTTTGAAATTCATTGCCATATTTGAATAGAAATATCAGAGAAAAGTAACAAATCATAACCATTTTAAATCTTCAAAATGGCATCTACATTTAAATAAATTTTATCTAAAGAATGTTGCACTTTGCCTCGGCTTGGCCATCGAACTTCAAATAAATATATAAGGTCGCTGCAGCGCGTCAATTTCCTCCAGAAAAGCCTTGAACTGGCGAAAGTTAAGCGAATTATCATAAAAAATTCGAAGTTCGAGTCAATAATATTTTTGAACCTCATTCACTTAGCTTCGGCTGATTTATAATGTAATAATAATCATTTATTTTTGTTTGGAATTTTTGCTTTCATTTTACTCAATAGACTTATGGTAGTACTGGATAGTAGAAGGCGCCCTATTAAAGCTGGACTCAGACCGAGGCGCGGTTGTCTGACCAAATATTCACGTTAAGAAGGATGTTGGAACATCGCTTTAAATATTTGTAATCCACTGCCACGTGTTTCATCGACTTTGCGGCTGCCTTTGATTTAAATGATAGAGCGGCGCTTTACAGGATAATGGAACGAGATGGTATTCCAGAGAAAACCATTCGACTCATAAAGGCATTTTATTACATATATGGGGAGCTAATAGAATCCTTCGAAATAAGAGCTGGTCTCCGTCAAGTTGTATCATTTCCCTTATAATATTCTGTGCGATAGACTGGATAATGGACACCGCTTGTCGGCACTCAAGAAATCAGCCCCGAACATCGTATCATAGATCAGATCTTGCTGATGATGTAGTTCTTTTTGCTGACAAATAATGCTAAACAATGTACCAGCAGGTGCAAGGAGAATTGGACTCAGGGTCAACGTAAATAATACGAAAATCTTGTCGTCTTATATACCATAATTTGATAAAATATCTATTTTCAATCAAATTGGGGAAGTGCCAGATTTTAGATATGTTAGTTCCACTCTGGTCCCAAAGAGTCAAGATAAAGACTCTGATAATATGGTAAAAAATATGTGAAATCTTTATGGTCGCGAAAGCACCATAAAAGCAAAAACTCGCGTCCAATATGGCTATGAGACATGGCCAATGAGATTGGAGGATATTAAGAGATTATTTGCCGTTGACCACTCATATCTATGGTATATTTTACAGGTTCACCGAGTTTGATCGGATAAATGGATAAAATCTCACATATCGTACCTACCTTTGTTCAAATACCACTTGCATTTATAGTACCATCACGAAGCGTCGTCTTCATTGATTAAAGCAAGTTCTCCACCACAAGAGTTGACGCATATTTCGCTACTTGCTAAGCCCTGTGATGGTTGGTTTCAAAAGCGAGGAGAACCAATCAAAACCTGGATTTGTACAGTCAAGAAAGATTGGGGTCCAGCGATATATGGACTTCTTTTCTAAGCTTTTACCATTACTGGTTAGGCTGGCTCCAACGGCTACAAGAGTAAGACACTTCCAAGCTGCACGATCTGATGCCATTGTCGACAGTGAAGTCATTTCTTTTTCCATCGTCAAAGTCCATATATTGCTGGTCCACCCATACGTTGAAAATTTTTTCTAATAGTCCAGGTTTTGATTGGCCCTCGCTTTAGACGCCACGGTTTAGCAAATAACGAAATATGCGAAAACTCTTGGGGTTGACGACGGAGAACACGTGCCTAACCACCGAAGGGGACACTCTGTGATAACATTATTAATAGAAGTGGTGTTTGAACAAAAATGGATGCGATCATGTGATATTTTATCCGCTCGACGGATCCGTAAAATATACCTTAGACAAAAGTGGTCAAAGGCAGATAACTTCTTAATATCTTCCACTCTCATTGGCCATGTATCAGAACCATATAGCAAAACCGAACGGATCACAGCTATATTGATGCGAACTTTCGTTTTTTATGGTAATTTCACGACGACTCCATAAAGGTCTCGTCAACCGGAAGAAGGCATTTCTGCCTGCCGTGATCTGAGTTGTAATATTATCTTTTGCCAGTCCATTTGGTATAAGAGTGGATGCAAGGTCTTTAAAATCGGGCACTTCCTCAACCGGCAACAAAAAGAGGCATTTTATCAGCTTTTTGCACATAAGACGAAAACGCTTTCGTTTTATTTACATTGACCCTTAGTCTGATTCTCGCTGCAGTTGCTGAAACGTTATTTAGTATTACTTGCATTTCGTTATAACTGTCAACAAAAAGGACTACATCATTAGCGTATTTAAGATTTGCGATACGATGTTCTGGACTGAATTGGGCACTTCTTGAGCGCCGACAAGCGATGTCCATTATTCAGTCTATAGCATAGTTAAATATTAGGGGAAAGGATACAACCTTGACGGACACCAGCTCTTATTTCGAAAGATTCTATTAGCTCCCCATATATGTACGCTGATAAAATGTCTTTATGAGTCGAATGATCTTTTCTGGAACACCGTCTCATTCCATCATCCTCCAAAACGCCGCTCTATCAATTCAATCAAAGGCAGCCGCAAAAGTTGATGAAACTTCGTAGCTGATACGTTCGCCGAACCATATGCTTGCAATTGCGAGCTTCCAACAGAAGAAGAAATATCCGCTATCCATATGCGAAGAAATCCGAGTATTCCTTGCTATTCCTTTCTCCATCTTCTAAGTCATATATGGCTTCTTCCTCCTATATATTCAAAATCTTTCCTGACTAGTCCAGGTTTTGGTTGGTCCTCCTCGCTTTTAACGCCAACCATCACAGGATTTGGCAAGTAGCAAATATGTGTCAACTCCTGAGGTGGACGACGGAGAACGTACCTTAACCAGCGAAGGCAACGCTCCGTGATATTATTATTAATACAGGTGGTAATTAAGCGAAGATAGATACAATCATGTACGATTTTATCCGCTCAACGGATCCGTAAAATATATCTTAGATATGAACGGCCAAAGGTTAATAGTTTCTTAATATCTTCCACTCTCATTGGCCATGTTTCACAGCCATATAGCAAGATCGAGCAAATTGCAGTTATGTGGATGCAAATTTTCGTCTTCATGGTGATTTCACGACGATAGAGGTTTCATAAACCGGAAAAACATTTCTAGCTGTCGTTATCCGGGTTACAATTTCATCCTTTGCTTGACCACATGGGATTAGGGGTGACCCAAGTATTTAAAATCAAGCACTTCTTCGACCGACAATGAATTGATAAAATTATTATTTTATCAGCATCTTGCATATAAGACGAAAACATTCTCCTTTTATTTACATGATTTTGAGTCCAATTCTCGCTGCAGTTGTTGATACATTGTTTAACATTACTTTATCATAACTGTCAGCAAAAAGGACTACATCAACAAGGCATTCAAGATCTATGAAAATGTTCTCTGGATTGATTTGCACACCTTTTGAGTGCCGACAAGCGATGTCCATTATCCAGTCTATCGCATCTAATAGCTTCTTAATATCTTCCACTCTCATTGGCTATGTTTCACAGCCATATAGCAAGATCGAGCAAGTTGAATATTGTGGGGGAAAGGACGTCCTGACGGACACCAGTTTTTATTTCAAAGGAATCTATCAGTTCTTCATATATACAGACTTACGCCAGGACATGCTGATAAAGTGCTTTTATGAGCCGAATGATCTTTTCCAAGACACTGTCACATTCCAGCACTTTCCAGAGCTCTCTTCTATCAAATCGAAGGCTGCTGCAAAGTCGATGAAACATGTGACGGTGGGTTGCAACCCATTTGAAACCTATTTGAAACGATGTTCCAACATTCTTCTTAATGTGAATATATGGTCAGCACAACCGCGTCCTGGTCTAAATTCAGCTTGGTTAGGACGCATTCTGCTATCTCGTGTTGCCATGAGTCTAGCGGAAGGGAAGCGAAAATTTTCCGGAGATGTAGGTAAGCTAATTCATCGGTAATTGTCCTGTCCTTTGTTAGGAATTGGAAGCAGAATTATTTTGCTCCAATCTTCTGGTGCTATCTCATTGTGCCATACCAGAAAATATAGATGTTGAAGGTGAGGTGCGAACGGTGATGGACAACATTTGAAGAATCCGGTCTGAAAACTATCTTCTCGGGAGTTTTGTTGGCCTTGAACTTATGAATTATAAAGATAATTTCCTCTTCTGTTGGCCGTTCACAAACGTAAGGCTAATAGGCGAATCAGTTATATTCGGGAAAGGACGCCCTGACAACAGATGGCCACTGCCATCGATTTATGCCTACAAGTTATGCAAATTTTTGAGTGAAAAATCTCAGCCTTTAAATTCGATGTGACGCCACGAACAAACATTACCTTTTAGACAGTGGATTTATATTTGTTGATTCATCAACGGCAAGAGGAATAAACAAATCCCCTGGAGAAATTTCCATTCGTACGAAATATCAACAATTCGCATTTGTAGTTGCATACGATTGAAATGAAACGGCGAAGCAATAAAAGTGCTTTCAAAACGGCACTTCACTCTTTGCTTATAAATAATGCAGTGTTTTGAGTAAAGGAATATTCTTTTCCATTCAGCTGAAAAAATTCTATGCACCTCTTCGATTTTTTATTTCTTAGATTAGTCTAAGTATTTCTTTTTTAATGAAACAAACTAAGGGGCGATGAAATCAAAATTGAAATTAAAAAAAAGAAAAAAACGAAAATATAATTTAAAATTGAAAAAAATTAAGAAACTAAGGAATAAAAAATTTGTACAACCAGAACGCGCAAAAATTCTTGCGCCGCAGATTTATAAAGCTGTTGTGAACTGAGTTAAACGCTTTTGCTGGCAAGAATTATATGTTAATTAGGTTTTATTTATTCTTCTGTGAATCACGATCATATAAAATTTAGTTTGGATTTGTAGCGGTCGAGCTAGAACAGGCTAGGAGTAGCGTAGTAATATTTTTGCAGATACTTGATTAACTGATTTGCTAAATCTACGTGGAGAACATACTACGCTATTCTAACGTGGTGACGCACGAGAATTTAATAAATTTAAATTAGGAGTTTTTGAAATAAAAATTTTGAGATAAAATTCGAAATCCCAGAGCACTTAACTTAACTACTATGCAAGTCAGCACAAATTTTCGCGTCAATCAGGAGACCAAAATCTGAGAAATTCGAAAAAAGAAACCAATTTTTTCACGCCAATATAGTATTGTCAATAGTGATGACAAAGAGATTTCAGTCCTTAAACGTAAAATTTTACATATTTTATCTATCAACAATTTATCTTCCCTGGGGCCAAGTAACTATAATTACTCAATTGTTACTCAAATCTTTTTAAATGGCCTTTAAATTCCTCCAACTACCACGCGAGGAAAAATTTTGCATTCATCTACATATAAACAAATACTTAAATTCAGAATAATATTAGCGATACCGTTAGTATCAGCAATTCCATTTTACTTCTATTCTAATACTTTTTCTTTACTTTGCTTGTTTTTTCATATTTCATATTTTACATACAAACTCATTCATTGCCCTATATTCTAAATATCCGCTATAATAAATCATTTTCACCTTTTCGGTGCCTGAAGGTAAAGTAGTTGAGTGGTTGTTACTCAAACCCTCATCTTGAAATCCAGGATTCAGAGAAAGCAAACATACTTATCATTTAGAAATCCGGATGGTACTGACGACCTATTAGTGCTTTGATCGTCAAGTGATTCTCTCACAAAATTTTCTCATTACTAATAACCAGTAGGACAAGTCTGACTAGAAATAAGCATCGTTATTTATGTACCACTGCTTTTTTTAAAAGATGTTTATAAAAACAAAAACAAAAAAACAAGTGAAAAATAGAAAATATTTGTTGAGAATCGAATTTAAAGCAGTCACTTTTCCACCAAAAAAAAGAAATAAAAACAATGAACTAATTAATTATGCATTAAATTAATAGCAACAAGAAAAATAACCGTAAAATTCGTTGAAAGAGAGACCACAATTTCAAGCATTGGTCTACAACAAATTTTTTTTTTTGAGATAAAATACTTAAAGCATGTATACCACATAAAAACAAAAAAAAAAATAAAAGAAATCGCACTGATAATGCCAATCACTATGATGGGATGATTGAAAGATATGTTCCTCCATCTTCTAATGAGAGTAAACCTATTATGTGAAATCAGAGTAATGCTGCAAATCTATCTGCTCCGGCGAAGTGATTTAATTCCAACCTAGTATTTACAGGCATTCAAAACATAAATGGTGAGTGCAGAAGGAGTAAGAAGAATTATTACGACAACTACAATTGATAATTATTATTTTCTTCGACAATAATCTTTCATTTAAAACTGATTTATGAAATGAAGAATTAAGAATGGAATAAACCTTTAAATTTTTTTTGGTGAATAACTTATAAGACTACAATAGCAATAGAAATCATGAAAAAAAAGCATTTCAAAATAATTATAAAAATCTATTTCCAATTATAAATAAATTAAATTAAAATTAAAAGAATTAAAGCTATTAATGGATTATAACTTGTAAGATGACAAAAAATGGAAAATTTGAGAAATGCAGCAAAAGATTTCCCACAATGATTAAATGTACAAGAGACAGAGTTAGAGAAAAATATTATGAAAGGAAAATCAGTGCTTTTATTAACTATTAACTATATTAACTATAGTAAGTTAGTTTTAAAAAAACGAAATAATTTTACAACTAATTTTAAAGAATTTTATCGGTGAAATAAATCATAGATATGTTTTGAGATCCACCTTCAGCAATAATATGAATATATGACACAAATAAAGACTAAAATAGTTTCACCTTCAGGAAAATGAAACTTTACCAGCTATAGGTGCTTTTACATGATACAAATATTAATTATAACAAATTACAACCATTTTTTCGGCAAAACTAAAGAAGAAACTTCAGATAAATATTTCATGAAAAATTTTTTGAAACAAATGTTTTTTTCAAACAATCGAAGATTTCACTGAATAGCACCATTCAAATGGATCGGAGAAGATTACTTTAAACCTGGATAGTAAGACTTACTGACCATAAAATAATATGTGAAAGATGGAATAGATGATAAAAAAAAGTAAGAAGATCTCACAAAAGATGAAAAGTACCTTTGCGACAAATATTATCATTTAAATGAAAAAAATACATTTGAAAGATATGAAAAAATAAATCCGTCATCCTTGTTGCAAAAGTGCCTTTCATGAATGATTTTCTTCCTTTTACTTGTCTGCTTTATAAACAAAAGAGATCAAATACGATTGCAAATAAATGATATTTGGATCAGAATGATAAAGTACGAGAAAACAGAGAGAATGAGTGGACGATTAGCTTTCTTTAAAACTGAGCTAAAGAGATTTGTTCAAAAAAACAAAAAATTAAAAAAAAATGATTCGTAATGTTATGGCGAAATATTTCCCACAACCACACAACAGCCAGTAATTACAAGCGCATGTGCCAATCAATATGGAGCAAAACGTGTAAGTGCTCGATAAGTATTCGCAGCAACAGCAGGATAACCAGGTATTGCAGCTGTCAAAGCTGAACCAAGATATTGTTCGCCGATCGCAGGGGTTCCTGCTGTTGCAGCATTTCTAGCTGCAGCTGCAGCCATAAAAGCAGGATTTGCACCTAAATATCAATTAATCTAATAAAAAATTAAATTAAAATTAATAAGAGGTTTTTAGCCGCAAAAACTCAAATTTGAATATGCTTAAAACTAATAAACGATTCTAATTTGAAATTGATAAAATTGATTTTAAATAAAGCAAACTTATATTATTGAAATTGGAAACACGCAATTGAATGAAAAAAAGAAGGCGGAAAATACATCAAATTTTAGGACAATTCACCACCTTGAGAAGTGACGAACTGCAGACGAGCTTGCTCAGTTAGCAATGCTGCTGGATCATAAGCTTGTGGAACTTGTTGAGTTGCTTGTGGTAGTTGGGCAGCACTCAAAAGAAGACTCTGCCCTTGCAGCTGAGCAGCTATAGCTGGATTCAAGAAGGAAAGTTGCTGCTGGGCACCAATTGCTGCTAACTGACCTTGTACACTAAGACCCTGCAAATTTCTAACTGCTATCGCTTGAGCCAGAGGATTGCGCAATAGTAATGCTCGACTCGCAGCAACCTGCTGTAATGCTGCTCCTTGTATCGCAGCTGCCAAATTCGCATCCACGACTCCTGTAAATGAAATAACACCATAAATTAATAAATGAAAAAAAAAATTTCAAAAAATCTCGTCTTTTACTTAAATGAAAGGCGATTTATTATGATATATTCAAAAACAAAAATTATGGATCGTTTTACAGCGATTGGGACTAAAAACAGACAATAAATAAATTACTATAGATAATATACGACAAATAACAGTTTGATTCATATATGCTTATTAAACCTTCACTAAAAATTTTGTTTTTTTTTCACCGAAAAGATATTTAATATGCATGCAAAATTACGCTAAATCCAAATATGAAACTGAATAAAAAGAAATAAAACATTATAAAACATTATAAAACTGTCAAAATATAAATAAATCTAGAATATTCTCGCACAATCAGTAGGTATAATAGATATGAAAATAAAATCTGAACAAACATGTTCTCTCCATTTGGGCCAACAAAAATCAGTTGATTTTTTTTATAATTACCAACAACTATTGATAAAATATAAAAAAAAATTATCATGCGAAAAAACATTCCTTAATTATTAGATAATAATGGAAGAACATATCTTTTTACCGTTTATCAATGGATGGAACTAATGTCATCGATAAAATAGCATAGAAAGATGCGAAATGTAAGAACAAGAACGAGTATGTCAGCAACAAAAAAGACAATGATTTTTAATAAATTAACGATAAATCTAAAATTGAAAACAGAATTTCAAATAAAAAATTCGAAACCCTTATATAGTAAACCAAACTGATCCACTGATAAAATGTCGCTGAGAATTCTTCGTTAAAAGGTAAATTGACTTCTTTGGAAAAAGATCACTCAATACAAAAAAAAGAATAATACAGTTGATATTAAAGAAGTAGAACATATTTAATTTGCGAATATTTGTGCAACTTGTGAGCACCAAAAAAAAATAAATCTTTTCAAAAAGAACTCGAATATATTTTATATTCAAGACTTACAACAGTTTCTCATAACTTATAGTACAAAACAGAATTAATGGTATTTTTATTTTCGAGCAAAGCGAAATGATTTAAAACCTTAACTAATAATTCAATAATTAACTAATTTAATAATTAATCTAATAATTGGACAAATCAATTCAATACTTTCCTTAAAAAATCAAAACAAAACAAGATTCAAAACACTTATCAAGTACTTTTTTTAATAGCTGTGTAAAACAAAGTCGAAAATAAAAATACCGAAAAGATTGAAATCACAACATCATTGGAAAATCATCGACATATATGCGAGTCCTCTTCCGTTGTGTTGTTCAAATTAAGACCCAAAGCAATGCGTAATAAATTAAGAATTTTGCATGCATATTAAGCAACGCAGCTTAGTAATTGTCTAAAGTGTAAAAAAAGAAAAATGAGAATTGCTTGCTAGTTAAGAATGTTTCACGATTGCTTTTTGCTTGCAAAAAAAGAAACGAGCAAATGACAAAAGTAATATAGGATGGAATACTGGAATGGAAAATGGTGGGAAGTTAAAAAAAAAAACATTTCAAAAATAAGTGAACTGCCATAATTAAATAAGAAAAGACTCAGGA
Organism: Dracunculus medinensis; assembly: GCA_900625125.1. Classification (NCBI taxonomy): domain Eukaryota; kingdom Metazoa; phylum Nematoda; class Chromadorea; order Rhabditida; family Dracunculidae; genus Dracunculus; species Dracunculus medinensis. Next base: position 128,623 of record UYYG01001153.1, read on the forward strand.
AAGTTGTAGGTGGTTTAAAAAAAACTGAGCGAGATAAAAAAAAGATGTCAGCTCACCAGTTGAAATTTTCGGCTTCTTTGTGTGTATACGGGCAGTAGCACAGTTGACCTCAAATGCGAACATTTAAAGGGAGAAGTAAAAAAAATTTGATGAAGAAGTAGTGGGAGCTGCTACTATCCATATTTTTTCTTTTATTTTATTCAGCTTTATTCTTTATTATTATCGTTTTATTCTGTGGTTTCTGATACTGCTATTACTGCTGTTGCATCTGGCTTCATTGTGTAAATAAATATCATGCGACAGCATAACATACAATAGAAAAAAAATAAGCAAGACGACCTGGCTGATAACTGCAAACTCCTCCTTATCAATATCTGACCTATCTGATGATATTTGCTAGTGATTAAGTTACGCTTTCGGTGTTACTCTAATTAAGACTTTGGTCACTTTCCAAACAAGAAGAATCACAACCGCTCTTTTCAAATTTCAAAATACTAAAAAAAACATAAAAAACATCGCCAACCGCGCGAAGAAACTAAAATTATTTTTATAAGATGGCATCAAAAACTGGAAGAAAAACTTAGATTAGCTAATCTGATTAAAGCAAAATTTCTCAAATGACATTTCAAGCATTGCAGCAACCATAATCTCCGCTTTATTTTTTTAAATGAAGTGAGTATCTTATTTTATTTTCAGCTTATGTAAATGTTATATTCCCAATATGTTCCATGCAGCCAAAAGGACAAAATTTCACCGTTACAAGACCCAATTGAAAATATTTATGATATTAGTTATATGCAAATGGATGCAAAAAATATTGGTGTAAAGCGAAATGCAAAACACACTTATGAGAAAACAAATTTGGGTGCCCTCCATTATGATCATGGAACAATGTGAAGGAAGCATCATGCTTGTATGCACAGTAACTATCATCATTTCAACCCAACCATCTACCATTCACATCCATCAGTATTAACACAAATAATCTTACCTATTTAAATTTTACAGCAGATATTTTCTAAAGTTATATAAACTCTAAATGTAGGTGATGAAGAAAATGAAAAGACTAGCAGTAATTCTTTTTACTTTCTGAAACATTATTTCATCGCAATATTATTCACCAAAGTGCATCAAAATTACCTCAATTTTTCGTCCTTCCACAGTTGATCCATGTAATTCTTGCCGAGCTTTTTCAGCATCAGCAGATCTTTCCATAGTTACGAAACCGAAACCCTGTAAATCAAAATTTTAAAAAAACCTTAACGTTTACTTTAAAGTTTTGTAGTTTTAATGTCCTCAAACTTGGACAATTAATAGTAATGAAATGGACAAAAAAACCAAAAATAAAATAGCTGTATTATAATAAATGGACTAGATAAAAATTTATATTACAAGTATTTAACACAATATAATATACTTATAATATACTTATTGCCATATTTCCCATCTCTATCCCCATATATTTATCATGTTTATACTGAGCTAGATAGTTAAGAATTTTCGCATTTATTGATTATTTTTTACTCTACTAGCCCGGGGCATTTCACTGGTTTGTACGATATATTTTCAACTTTAAGCGCACTTCGAATCTTCAAGATTGAGATTGTTGCAGTTTCCTTTCTTTTGTCATCAAATTCTTTTTAAAATTATTTATTTTCTTATTTCTTATTAATTTCATTCTTTATGCCTGATTGTTATTTCTCTATTGATGTTTTCAGGGGTAATAATTAATAAATTCTATAGACGGCTTATTTTTTGCCAATCTCTGCCCATCAAATTCGCCGTTTGAACTTTTATCAGTTTCACAATCTACACTAATTCTTTACTTAGCTAAATCTACTAAATTATAAACGGACTAAGAAAAAAATCTATTTGTATTATTTTAAATCTACTAAATTGTATTATTTTAATCTCTGCCTTATTTTCATCATCTTTTACTATTGTTAATGAGGCAATAGTATCCTTGAGTTGCGATCCTTCGTGCAATGAATCCACCGGTTTTTTACTTTTAGACTAGCAGCTCGTGGTTCTATCGCCACAACTATGAAGGCCCATGCAACCGCCATCTATTAATTGAGGAGGCTATAATTTCCTGGTCGTAATACTAGAGTTCCCGATATATTATCAATTATAAATACTTATTCCAAAATTCTGTTGCTATTTTCTTAATTTCAATGATCCTTATGTTAACTTCAACTTTGGCAGTTCTACTGATAGCTAGTGGGAGATGAGCATAAGACCATATTATTAATCAAAAATATTATAAATTATCAAAAATTTTCCATTTCCAAATGTAGAATCAAATAATTCGGCATTCTTGCACTAGTCTAATGACAACTGCAAATAACACCAATCTAATCCTGCCAAAAATCAGATCAACCTTCCACAATCCAGATTTTATGAATACAAAATAGCTGTATATATGATGACCACGAACCAATAGATAATATGGATATTCGTTGAATGGAATCAGTTCATCGGAACGAAATTTCTATACCTGTCAACTTTGCGCATTTCTAACGACTTTTTTCTCACAGCCTTATGGGCATATTCTATTTAAATTTGTTTTTCCATAACTTATAAACAGTTACAGTAGTAGACTCAATATAGTCTATCCGATTACAAATAGAAACTAAAGCTTGTACAATCCTTTTCTCCGTAGGCGATGTTTAGCTAATATCAGATACTTGAATAATGCAAATACCTTCTTCCATTTGAATCCCAATAATTTGGCTAGCTGATCCAGATCACATCTAATTCACTCGTTGAATTGCAGAAAATAGTGAGAAAACTCCAGGTGTTCATCCTAACGCGCCTTGATGATTCCATTATCGTAATATATTCCTCTATGGGTTCTTTGCTCACATAATTAAATTGTCCACATAAATACTTTTTAGGATTTTAACAATCAAACAATCACGACTTGACCAATTAAAGTATTTATTAAAGTATTTATCGTTTGTAGTCGCAGGCAAAAATTCGAATGGACCTCAAAATTCGAATGGACCTTTCACCATTGATTTCAAATAATTTACTGACTGTTCGATTTGTAACCAAGCGATCTTCCATAAGAAATGTACTTGATAGCGTCCTTCCGCCACCTGCGATCATGACTGCATTGACCATCATTGTAAATCCAATTTCTTTACTATCTATTGTCCAGCAATCAAACAATATTCTAAACATCCCAGGATGGAACTCCAATTCTTGGGCTTACATATCTTAAAATAAGCCATTCTGGTAACAATATCGGATCATCGTGTCTTTCTGTTACCAAAAGGAGCCAGAAATTCTTTCTCAAAGCTGAATTCGTCGGCTTCTGTACACCGCTCACTCCATTGACTATGCCATCAGTTTCATCATAAAAATTGGCTGATAATTTCTTTTCGGTTCCTGTCAATTTTAAACTGCATAATTGCTAACTTTCGGACACTGGATGACACTGAACATGGCATGAGTACTTCCGAATGTGCTCATTATCACTTTTTAATCTCCCTTCAAATTTACTTCGCCAAAGCTTCCGAGATATACGAATGATTGAAACGAATCGTATGGTTATTCATGTCCCCAACATTGACCTATCATGAGCTTGTTCATTCTTACTCATTAACAAAATTTACAGCCCTGTTTCCTTTGGTAGATGGCGCAAACATATAATCACGTATTTCTCTCAACTGATTTTTATATAATGCGGATATGCGGACCGTCACAACAGTATCATTTTGCTTTTCAAAAATCGACCAACTTAAGCATCTGAAAATATAATTGCTTGTTTTTCACTATTTGATCTGGTCATGATAAGTTATTACTTCCTCATAACTGCTTTTCTAATGTGCTCCAATATTTTTTTCATAAAATGCACACACTGCTGGAAAAAATTTTTTCAATTCACTATCGTGAACGCAGATGTTCGTGATTTCTACCTTCGCGCTCTATTATCCTTGTCCTCATTTCCTGACCTACTGGAAGTTTGCGTCACTTTATCACCATCTATTCGCTCGTACAGCGCCATTATTTTTTGCTTCAAAAGCAATTTCCTTAACGAGTCCTTGTTAAGGATCTCGCCATACGACAATCGTTGCTTTCTAGCTTGCTATTAACGAACGTCCCTGGTGTGGCACGGCATTCTTGACCAGTGCCAACAGTGCTTCATTATTTACATCGTAATAAGCTACAACTTCAAATTCATCCCTGGTTCAATCCTTGACATTCGTTAGCCTTTCTGTGGTATTTGGGGACCCTTGATGACTCTACTGGTCCTTGCCATCTTGCGCTAATATTCCAAAGTAATCTCTAAGCAGTTCGCTTTTGTCACCGCGTATCGTTCAGTTATTAATTTTTCTTTGCCTCTTAGATGACCAACAAGGCAGCAAAAGATCGCATTCTATTCTCTTATATCTCCTCCAAATTTATTGTTGTGCTTTTCAGTGGAATCTTATCCGGGATATCAGGATTGCGAGCATTGCAGGCCTTCACCAAAATTTTCTCGCAATACCTCAATGATCCCTTTGAAAGCATCATACATATATTCGAAATCACACTCTTCTCTCTGATGAACTAGTAAAAGAAGAAATATATAATCCTCTCAATATAATTTCTAACAGGAAAAAAATAAGTATAAGTACAGAAATAATAGAAAGAAATAATATCATTTGAATCCTTAGGGATAACTTCGTTCGATTGCCGCGTTATCCTATTCGCTTACCCGCTGGGTTCTACGATGAAAAAATGAACCTAAGAAAAATCTGACTCGTTTCTATAATATCATGACTGAAGTTTAATAATTTGGTCTTGGCTCTATGTTTCATTCGTTTCATCCTGAATCCAATCATAATCTTCATCTGCCTTTTTCCAACAAAAACGTTATCGTGACGTATTATAATCATAATCTTCGAACTTGAGTAATTAAACCTTTCATATGAAGTATGTGAAAGTGCATATAAACGAAATATCATAAATGAACTAGTAAAAAAATATTATAAATACATAACAGAATATAGTATATAATATATAATATTCCTATTCTATCTTTATAATTTTACATATTGATGCGAGACTGTTGCATGTTTTTATATGTGCCGATCTTGTGATCCTTTTTGCTCTACTGGACTGAGACATTTTATTGGCGTGTTGATATGTGGTCTTTGCTCATTTTTAAGCACAAAATTATCAGTTTAATATTCAATTATGCAACCTTGATTAGCTAAATAGAATGCCCCAGAAGACGCAATCAACAATCAAACTGCAATGTTATTGATTTCGTCAATGCTTCTTCGAACCACTTTACGCTCCGTTAATATGCTATTCTTTAAACGCAGCTATAATCCCTTACTATTCCTCATATCCTCTTATATTTCTCTAATGTATTTGATATGACTATGAGTTCGAGTCCTATTATTTGCTTGATTTTTTTCTTGTTACCATAAATTAAAACGTGCTTAAGTTTATACAATTTTTATAATTAATTTTTACCGGTCTCTCTGTCTACGGGCATAATAATTGACGATGCTATTTCCCGCATGAGTAAGAATAAGTGTATAAGTGTAAAAAAACCTGAAGGGGTACTGCCTCCTAAAGCCTCTCATAAAAAATTCCCTGATAAACCAGTGGGACAAACCTAACTGAGAATGGTAAATACCAACTACCTGTATATTTTTTTATTCAATCTTATGATTTTTTTTCTGCCACCTTTTCTGGGCTATTGTTCACATTTTTCTGATCATGAATAAAGTGCAAAATAAAATACAATCAAAACAAAACAAACTTACCTTACTTCCGCGTTCATTAAATATAATTTCAACATCAGTAACTGGCCCAAATTTTTCGAACATAGCTTTTAGGTCATGGTCTCTGAATCGAAACGGAATATTTGATACATGTAATCGCTTTGGTGCACTTTCATGATTTACGGTCGATGTTGATGCATCGCCATTATTCAGCACACTTGGCGGTTGCGGTTGAGACTAAAATATTAAAAATATTAATATCAAAAATGACATTTAACGAGAATTATATAGTAGTTGCTTGAATTTGTAATATTAAAAACCATTTTCTGCAAAGCACCCTAACATTCTAACTGAATAAAGAACAAATTAACCAAACAAGGCGAAAGGACTGGAAAAAAATTTTTAAAGACTTTCCTGAGAAAAAAATCTTCAAATAAAAAAATAAGCTATTAATAACCACTGTAACAGTAGGCAACTGTGGTCCAATCCCAGTAGCAGCAGCCATTTGCATTTGTAACTGCAACTCGTAATCTCTCGGAACCTTTGTATCTTCTTGTTTATCAGCATCATTAACATTCGTATTAGCAATCTGTGAAACAGCCGTCGCAGAAGCAAACATTTGATTTTGTTGCTGTTGTTGTTGGAGAACTGCTACTGAAATTTGAATAAAACTACTAAGTTGATGTTCATTCTAATTGATTCATTTTTTTTAACATCACCCACCATTTCTAGCTTGGTTACTTAATATTAAAATGGCTGCAAACTTATCTAGGTTTTCTCCATATCTCCAATTTAATTTTTAACAATAGAGCTCATGTCAAGGAAGAAGAATTGAACTAATTTTGCTTGACTTCAGTTGAAGCAATAAAGTACCCGATCACCTTGCTCAAAATTGAAAAGTCACAAAAATTAAAAATTATTTACTTTAATACACGTATGGCCTTGTGGCCTTGCTGATTTGGTTATTATTTCTAAATAAATAAAAAAAACCAAAAATTAAAAATAAAATAGGTGATGGAGAAAAAGAAAAGTGTATTTTGTCAATAAAATAAAAATATGGTTTAAAAGTTTAAACTTTTCCGCTCAAAGTATCTTTTTTTGCTATTATAAATTAAACAAAGAGAAATAAAAATTTAAAAAAATATCTAAATGCCTAATTTACCTATTTTATTTTTATTATTTATGATAAATTCAAAAGAATTATTTTATTTAAAAAACCCTAATAAATAAATAATAAAACTTTTATGCTTTAATACTTTAATAATAAAAGATACTCTTTTGAAAAACCGCTTTTTTTATATGAATTACCAATATAATAATAAAAAAATTTGTTTTAATGGAAAATTAATATATTAATTTATTAGTGGAAAAAATTTGAATAAAGAAGCAAACTTGTATTAGCTGCTAACTGCTGTTGCGCAGCTTGATGGAGAAGCATAAAAGGTACACCACCCTGTACAAGTGGTTGTACAGCATTAATATTGAGTACCGCTTGGCCTGAAGTTGGATAAAGTTGTTGAGGTGCCGTTGCTTGTGTCGTGCCAACACCTGTTGCTGCTGGCAATGTATACACCGTTTGCATCTAAAATTATGCTAAAATCTTAGTAATTAAATGATTAAATATATTAATTTAATGCGATTTATGTAATAACAATAAACCAACATGATTAATATAAATTTCTGAAAAATTAAATACGATAAATGGTACATTGCTTCGAATCGCTAAGGTCAAGCCATCATAACTTTGGTTTTCTATAGCCCGACGAAAGTGAATTTATCATCAAATCCATGAAGTGCTAAGATCCACGTATATTTCTAGCACCAAGTGGCAAAAGCTTTATCCTAATGGTCAGTAGGACCAGCCAAACCAGATATGGTAACAACCTTCAAAGGGGGAAAAGAAATGGCCATTAAATGAATTCTAAAAAAAAATAACGGGGAAACGATCGAACTCTCAGCAATCATTTATATGGAAGAGAATGACAAATGAACAATTTGAAATTTTCATGTTCATAACTTATCATTACTAGTTGGTCAAATCACGCAAATCACTTCACCTTTACGTCAAAAATGTGCTTAATAAAGTGCTCCATGCTGTGTTGAAACATTCACCTTGGATTTTACGCCCTCACCTCAAAATAGCTCTAAAACTAGAAAACTGATATATACATAAAATCTCTTGGCAACCAGAAATTAACGCAATGCGATGCAACAATGCTTTATGTAAAAGGTCAAACAGGATCTACTTGTTAAATTCAAGTAGAAAGAACGAATTTCAAGGGAGTTCCACGATTTTCTCTCCCAACATCCCGCTCCTCCACTTCCGTCGAGAAACTCCTCGAAGTCACCTAAAGCCCCCACCCCCACCCCCTCCCCCACCCATTAACCATAAAAATTAAATGCCCGCACGTCGCTTAAAGCATATTTATTAATCGCGCTTCTGATTGCATTGCAACGCGGACTTACTGGCACAATGCCAATTCATAAGTTGTTTCTCTTTCACCTCTTTAATGATAACTCATTATTTCATTCGAGATCACCGTAAGATCCAGGTCCGGGGAACGCTACTTGCGGAATTGTCGGAGAAGGCTTTCTCCCCGTTATCGTTTCGTTTTATTGGCCTTTACCTACCCTTTGACCTTTTATTACATTGAGAAAAAGAATTTCGTTAAAATTATTGACAAACTTTCGCTAATAGAAATTATACGATTAGATTCATCATGTTGATTTTATTAAATTAAATTATTATTCTTCTTCTAATAGTTTTCACCATTACTGATGAGGATGGCTCCGCTGGCTACAAAGGAACTTCCAAGCTGTTCGGTCCGACGGTAATAGAAGCCGTTCCTTTTTCCACTCTCTCAGTCCATATATCGTTGGTCCGCCTATAAGTTCAAAACCTTTTCTACAGATTTTGCTTGGACCTTCTCGCTTTTATCACGCCATTTATCACAGGGTTTAGCAAGTAATGAAACTTGTCCTAGATAGAAAAATAAATAAAATCATCAAATCCAGTAAAGAAACGGCATAACTGCACAAATGATCATGTGTCACTCTTGCAGTGGACAAACGTGCCAGCGAAGGCGACGCTCTTGGTGATGGTACTATTAATGCAAGTGGCATTTGAGCGAAAGTGGATGTGATTATGTAAGATTTTATTCACTCGAAGAATCTATAAAATCTATTTTATGAATATCAAAGGCATAAATAATTCTTGCAGTAACTCTTGCATATAGGCCATATAACAGGATCTAATGAACTGCAACTATATAGATCCGAATTTCGTTTTTACAGCGATTTCGCGATGGTTTTATAAACCGGAGAAGCGCATTCCCAGCTACCATTATCTGGATTTAAATTTCGCTTATTTTAGCCATTTGAGATTGAAGTGGATACAAGATATTTGAAGTCGGGCATTTCTCAATCGGCGATGAGTTGATAAAAATAGGTATTTTATCAGCTTCTGGTATATAAGACGAAAAGAATTTTATTTTGCTAATCCGAATTTTTTACTTATAAATTTACTTAAATATACTTTGTGGAAGGTTAGCTAATATTTTAAATATTATTTCGACTAAAATAAAACATTATATATTCAATTTCCATTTTAAAAAAAAAAGTGTCTTTAAAGGTGAAAATTATCGGGAAAAGTACTTAGATCGATTTTCTTATGAGACTGTAGGTTAGTTTCATAAATAATAATAATTTTCAGATAATAATGCAAATTTAAGTTGTGCCAAAAGAAAACATCTCTAGCTGCAGCTGGGATTTCATCTCTCGTCTGGTTACTAGCTGGTAGATCCGAAAAATTTAAATTCTGATATTTTTTGAAACATTTATAGAAATTGTGATCCTATCAACATTTGGTTTAACGAAACAAATTTCGTCTTTTTTATATTGATTTGCTGAAACATTGATTTTGAAGGCCAATGTTCGCTGTTATCTGACTTGGTGTTCGTTGTCTTTTCTCATAATTATCAGCGACAAGGGCAATATCACCAGCGTATTCAGTCCATCATACTATACTGCTCTGATCTTTTTGATGGGAAGCGGTTCCCATAACCCAATCGATTACAAAATTGAATTGAAAATTATAGAGGAAAGAGCAAACTTGATCCAAAGCGGTTCCTATCAAAAGGTTATTTCAGTCTCTCCATACATATATATGTACCGATAAAATCTTTTAAGTTTTTACCAGTCTGGATGAGGTGCTGGTTCATTAGGCCTCATGAACTGTCTTTTTGCAACACCTGTAGCGTTATCTGCTAGAATATAACTCTATAAACTGAATCAAAGTCAGTATCAAAAATGATAAGGAACGTGACGGTAGACTGCATTCTTGTGCAAAGCTTCAACAACTTTTTTAAAATATTTCTATTCTCCTGGCATATCCTGGCCTATATTATTTTGGCTGAGGCGCCCTGGCACCATGCACTGTTGCAAGTCAGTAGAAGGCAAGCCTGAATTCTATGAAATATCTTGTGATTCCTCGGCAATTATCCCAGTGTGCCCTATCATCTTTCTCGGAAGCTGGGAACAGGATTGCCTTGCTTCAGTCATTTGATACTTGCTCCTTTTTTCACAAAAATGGCTATCAATTTTACATGTGGGTTGTAAAGGATGTTGAGTAGATTTGAACAATTCAGCTCGAAGACCACTCGTTTCTGAATTATTTCAGAGATTATTTCATGATATGCTGGAGTTCGTAATTGCTCCAAATGTGTTCCAGCCATGTCCCCGATGTTGAATGGCCGAACATGATTAAAATTTTATTTGCAGATCAAGCAGAGAATAGTCATGCGTTCTATTAATAATAAAAAATTAAGCAATGTAAACAAAAATTAAATTTAATATTTTACTTGTCAAAGTCGAATGAAAATGATTTCTCCAGATAATATCATAGATATTAGATGGATATATTTTTAAATAAGGTATTGTTAGTTTTTTCATTAATACTAATACAAATTTTGGATTAATATAATTAATTTACTTCGTGGAGGGATTAATGAATGATTTACACTTCGATTGAAGTTAGGTATAGTGCAGTCGGTCCCTATTCTCACGAAATTTGAGTGGTGGTTGTGACTTACTTTTAATCGCACGCAATCCTTGGATGTCAGTGGAGTGAAACAAACTAAATGTAATGCGTGCTAATTGAAGAGAGAAGAAATCTAATTTACTTTATCGGTACTTAATAAACTTTGGTTTTATCTGTTCGATTTACAAAATTTATTTTATAAAAAAAAAGAAATACCGTTAACATTCCTCTTAATATAATAGAAATCATTTCTATATAATAAAATTGAAAATAAAAATCGAATTTCGAACAAATCCATGTTAATCATAATTATTCAATTAATTTTAGGTTTAAAGAATTTTTTTTTGGGTTCTTCGAATTTTACTTTTTTCATTTTTTTGAATAATTCAAAAATACAATGGGTTCGTTTCCCATAACTTATCATTAAAAGCAAATTCCAAAAATCATTTGTCCTCTCATTTTATTTATTTCTTAAAAATCATTTATCTTCTCGTTTTATTTATTTCAGATAAAAAAAATATTCAAAAACAGTTGCTTTTTAAAAAATTGGAAATAAGATTTATAAAATCGTTTAGTGAAGCGAATACTTATTTTAAAAATTTTTTTATAATCCATCTTAAAACCATTGTTAAAGAACATTCTAAGTTCTTAAGATGGTCGAATTCGAGCCGAATTCTTCAGAAACTCTAAGAATGTATTCGTATTTCTAAAAACGACGAGAAATAATGTTTTTTAGGCTTTCTATCTCCAAGTACCTCTCTAGCAAAACGGAGGGTTTTATTTTTAATGGTCAATTAACCAATCAAACCAGAATGTTATTAAAAGGCAACAAAATAAATTGATGAAAAATCCAACAATATGTTGCATTATTGTATAAATTCATTATTGGTTATTAGTCCAAGAAAACATTAAATTAGGATTGTCATGCGGCCAAATTTTTGATTTAAGGGCTATTTATTGCTTGAAATTTGAAAGACAAGAAAAAGGCGTAAAGAACTTCTGAGATCAAAAAATTAAAAGCCATTGATCCAAAATTATTGTAAAACACCAAAAGAAAAGAAAAAAAAATGAATACAAAACAAAAAAATAGCAGAGAAATCGATATGTTTCCATCGGAAACGAAAAAAAAAAGCGAAACCGATAAAAAACGATGATCACTTATATACATATCTATATCTCTTATAAAGCGTAAAAAAGTATTAGAAACATGGATTTGCAAAAATTTCAATTAGACTGGATCTGCTTATAAGCAATCCGAATAATGCGGGCAATTCACTTGCGCGTCTATCCTCAGCTCACTTTGTCGTGAGAGGATTTCATCCTAAAAGTCGATAATGGGATCAGCCAAACCAAAAGTAGTGAATGAGAGGAAAAAAAGAAAAAAGAATGGCAATTGAACGGTCTAAATAGGAAGAAATTCAAATGATCTGGTTAACCTGGTCAGAAAAAAAAAAATTTAAATGAAAATACATTTTCATGAAATAAATTTAAAAATTACAAAATAAGCAAAATGAATCGACTTACAAAAAAATTCCCAAGCAAATAAATGAATACCGATACCGTACGTATTCAGCAAAAACAGAAACTTGGCAAACGTAAACCAGTTATTGACGGTAAAACCTTATCCATTTGTATATCTATCACCAAATGAGTCTCCCTGACGAAAGATTCTCAACCTAACAGCCAAGAAAGCCCACCAAATTCATATCTCCTCTCTCCATTTTCATATTTTTTATTTTATTTTTTTTCCTTTCTTTATTTTAGTATTCATTTCTATTTTAAATGATTTAAAACAAAAAGATTCTTCTCGTAGAAAAACTTGATAATGAAATTTCGCAGTGAAAAAAATATTCTCGTTAGAACTTAGAAGCCAAAACCAAAAATATTGCAATATAAGGAAAATGAAAAGGAGAATGGCCACGAATCTTTATGTTATCACGAAACTTTTTGTGGATAACTATTGTACACAAGAGGAATATACATAAGGAGATGAATGAATGATAAGCAATCAATCAATTTATAAGGGATTGTAAAAAAAAATAATGATTAAATGTAAAAGCTTTCAAGCAGAAATTCATTTTTAATTAAAACTTCTATTTTCCAACGAACAATCGGAATTGATTTTAAAAAAATTCATTGCAACTTTTAATAAAAAAAATAGTAATTAAAGATTTAAAAAGAAATTTTTTGATGTTTACGCATTTTTAATTAATTAATTTATTTATTGAACTAATTAAACTAATTTTTTCTCAAACTAATTCGATTCAATTTAAAAAGGAAAAAGTTGATTTAACTAAAAAAAATTTTTAAGTTTTTTGATGAATTCCGGAAAGATGTGTCGAAGAATCATTTGACAATGGAAACACAAGTGCCTCGTCAGTATTAACCGGATTTTTTAACTAACAGTTCCACTCCTATCGGAGCCAAACTTTCTCATTACTCGAATATTTGACGCTAACTGAAGACGATAATCCGAGCAATAACCGCTCGGCTCTCTTTTATATATTTTGGCTATTTAAATACTACTGAAAAAAGATTTGAAGGAAAAAAAGGAAATTAGTGAAACTGAGTAAATATTGAATTCGAAGAAAGGAAAGAGAAAAATATAAAAATTACAAGCACGCACAACATGCTGATGCAAACCTTTTAACAAAACTAAATGGCCGGACGGACGAACGAAGATGTTAGTTGCTATCTCATCTCAGTAGGCAAGCTAACTAGCTGACTGACTTTGCTCATTCCACAACACTCAGTCATTTACACCATAAATATATACAGCTGGGAAAAGGGACAGTATAATATTTGATATGTAAACACAAACCATCTCATTTTTTTTCCGCGATAAAATTTAATGGAAAATTGCAACCATGAGGGATATTTGATTTAAAAAGATTAGAAAGAAGATCTAAAAAAAATTTTTCGATTTATACTGAGGACCACGAGTTCTTCTTCCAATCGCACTCATTATTTCTGGTTTGGCTATTAGGATACGACCCTTTCACCAAATCTATAACTTGGCCATAGAAGTACAGGGCATTCGTAGACCAGATCCACTTTTAATAACAGTTTTACGTCCATCAGTGTAATAAGCAAGTTATTACATGGAATCGAGATTCTAACTTGAGATGATTAATGTACATTTTTGTTTTTTTCATGGATTTTGAAAATAATTCACAAATTTGGCAAAAGAACAAAATACCCAAAGCAACTGCGTTTTTTCGGTTCAAATTGATCGCAATTCAAAGTTTTTGTGAAAAAATTTTTAACTTTTAAAAACATTTTTTTTTAATATTGCTAATTTATGATAGAATGAAACTAACTGGAAAGAGGATTAGCTAAAACGAGTTGACGTAAGCACCACGCGACGAAGTGCACCCACTACGCACATATCCGCAACTCAATCATTTCTACATGCAGCTAAGAGTCTATTTGAAAAGCAAATGCACTTACGAGAAAATATTCCTGAAATGAGTTATTCTGGAAAAATAGAAGCTGAAATAAACAACTTATGATGGATATTTGCTGGTTTGGTTCATCAGTTTGTATCTGATACGGAAAAAATTTCAAACAAAAGCAAGGCTGATATCTAATTTAATCCAACTGCTGAATGTTTCAAGGAGAAATGTTGAAACGACGAATTAATGATGCGGAAAGTCGTCAGAAAAACATCACATATCATAAAGAATGCAATTTGATTTTGCAAGCAAGCAAGTTTTCAGAATTTATGAGAAAATTTTTGCGATTTAATTCGGCGATTTAATAGAGAACAATTGCGCAACTCGAATATTTTGAGAAATGATATTTTTAAAATAATATTTTAAAATGATATTTTTAGAAGATTCAAAAGAAGATTCAACTTTTCCAGAAAATAATTAGTTTTATTTACTTGTACAGGCATGCAGGCGCCACGACAGCCGAGCTGGAATTGCTCAAGGTATCGCCTAGAGCGAATGTTGGGATCCTGTCTGCCATTGAAAAATCTTACTATTACACCATTACTATTCCAAAATTTTACAAAAATTTTAGATTTGAAGATTTTTAACATAATTTTGAAGATCAGTTGAAATTTCATTGAAAAATTTTCTTTCAGCGTTTCAGTTCATTTAATAACGAAATTCCTGAGAAAGACAAGGGAAAGACAGGACAAGACAAAATTCAACAAATAAATGTTGAATTTTTGGTTTAAAATTCTTTAAGCTATAAAATTTAATAGTGAATATTGTAATTATAATATTGTATAAGTACATAAGGATCCATCAGGAGTTTTCTAATGCTTCTCGCTGAGGAACAGCAGCCTATGGTGCATGGAACAACATACACCAACCATCTTGCTCAGAAAGTTTGAAGAAAGTAATTAGAATAAAAGCAATTCTAAATATAATGAGAATCTTTTTAGCTAATAGTAGAGGCATGATAATGACGCATACTCTATTATTAATGATTAACTGATAATCCAATTTCTTTCCATCAATTTAGCCAACAGTATTTCGTATTAAATCAAAAAAGAGGAGAATATTTTCATGACACTCGGGGGAATTTGTTAGCAATTTGACTAATTAATAAAATTTTCATTCAAAAATAATTTTATATATATCGAATTTTCTTTAGTCAAAGAATTTTTTGATAAAATCTTCTTCCCAAAAAGTTCCTCGCGACGAAATGGCTTAGCGACTATCATTTCTGGAAAAGCTCATTCTCACTGAGCGGAAGTCGGTTAGCGACTATACGGCTTACGCGCAAAGGGAAGTGCTGTTTCGTATTTAAGCATTCGTGAGATTTGTTTCGAAAAATTAGAAAATAAGCTGAAAAAATTCGAAAAACCAAAAAGAAATGAGCTTAGTTTTACAAAGTGGACGAGAGATCTTTTCCAAACATGCAAATATAACAAACAAAGCATCCTAAATAACAAAAAATAAAGAAAAAATTGCACAATATTCAAATATTTAGCAAACAAAGTGGCGATAATTGTACATTTGGAAATCTGAGGGAGCAATTTCCAAATTTTTCAGCAAAGCGATTCGCATTTCGCATAGAATAGTGAGAATAATTTTACAACAAATGAGCGACCGAAATAAACCAAAACAGAACGAGAAGATATATTTTATAGATTGTGTTCGCGAGATGCTCGTGCTCGCTCAACGTTTGTTTAATATTATTCGTCTGTCGCTGGTGCCTCTTTCTACAATTGCTATTCATCTCGAAACTTCCCCAATAGCTGGCTCTTTCCCTTTCCCATTCCCTTCATCGTTTTTCTTATTACACTGTGCCACTGCTTCACTCTGTTCATTCAGCACACCCAACCACCATAAATAAATATTTACAGCTGAGAAAGAAAAGCTGACGAACGACCCAGCTAGTGAACAAATGAAAAATTTCTCTAAACACAATATCACAAGATTTAAAAATGAACGAACGAACTTAGTGACTTAATAAGTAAGCAAGTGGTTAACACTCATCACTGCTGGAATCCTGAGAAATTTTATTAATCTTATTAAAATTTTATAAATTTTATTAAATTTTATTAAAATTCAATTTTTTAAATAGATTAATTAATTAATTAATAGATTAATGCATTGAAATTTCTCAAAAAAAAGGAGAAATTCCGATTTCAGTGAATTTTCAACAAACGAAATGGAAAAGAAATAATGGAGAATTTTGGATTGGCAAACAAGCAAATTTTGTTGTTACATACAAGTGAATGTCGCTATTAATTTATGAAAATAGAATGCGAAAGGGAAAAAAATTTCTTTATTCGGTTAATGAACTTTTTTCATGACTTTTTTCCTAAAAAGTGGCGAAATGAGTTCGTCAAATCTTTTGATTTCGAATTTTATTCTCCTTCATCGTATCTATTAAACTAGACAAAGGATAATGGAGTTTGCTTACTTGTACATCGCATTCATTTTCTTAAATTAGAACAATAAATTGAAGGAAGCGAATTTCCTCTCGGAATAATTCCTTCTATCCATTCTCGCAACGTGCAATAATACTTAAATTTCGTATAAATTTCAAATTGTCCTATTGAATTTGAATTTAAATTCTCATTTAATTCCATTTTGTCGTTTTAATTCAAAAGATATTCTCAAGCTTAAATATTTTACCCTTTCAAAAAATGTTTTGCTAAGAATATTCACCACTGCTGGTTAGGCTTTTGCTCCACTGGGCTGTTGGACGATAGAACATGTGCTTAGCGTTGCAAATTAAAAATTGTAAATTTTTTAAAGTTGCTTAATGACGTTGATGTTGATTTCCGGATTACTGGAGTAAGATTTGCTAATAAAATTATTCTAAATGGATTTTTCTTAAAATCTCGGCAAAACGAGAAAAAATGAAGCAAAAGTTAAGAAGAAAATTCAAAGAATTCATTCTTAAAAAAAGGAGTGAATAAGTTCGCTTATAAATAATTTTTTCTGAAGTAGCAGTTATTTCAGACGATCGCTTCGTTGCACGAAATGGATTCTGAACTGAAATTTTTTCCCAAACATCAAGGAATTCTTATTGATTTGAGATTTATTTATTTCGTCCACGTGTCGATAAATCCGAATCAAATCAAATACGAACTTCTAAAATTTCTTCTAAGTTAATTTCGTTAAAAGCTTTAAATAAATTGCAAATTAAAAATTGTACAAAACTGAAGGTTTTACAAACTGTAAAGTTTTCGGATTGAGATTAACGAAGTGATAAACTGCCAGACAGGTGGATTACATCAATAATTATAGGCGATTTAGGCCAATGAGTACGATAGTGAAAAAAGAGAGCAGTAGAGCTGCACTTCCATACTGACGTGCCATCCTACGCTTACCTAAGGGCACAAAGCCATTTAATCATCTCGTAACAGTGGCTTCTCTTACGCACGAAAGGCACGACGAGCTTTGGGGCATCAAAAGAACATACGAGAGAATTTGTAGTACTGCGGAAATATAGCGAAGTATCGATATCGATGACGGATTCTGGCCGGGAATTACGGAAAAAAAGGGTTTAAAGGGCTTTTGTTACCTTATAATAGCGTTTAACAGAAAACTTAGAAAACTAATGAAGAGGGAGAAATGAGAAAAAATAACGCGATGTGTAGGAAAGAATTGCTTGGAAACTCAATGAAGGCCGATGTTTAGTAATTGGGCGGAAATTTTTCAGCCGAAGTGGGATGGATCCTCGATGAAATTTTCTGCAAATTTTCGGCAAAACAAATTCATAAATTGTATTTTTCGATGGAATGCCATTATTCATCGGCGAAATTGGTAAAAAATAAATAAGCGAATAAATAAAGTGAAAAAGATTAATTAATTAATGTAAAGTAAGTTATCTAGGAGAATTTTTAAGTTCTTACAATCCATTGAGCCTTCACGATTACCGCTAATTTCACATAATCCTCTTCAGTGATTTAATTTGGCTGCACTGCCATGGTGCACTGATTCGTTTAAAAGGGTCTCTCACCTACCTCCACCTGCTTCACCTTTTAGTGGCATCCCGTCAACGGACGCAACTACCATGGCTTGGCGTTCGCCAACGCATCTCACGTGGAGACGAAAGCGTCCTCGGCACCTACCTCCACCTGCTTCACCTTTTAGTGGCATCCCGTCAACGGACGCAACTACCATGGCTTGGCGTTCGCCAAATCAACACTCGACATTTCTATCTTCTATCCAAAATGATCAAACGATGCATAAACTGAAGTCAAAGATTTCTTTCTAGATGCCAATTTTTAACTTATTTGTGATAAATTAACAATTTTCATCGGTAGATTATCGTTCAAACGAACAGAACTGAACAAGCCTTTGATTTCTGATCAGCAGCGATGGATTATTTGCGAATAAATTACTTCGCATCGTAGAGAGAAGCAGCATTTCTATTATTTCTAAACAATATAACTAAGAATGTAATAGATATTCATTTATTATCATTCGCCTCATTGTCGATAGCTCGTAGTAGGTCGGATAAGTTATTCGTTCACGTTGTGGGATGATATTAGCGATGCTCTGAAGAAAATACAAAAGTGCGACAAATTGCATATAACTTAAATATGCCAAATCTTCCAGCACCTTTCGTTAATTATACTAATTTCTTACGCGTTAAATTAAATTCCGGATTTCTGAATTCCGGAGCATGTTTTTAATCTTTACCGTGGGACAGAAAATAGCAAAGACCTCTAGAGTACTGAATTTTGTGCTTCACTGAATCACTGAAAAATGCGAAGGAATCCTTCATTATTAAAGCGTGTAAAGCATTTATTCACCCTTTAGCAGGTTAAAAAATGGTTCACCTAGTTCGCACAAATCGAGTAAATTCATTAATTCATTAATAGACCACGAAGTGCTTTTTATGTCATCTCAACCATAGTAGTAATTCCATTAACTAGGCAAAGCTAATAAGACCTGAAATTTTGCAGCTTGAGCTAATTAAGACTGAGAAGAATTGAGCAGGATATTAACTTAAAAAATTTTATATGTCTACGTTAAATTCAACTTGTAGGTGTAAAATCACATGTAAATCGAGAAGCCTTAACTTCTTCATTTTTCGAGCTATTAATTATTCTGCAATTCGCTCGATCTTGCTATATGGCTACAAAACATGGCCAGTGAGAGTGGAAGATATTGAGAAGCTATTGACCGCTCATGTTTACGATACATTTTACGGATCCGTCGAGCAGATAAAATTGCACATGATTGTATCCATTTTCGCTCAAATACCACCTGTATTAATAATGTTATCGTCGAGCATCGCCTTTGCTGGTTAGAGCGCGTTCTCCGTTCACCACAGGAGTTGATGCATATTTTGTTACTTGCTAAACCCTATGATGATTGGCGTCAAAAGCGATGAAGGCCAGTCAAGACCTGGATTGATACAGTCAGGAAAAATTTTGAACGTATAGGGAGACCAGCGATATATGGACTTAGACGATGGAAAAAGGAATGATTTACTATTGATAGCGTCGGACCGAGCAGCTTAGAGCCGTTATCCTTATAGCCAGCGGAGCGAGCCTAGCCAGCAATGGGAGCTGTTAGAAAAAGCTATTAATTATCGAAACAACTTATAATGTGGTCTGCGTGCGATGCTGCAGAAATAACGTTGCGTAATTGCTAACTAAATTAACGTAAAAGCTACAACATAAATCGAAATAAAATTCATTGCCAATTCATAAATGGTTAATTTCGAGTTATTTCGATAAATTTTCCTGTTTTTCCTCATTTCCTTTCCTCGATCTTCAGTCCCTCTCATTTCCATGTTAATTATACCGTTATAAATGCAATCGCACAGTTATCGCACCCCTGCTTGCTTTAGATAAAAGCAATTAACTAAAGAGGTTTTTGCCAGTTTCTTGTGATGAGAAAAGGGAAAAAATCCATTTAAAAAAATTTCATGGATGAAATAGCAAAGAAAGGAACAGTTGGCTGCCTTTGAGCAGCTGAAAAAATTTCGGATAAACTGTGTAATATTACACAGTAAAAATCTTCAAGGAATTTTTTGTAAGATCGACATAATTGCGAAATGAAACAAATAAAAAATAATAATAAACTGATGAAAATTTTTAATAAAAATAAATAAGGCAACAAGAGTACCAAATAAAAACACCCAATTTTTTAAAATCGTTTACGAAAGCTTTTATGATTCCATTGAAGTTTCTGGATTATTTTTAATTATTGTAAAAGATTAAATGATCTTTCTTCTTCTCCTCTCACCATTACGGCTAGGGACGTCTCCAAGCTGTTGATCCGATGCTGTCGTCGACAGCATTAGAAGCCATTCCTTTTTCCATCGTGTAAGTACATTTACTGTTAGTCCGCCTAAACGTTCAAACCCTTTCCTAACCGCATCAGTCCGGGCCTTGATTGGCCCACCTCGCTTTTGATGCAAAGGATTTAGCAAATAATAAAATATATATCAACTCTTGTGGTAACAAAGAACATGCTTAACCAGCGAAGGCGACGCTCCGTGATGGTAATGATGGTAATGTTAATGCAAGTGGTATTTGAACAAAGGTGGATGCGAACATGCAAGATTTTGACCACCCTCAAACCTGTAAAATATACCTTAGTTATGAGTGGTCAAATGCATATAACCTCTTAATATCCTCCACTCTCTATAGCCATGTCTCGCAGCCATAGCAAGATCGAGCCAAGCTGCAGCAATATGCAGCTATATGGGGTTCCGTTTTTATGGTGTAATGGCTCCATAAAGATTTCACGCATTTATAGGCTATATTAGCTAAATTATCAAGGTCTTTAGCTTGACTTTTTAGGACTAGAGTGGAACTAAGACATCTAAAATCTGGCAATTCCTCAATTCGCATTGGACTGATTGAAAATAGATATTTTATCAGATTATAGTATATAAGACGACAAGATTTTCGTATTATTTACGTTGACCCTGAGTCCAATTCTCCTTGCACCTGCTGGTACATTGTTTAGCATTATTTGTCAGCAAAAAGAACTACATCATCAGCAAGATCTGATCTATGATACGATGTTCGGGGCTGATTTCTTGAGTGCCGACAAGCGGTGTCCATTATCCAGTCTATCGCATAGAATATTATAAGGGAAATGATACAACTTGACGGAGACCAGCTCTTATTTCGAAGGATTCTATTAGCTCCCCATATATGTAATAAAATGCCTTTATGAGTCGAATGGTCTTCTCTGGAATACCGTCTCGTTCCATTATCCTGTAAAGCGCCACTCTATCAATTAAATCAAAGGCAGCCGCAAAGTCGATGAAACACGTGGCAGTGGATTACAAATATTTAAAGCGATGTTCCAACATCCTTCTTAACGTGAATATTTGGTCAGACAACCGCGCCTCGGTCTGAGTCCAGCTTTATTAGGGCGCATTCTACTATCCGGCACCATAAGTCTATCTATTGAGTAAAAGAGACTAAGACGTCTAGTCGGCTGATTCCTCCATAATAGTCGCATAACGTCTTGTCACCTTTTCTGAAAATTAGGAGCATAATTGCTTTGCTCCAGTCATCTGGTAATATTTCTTTTTCCAAACCAGATAGTATAGAGTTGAAGGTGCGTTATGAAGATCGATGGACAACATTTGAAGAGTTCACCTCCTGGAGTCTTATTGTCTTATTAGCCTCAAGCTTATGGATTAATGGAGATTATTTCTTCTTCTGTTGGCACCTTGCAATTGCAAGCGTATGGTTCGTCGAACGTATGTCCAGGTCAACAGATGGCGTATCATGATTAAGTTTGGCCTCAAAGAATTCCTTCCATCTTATGAGGCGATTAATACTCACACCATTACACGCCATTGCGATCCATTAGTATTTCATTTTCCCGATCGATCGTTTCCGGAGTTATAGTTGCATTATGAAGAATGCGGAATAGTTTCCTATTATCACCTAAATGAGCCTCCATCTCCATTCTGAAGACCATATCGCTCCAATGGTGATTTCTGTCCTACTGTCCTACTGTTTTCTTTACAATTTTTTGAAGCATTATTTGGTCGTCAGAATTTCCTGACATTCGTGCTTTTTCAGGCTGTTGAACAGTTGCTTCCGATACCCAACTGGCGCATTTCCTACTAATATATCCTAGCATGGAAACTGCTGACTTTTGGAGACATTCCTTTAATTGGGACCAGTATTCATTTGCCATTCCAGAAAAATTATTGATATTTATACCATTGAGATGCTTCAATAACTCGATTTGAAATGCGCTCACTGTACCGG
The DNA here is from genome assembly GCA_900625125.1 of Dracunculus medinensis. Taxonomy (NCBI): domain Eukaryota; kingdom Metazoa; phylum Nematoda; class Chromadorea; order Rhabditida; family Dracunculidae; genus Dracunculus; species Dracunculus medinensis. The sequence goes on from UYYG01001153.1 coordinate 151,061, forward strand.
AATTTTTTAGTTTGAGATAGTTGAAGGATTTTGGGAGATGACAAGTTGTCAGTTTTATGCTGATCTTGGTTTGGACCATAACATCCTCAGATCTATGAAGATTGCCCGTTTCAGCGCTGCGATAGGAACGACTATCTAGTACGGAATTTTTCCACTGGCGATTGACTAAGATGTAATCAATCTAGTTGAAATATTGGTTATCCGGGGAATTTCACGTGATTAGATGTTTTCACGATGACGGAAGCAAGAATTAAGAAAAGTTCATGAAAAAGCATAACAAAGAAAGCGTTCGCCATTGGCGCACCAGTCTCAGATGCCATATTTACCAAATGTTGAGGTCATCGCAGTGGCATTATGACCTACGCGCTCTCCAATCTCTCCCCATTATGACCATGTCATGCTTCGCTAAAGACTTTGTTCCGGAACTTATCTTTATCACGATTATCTGCCGACATGGTCATAATGGGGTCATAATGAGTTGGAGGAAATATTTATCAAGGTTCTTCGTCTTCTTCGCTCAGGCATTCACCATTTTTTGCTGATTGTACTCAATTTTGGCTGGCTTCTTGCTGATCTAAGTAAGTCTACTAGTCTAAGATCGTTTTAAGATCGTTAGAGAATCATTTCTGGTTTGAAGGGCAGGCGGTTCGGCAGCATCATCAATGCCTGGCTTTTAATGATGGGTTTCTTTTCGTCGAGGAGTAGGAATCGAATCCTGGCACTCGACATCAGCCACTGCCCACTGTCCACTGGTTTTGATCCTGATAATTTATTTTTTTCTCTAAAGTTTGGGCAAAATTATCGACAGCGAAGAAGAAATGAAGATTTTAAACAAATCAAAGATCTGGAAAATTTTACGCCATATTTCCATTGTAAAGAGGACTTAAGGTTATTCACAAAATAAGAAAGAGAAGTTAGGAAAAAGTGGAGAGTGTAGCAACGAAATTTGAGAAACTTGAATTTAAAAAATTCAATTATTTCATTAATTCAATTAAGTTTGATTAACTAATAATTATTTATAAATATTCAAACGATTAAAATTAATGTTAAAGGATCTATCCAGTGAAAATGTTACGCGAATAATTTTTCTCGTTCCAGTACTCGCTCCGTTTGCCGTTTCCGGTTCGCTTGCTTCCATCAACTTTTAGAAACATTTGGATAATTAATCCTTTCGCTATAGATTCACTTGAAAATAAGTACTTGAAGATAGAATCGAATTTCACTATTTTAGCAGGTTTACGCCAGTTTTCAGTGATCGGAATTACTGCATTGCATTGCTTGCTCGAAGAAATAAATAAACTGACCATCAGTTTTTTGAATATTTAAAAATCCATATCGAATAATATCAATGAAATCATGAAATATTCGCTTTCCAAGATGTGTAAATCACTATCGATGCCAATGCAGAAAAGTGATTTTTGCATATGACCACTGTTATAATCACTCTTCACTCTCCACTATTATTATTGCTATTATCAGAAGCTGATAATGATCTATAGCTGTATCAAGATATATTTATAAATTTTTTCATTGCTTTTAGAGGATAAATAAAAATAAAACGTTGGAGCGAAATTCATCGAGGTCTTTTTATCATAGATTTCCAGCGAAGAGAGGTCATTTATCCCCTTTATTGTTTCTTCAATCATATCATTTGTTTATATCAATTAATACTAATTGCAAATCCATAAATATAATAAGAAATATCTGACCAAGTTGATATCTTTCTTATCGTTGCAATACATTTTCATTCTTACATTTATATATTTCTTATCGTTATAAATTTAGTTTGTCTAATACGGTTGCTTAGAAAGAATTCTTCTTTCTTTATTATAAAAATTACGTTTTATTTTTTGTATTTCCTGTATTTTAATCAGCGATTATTTATGTAATAATTCGATAATTCGGTGTTCTTTATTTATCATTTTAACCAAACCACTTAACCTTTACTTAAACACTTTTATTTTTAATCTTAATATGCATTAGTGTTTTCGAAAGCACTCAACATTGCTAGTTGGCTTGTTTCATTGGCTATTAGGATGGGACATTTGGCTGGGAATTTGAGGATGTAAATATGTCCTCAATGGCTGAACCATGATTTGAAGTGATTGTCTAAGCCAGTCAAATTTTTTTCCATGAACGCCTTAGATGATACCACAATAATCCATAGGGCAATATTTTCGAATTTCGAAATTTCAGAGCATTAAATCTCCCCAACCAATCATAAAAAATGATTTGCAATATAAAATAAAATAAGACGAGTTAACCTGCCCTCATAGACCCCTGGGAGTGATCATGAGAGCCATCGAGGAGGTGCACAGAAGACGGCTTGACAACACTGGTCCATACAACGTCATTCGGCTACATCGGTGCCCTTAGCTGCCGTTACAATAAGATGAAAAAATTTTTAGTTTCAGTAGAAATAATGTTCGCGGAATATCGTGCTTTTGGCGAGAATAAAAAGTTGAAATATCGCAAAATCGCAAAAAACTGAAAAATTTATTCAATGGTTTCGTGCCCTTTTAAAAACTTTTATCTTAAAGTTGGCCTACTGCATGAAAATGAAAAAATAAAAATTAGGCTTAGGCTTGCCAAACGCAATAATCGCGAAAACTAGCAAAGAAAAAACCTAAAAATAATAACATTTGCAAAAAATTATTCCGTCTGCGCTATACAAACTTCATCTTCATTAATGCAATGTTTCTTCCGAGGTCAACATTATTTCTTGTCAACCAAATGGTAGAGTTCTGCCTAAAAGTCAGAGAAAGGTTTTAAACCTGCGATACGTTAGAAACGCTTGCAGGATAGAATTTGAAGCATCCATAAATCTGCACGAATTTACATATTTTCAACTGGAACAACTGAAATTTATCAATGGGGTAATTAGTAAAAACAGCCTGTGAATAAACGGTTCAGAAACGTCTTACCCTTGTAACCGTTGGTGCCAGCCTAACCAGTAATAGTGAGAGCCTTTAGAAGAAGAAGAAGAAACATTTCAGGTTACCGCTAAGGATCAAGAGTCATCAGTGAATAATCTAGCATTAAAAGAGCCGATGCTGAAGTTCCTTTCCTGGTAAGAGTAAATCTGTATTTCAAAAATCTGGATGGTACCATTTGCATACTTCATTTGTCGCTAGGCGACTTCCTGGCAAAATTTATGGTCCCGTAAGCCAGCAGAATGAGCCTGAATAAAAATATCGAGCGTTAAAATATTAAAATTTACTTTCAATTATTCTATTAGTATGTTTGATTTTACAACCAATAAGTGCAATGTTTTTAAATCATAGCAGTACTCCTATTATTTTAAGCGTTTCGAAAGGGTCCATAGGTTTCGCTGAACCACTAAAGAGATGCACAGCAGTCACACTCAAGATGGGATGTTACCATTGTTCAGCGTACACTGCGCCTTGGCTTGTTGTAGTTGTTTTTTTGGTGCGTTATTTATATTAGTCGTTAACTTGAATACTTTAAAAGTTTTATCAGCTCATTGACACTTCCACCGAAATTATCATTTCATCCTTCCTCTGTTTCTGTTTTTCAGTTCATATTTGATCTAAAAAATTCAGTTCTCACTTCTCTTCGAAATGCCTCCCAGTTTCTCTTTTAGTCAAATTACAAAATGTTTTTGATAGGAAACTGCAGAAATATAGCGCTGTTAAATAAGAAGGAATTCAAATGTTGGCAGGAAAACGGAAATTTTTTGGCGCCAATATTTCGACAATTTCTTTAGCTGTTGCGTTTTTTTCTTTTGAATTAGCCAGGTTAGAGGTCATCCAAAGGTCGCTCAGGGTCGGGTCGCTCAACGGTCATTCAGGTCGTCGTTTATTAGATCATTCATTCACTAAGTTTATTGTTTCATATGAAATCCCCTAAACGAAGATAATCGATTTATAGATTTACTAACAATCGTGAAAGTAAATTTTATTTGAAAGCGAAAAGAATTCGTTTCGTTGCAGTTGCAAATTACAATAATTAGCTCTTATTTTTAATTACTTATTTTTTCAAAATGTTTGTAATATAAAATTAAAATCGATTTATTTAGTTTTTTATTGTTTTAGTGGAATTAGTGGAATTTGTTTATTAATATTAATCGATTTTTAAATGGCTTTTAGTTTTTTTAAAAATTAACCAAATAAATGTTTTCGATTATTTTAGTTTTAAATTAATCTTTTTATCGGTTTTTAAGTGTTTGGTTTTAACAGATTTTTTCTTGGTTTTAATGGATGAACGGAATTATACGAAAGGAACTAACATTTGGCAGCAGTAAAGTAAGGATAGCCGAGTGGAGGGATGGGGGTGCAGTGGCAAAGGTTCGGATGTTAAGTCCCGGTAGATTTTTTCATCTCAAAATTCGACTCTTGCCTGTACTTCTATCGCCTAAGCAACAGCATACTTTGACTCTTAAGTCAGTTGACCCTTAGCTATCCTAATCGGAAATGAGGAATGAGTGCCAAATTTAATTACTTAATTTACTAATATTTAATAATATTTTTTGTAAACTAATATTTTTCAGTTCTTTGCTGGGGGGCTTACATTTCACAAATTTTCAATTCATCATATTCGTCAATTTATATATTACTCCTTATTTCCCATTCCTTTTTTCTAACACCCCAGCATTTCTGGTTCAGTTTTCTTACCACTAAAGCGAGGTGAATTATCGCTTGTGATTAATCATAAATTTCATTCATTCATTCATTCAGTCATGCGTTTAATTCAAATCGAATATCGAGAAATTTTCAAAATTTCGCTTCTTTTCCTTTATTTTATTTCATTTTTATAAATACGGAGTTTTTAAAAATTTAATTTAATTTATATTAATATTCATTAAAGGAAACAAAATAATTTAAGTTGTTTTTATTTTAGTTTGGTGATGATTTTTTCATTTCATTCTTTTTTCTGTTTTTCTTCCCAAAATATTTTAATAAATTTCCATAAATAACTTGAAAAAGTTAATTTTTGTTCAAATTTATTATTTTTATTTATAATTTTTTAGAAAAATTAAATTTCTTTATTTTCAGACGAATCATCTCGTTATAATGATAGAATACTAATGAAATTCGAAGAGAAAAGGATTTTTATTGGTGTAAAAATTTTGTTTGGCGCAATTAATTCTCGAAATTACTATGAGTTGGCAAGAAAATTGCCAACGAGCGAAGCTTAGTGGCTCAAAACAAAATTTATCAGTAGATTGGCCATCGCCAATAAGTATATTAGATTCTCCTGAACGAAAACGAGCTATGTTATCAAAAAGTTTCGCAGATTCTGGTCTGGGGTCAACGATATTCGGTACCCCTCCAGATAAGGTGATTTTTTGCTTTTAATTTTATTTATTTACCAGATCATATTTTTCGATTTTTTATTAATTTTTGATAAACTGTTGATTTGATAATGTGATTCATTCTTTCGTTAGAGTATTCATAAATTTGAGGAATTATTTGGTTCAGTTCGTTTATTTCAATGTGTGTTGGACATTGAAATGTGGTTGTATATATGCACTCGTGTGTTTATGTGGTTTATGTCAAACTTACAAAAAGTTTTTTAGGATTTAATTTTTTAGGATTTTATTTTCATTCTTTTCGTGTAAATATAGTTGATAATTGTCTTATATTTCCAGATCCATATGAAAGTTAATGATGTGCCACCTCTACGTACCCCAACTAAACGCCGAAATTCTTCAGGAAGTGGCTCTGGGCTTGCGCTATCACCACGGTATCATTTCTCCATCCATTTTTTTATTTGATGTTCGTTAATTGCAAGGGAAGCGAACTTGCTCAGTGCATATGTGATGCTTTATACATTGCAGTGATATTTTTCACTGAAGTAGTCGATTAAATTCTGCATTTTGCGCAAGAAATAAATGATAAATGAGTTTATTTTATTCATTAATTGGAAATTTTTATATATTTGGGATTTAAGAGCTATGCAAATGAAAAATCGATTTTTTTACAAAAAACTAAATTGAGATGGATTATGAATTTTCTTCGGTAAGAAAAATATTGGTCTCATTTCATTATTTTTGGCTTTTTGTTCATTTGATAACTTTTTAAGTTTTTGAAAGATACTTATTTTTCGTTTCCTTACAGGTCTTTCATTCATGTTTCTCCATACAGTTCTTCATTTTCTTCTATAGTTCAACCATCACATGATTATACAAAATCAAAATTGTGCGATCCTAAGAAGGCAATAGGTTATTTCAAATTTTATTTTCTGGATTAAATAATTCAATTAGCTGTTAAGATTTTCAATATAATGAATTATTTCATTAAAATTTAAAATATTCATCATTCTATTTTTAGGCTTTCGGTTCAGCGAGTCGACGATGGAAGATCGATTGGAGCCAACTGATTTAACAGCGCCTGAATTTATCGCTCGAAGTGAACCTATTGCTATTATTGATGAAAATGTTCCAAATACCTCTCGTTTTTACAAACAGTGTTTTGAAAATTTTTCTCATAGGTAAAAAGTTAATTTATTACTAGTGGAATTATTTTATGAATTTTTTGCGATGCTGAAATATAAAAAAAATCAGTTTCAGTCAGAATATTAAAGAGGATTCAGGCTTCATAGATACGAGTCATTTCAGTCTTGAATCATCTTCAAATAATCCCGAAGTGGTAATTAATAAAATTGTTATTTCTTTTTCTCCTGTTTTTAAATATTTTATTAACTAATTGATTGTTTATTTGTTAGCAATTTTTTCGTTTGTTTTTTTGAAAAGTCGGTTTCAGTTAAGATATAAAGCATGGTGTAAAACATACAGCCTGAGAAATCTAATAATCCACCTCTCACATAGGAATTTTAGGAGTCCTTCAAAAGCGTAAAAGTGTATATCTGATTGCGATGAAATTATTTTTATGAAATAAGGTGGCTTAGCAAGAATATAAAGGGTAAAAAGTCGAAAAAGAGTGAAAGAGTGAAAGTCGAAAAAGAGTGAAAAAAAGAGTGAAAAGAGTGAAGAGTGAGAGTGATTTTATGATCTGTGAAATAAAATCAAGTCATTTATAGAATTAAAAAGAAGAAAATTTGTATCAGAATTTGCTAATAAAAATTAGCTCACAGATTTAGCATTTTTAGTTGACTTGGCTACTCATTTAAATGAGTTAAATATGTTTCTCTAATGAGAAAATTAATATTAGTGCTGTTTTTCGAATTATAATAGCATTCGAAATCAAATTATGGCAAATAATATTATGAATTTTATATACAATTTTGTATAGATTATAGAACAGAATAGAATAGATTAGTATATAAAATATATTAAACATCAATGAAAACACCAGTGCAGTGTTGTTTTTCGTTTTGGCACAGGAATTTGAGCAGGCATTTCGTGGAAAATCAACATTTTGTTATATATTTGCGACTCCATATTCGTTCGATATAAATAAATTACCTGCAATTTTTAGAATCAAATATATTGGAGTTGCAAACAGAGATTCAAATTTTTTTAATTTTTTTTAATGTCTATCTTCCAGAGAAAAATAACCGTTGCCTTACAATTATTTTACTCATGCCATCAATATTTAATAATATTTGAGTAACTGTTTTCTAGAATGATGGAAGAAATTAGAACAAAAATTTCAGCTGAACACCTTGAGAAATCACTGAGATTTGCAATTGCTTCCATCAAACAGACAATGTATTAGTTCACGAAAATATTTTTTATTAGTTTTACTAGTTTTTGATTCCTATTTTAGAATAAAAGATGGGTTTATTGTTTTTTGTGCTTATTCTTAACTATTTTAATTATTTTTTATTTTTAACTATAAGGAAAGCCAAAAAATTAGACACTCATGGTGCACACCTTGTATAATTACAATTTTGATTTATATTTACCACATTTTATTCCAATTCTACTTTAAGTGTAGTACTAATAGTGTTAAATATATCAGTGTTGGATTTCTTACGCGTTATTTAATCCTTTGCAGCGATTCGAAGATTTTCTTTCATCAACTCTAAGAGAAGATAGGTTATTTTTTGGGCATGAAGGATTTGTCGGTGACTTTTATTCCATACCGGAACAGGCGAGTGGACCACTTGAAAGCATGTGAGTTTCCTGTTTTGCATTTGATTTTTTCAAGATTTGTATGTAAATTCTAAGAAAATAAATTTTAGTTTATCTGATGTAAACCGGTTTCCAAATATAATTCTCCCTTTGAGTCCTTCCAAGGCTGCGAATGTATTAACAACTGAATCACGTTCTCCTCGGAAAGCTGTACCTCAACAACAAAAGGTTTTGATTTTTCCGATCAGTATTTAACAATATATTTTTCTCTCACCTTCTTGTGGATGGTCATGATCATCCTCAACTTCAAGTCCTCCACCAAAAGTCTAAAAGGTATCTTAGCTGCTTTTAGTGTGCTGTTCTAAATAGGGATCTTTGACATTGTTCCTGGAATCTACTGGATGAAACTACTTTTTAATAGGGAGCACAGTTCCAAGTGCTTCAGTTATCACTTATCAGTTATCACTGGGGTGACTTCATTTTCTTCACCATTTTTTTCAGCTCTTAGTATTTTTCAAACTTCTCATATTCCTTCTTTCTGACGTTTCTGCCACTTGGTATTGTTATATCAATCACCTGTGCTGATTTCTTATTCTTGTCTATTGCCACGATATCTGGTTGGTTGGCTAGATTGGCTTACGAGATCCCACAGGATCTTCACCTTATTCTCTACGATTTTCTGAGAAATCTCTCATTTAATCTTGGGTGGGTCTAAGCCATTTATCGAGAAGATATTCTTGTAGATGATGCCAGCTACTTGGTTATATCTTTTACTGTATATTCAGTTCCTGCTTGCATTTTGCATCATGCCACTATTTGCTGAATTATTTCCGGATTTCCGGGCCATTTTTGCACTCTGCATGTAGAATTCTATCTAGTGTGGTAGAATTTATTTCGATGGATCCGGTACTTAGCTGCTCCGATGCTGCTGTAATGTCTCAGTATTGCCTTTTAGTCCGGCCTTTTTCATTTCTCTAACCATTGGTAGGATCTCCCAATATCAGCTGCTTCATCTATCTGTCGATGGTGCTATCACTTTCATCGATTTTTTATTTAGTCTGTAAGGCGAGAATGATCGGTATTTATTGGCTGTCAGTACTTGCATTCAAATACTTAAGTACTTGATGCTGGTACGATTCGCCCCCGAAGAGTGTCAGGCGGGAAGTTTGACTGGGACGATTCGTCTATCAAAACAACGCATATTCTAAGGCTAGCTCAGAGAGGACGGAAATGTCTCGTAAAATAAAAAGGTAAAACTCCTGATCTTGATTTCCAATACGAGCAGACCGTGAAAACATGGGTTCTTTTTCTTATTGATTCTTTTTGAATTAGAAAATCTCTAATAATTAGAAAAGTGATAACTGGCCAACAAGCGTCCATAGCGTTGTTGTTTTTTGATCCTTCAGTACAGGCTCTTCCTTTCATTGTATATATATCTATATTTGGCAATATAATATATATATATATATATATAACAATGTTAACCCGATTTTTTAAGTGTTTTTTTACAAATCCATTTTCAAAAATTTATTATTAAAATTTAAAATTTTAACATATATTTGCTTAATTCATTTAATCATTTATAGATTCTACTTTTGTCCTCCTAAAAAATTTTTTATGGCCTGAAAAAACCTATATATAAACGTAATCTTAATTAACCTATTCTAGGAATGTGTATCATACGTTTCTCCTTGCTTGCCAAATAACTCAAGTGGAACTCAAAAAAAGTCAGAAAATCTTGATAAGACTTTTACTGAGTTTGTGCCACCGAAAAAGGAACCTAATCCGGTAAAATTATTTATGATTTATCCGTTGTAATTTGCTTTATATTTTATTAGTACAATAATACAATAATGCCATTTTCATTGTTTTATTTGCAAGCATTGTTTATATAAATAATAAGGCGAAGATCCTGTGGAACTTCTCCATTCAGATGGATAAACACTGGCAAGTCAATCAGATATCGTGGTGATATAAGAATCAGAAATACAGGAACGTTAGGAAAAAGGATTATGGAAATTGGAGTTGAAATATTAGGAGCTGGAAGAGGATATAGAGAAGATGTGGAGAAATGAAGGCCATAGTAATTCCAGCAATAATCGGAACACTTGGAATTGTAACCTCTAAATTAGAAAGGTGTTTCAGCAGATTTCGATATTTTAGTTTCATATATCTCTACCACGAATATCCAGAAGAGCACTGCTAGAAATAGCCAAAATATTGTGCAGAGTCCTCAGTATCCCATGCCTCTGGTAGAAGACCCAAGGTTGAAATGACCCTTACCACCCACAGAAGATGAGAAAGAAATTTTTTAAAAATGTAAATCTATCTATATGAAAGGAATATTTTAGTCATTTTTTGATTGTTTGATTGCCTTTCTTTTCAATTTTTCCATGCATAAATTCATAGATTTTGTATTTTTTCATTCATTTTCAGTATTCTCCATCATGGTATGCAATTGTGTGTGGTGGAACTCCATGTCAGGTTTGATTTTGACTTTTAGTAACTGCTTACCATTCTTTGTTTTTATTGCAATTATTAGATCCAGTATTTTCCAGATTTAAGTTCAGATTTAATTTTTCTAGTTATGAAAGGTTTTTCTTAATATTTTATAGTTAATATTTTGCAGCTAGATATGATGCGAAAAGCACGAGATTTTTTGGAATCACTTAACAAGCGTGAAATCAAATAATAATGAAATACAGCCTCAAATGAGTATTGTACATTATACATATCGGTGCTTTAATCGTGATATTTTATACGATTTTTGTAAGTTCTCGGTGAATTCCTTTTCTCCTTTTTTTTTGTAAATATTTATGTGGAAGTTCTTCCACTGTTTTTCTTTTGAATACTTAACTGTGGTGATGAAGTTTAGATTTTTATTTTTAATTGATTTTTAAATCTTGAATTTGAATTTAATCTTTTTTTCAATAGTATTTTTATTTTCCTGATTATTATCAATGTGAATCAAATGGATTTCAATGTTTCAATGTTGCATAGTCGAAGAAAATTTGTGGTTGAAAAAAAATTCATTTTGGTTTGAATTATTTCTCCAAAATTTTTAATATTTCCGGTTTTGTTTAAAGTCAAAAATCGTTTTTTGCTTTGATCTAGATGATTTCATAATTTCATTTTTTAATTGAATCATTCCAAATTTAAATTTTTTTCACATTTTTCTGTGTAAAATTATAATGGAAGGTCTCAGTCAGCAAGTGTCTTCATTTATATATTTTTTTTATAAAATCATTTTTATTCTGATTTTTTAAAATTTAAAATTAAAAAATTCTTTATCATTCTTTTTGAAGTATTTTTTGACTTTGGCTTTTATTTTTTTATGGATTTAGCTTGGCTAAGTCTTAAATCACTACTGAAATAAAAAAATTACCTCAAATATTGTTGTGCTTCTTATATTTTGTTTATTTTTTTTCTAATTTTATTTGTATTCATATTGCGCTGATGAAAAATCTGATTGCAATTCATTTTTTAAAATTCTCTTATGCCTTTTTACTTCATTTTAATTGCATTTATTAACCGTTATAATTTTTCTTTATTGTGATATATATTTATAATTATGTAGACTTATATTTAAGCATTAATATCTTGATGATTTGATTTGATTTATCGGCGTATCACTTTAGTAGGTCGATTTTATAATTAATTATTCAAATTTAAGTAATTTATGCATTGGCTTTGCATTGTCCATTAAAAATAATGAATTTTAAAGTCATATTTGCTGATAAGGAATTTGGATCTCTAATTAAGTGAATATTATAAAAATAAACGGTAAATCATTTGGGTAGTAAATTTCATTTAAATGAGTAAGAATTGAGAACTTTGTTGAGAATTAAATTTTAATTTCATTAAGAAAATTTAAAAGTTTTAAATGAATTTTTTTCAAATTATTCTTGTTTTAAGTTTTTAGATTATATCGTTGTATTTTGTTTTTATTGGTGTTGTTTATTTTACTGCCAATGTTTTAAAAGTTTGCTGTACATTTATTAGTCTGTTATATTTTTTATTATATATATACATTAATTTTTATAATTATAAAGCATTGAAAAATATGAGAGAAATAAAATAGATTTCTTTAGAATGTGATTCTGAAAAGTTTAATGTTTAATGTATGCAGAAAAATAGTGGATAAAAATAGCAAAAAAGGAGTTTGAAAGTGAATGCTGCATTTTTTATAGTTTCAATTGTTTGCTTTGTTTTTTTTAAGTAACAGTTTCTATTTTTTTTTTTTCAGTATAGTTATTTCCAATTTTCTTTGAATTGATAATAATCGACTAAAAATTGTGTTATTTTTCCATTATGATGAGAACGGAGAGTATGTTCGAGGAATTTGGTGTGGGCTGCATGAAGTTTGAAAATGTCAAATGGAGTAAATAGAGCAAATAGACTGAAATGGATACAATATGCGAAATTTGCGTAAGGTTAGTGTCACTGATTTCCTTTTAGATTTATCTTTTCTCGATTGTAAGCGGTGAAATTTGAGACATTCATCGACAACGATGACCTTTGAACCGTTAAGAGCATATATCAATGAGTGTTGCGAAGTCTGACATGTGACGGATTGGAGAAATAATGATTAGTGCAAATGTTCCATTGTTCGCTATGTAAACGAAATCCTAACCTATTATTGGCGAGAATAAAGTAGAAATGAAGGGGGCGTTCGAAGGAAATCGTTTCTTTTTCAAACGATGAAAACTATTGTTATAAATAAAATGAAACTTGGGCCAGAGGTCGAATGCAATTTATGGTCGACAAGGGTAAAGGAATAAATGGAAGAGTCATTTTAACCAAGGGTTGAATAATTTTGAGTGGTGCTAGAAATTAATGCTTATTCCTATTGTCAGTTGATTTTCTTGAATGTTGCACTTTTAGCAATCGGGGAATTAATCAGGGCGGAAATGGTGAGGAGAATGGAGCTGTACTATTAAAAGAAGAAGGCAACGATATTCGTTAGAGCAACATTTAGCTTCAGTAGCAGTAATGGAGTGGCACGTCACTTCTGTTATTTCACTAAACAAATTTTACTTTTCCTACCGTTTAACTGTCACTTCCTAAAATGACAGTTGAAAAGCACTGTAGCCAACTGGCCAAAATGAGAAATGGTGAAATGTTGTTAAGAAGATGGGATAGAATATTTAGCTTCACGATTTTCCGTCATTTCCGTATTTTTGTTGAAAAATTTGAATGCGCAAAATTTTCACGATATTAAGTTCATTCACCAATTTGAACCACTGGTTTTCCAAATAAGTTTTCTTTGTATGAATGAACGCCATTTTGCAAAAAATTGACAAAATTTTACAAAAATTTCCATGATAATATTAGATTTTTAATCCATCATGGTAGTTATTAGTTAAAATTATATTTCAGTAAAAATAATCAAATAACTTGATAAGAAGTTTGAACTCGACCTTCAAGATTTTCAACGACAAGCACCAGTCGTGGTTCAATATTTATAATTCTCGCACAATGACAGTGTAATAAAGAGTTTCATCCTTGTAATTGCCTGTAATTTTTGGCCTTTATTCATTCGTTACGAAATGGAATGTTAAATCAGACCAGAACTATAAGAACTTTTGCAAGCAAGATGTTGATAAAGAAAATTTGCAGCAAGCAAGATGTTGATAAAGTTCGGTGCGGAACTGGATGAAAATTAATTTTTGTGGTCGTAAATCATAATTTGGCTTTCGTGAAACTTCTGGGAGGAAGCATTACAATCGATACGATATTTGGACCACCATGTGTGTATTTGGTATATATGTGTATATTTGTGTATTTCTATTTCATTAAATCATTAAATAGTCGGATATCTTCCATGTGATTCAGTGAGATTATCGAGAGAGAATTTGAAGAACATTGCTAGCTAGCATAGGGTAAAGCTTATGTCCACCACATTTTCCTAATATATTTATTTTACACTGGTGTACCTTAAAATGAACGGCTTTGCTAGGACTTTTGTAATATCTAATTAATAAGTGCATCACTTGAATTTCTTTGATTCATCTTAAACGGTTAAAATTAACATTAACATTTAGTATAAAACTATGTAATATTTTACTAATCCAAAAAATAAATTTTTTGCCATTCCAAAGAAATTTTTCCGCTAATAACAGTCATTGCAAACCATAATTTGTTATTCGTTGTAGAGAGATGGAAAAAATTAAAAGGAAGAATTCATTCGAATAGAATTATTAGAATCGAAAAGAGATGGGACATTTCGCAACAATTATGTAATTATGTGATGTTTTCTGGATATCTATGACAATTTTTTCCTCATGAAGTTTTTTAAAAAATGTTGTTTTCCTAGAAAATTATGAAATGCTTTAAATATAATCATAAATGAATGCTGATAATCATTTTCATTTATCGAAAGAAACGCTTTTCTTCAAAATATTTAATATTTAATGAATGAATGAACACAAGGTGTAAAGTATAGTGTTTTCAATAGTTCAAAATTCAAAAATTTATCTTTCTACAAACATAATTAATCCTAACAGAAGGCATCCAAATATTTGGAATCATCAATTATTTTGAATATGACCTCGAAATGAGTGGAATGATTGACGAATTAGTCATTTAGCACAGTTATTCAAATGTTTATATAGCTCTCGTTGTGTTTCTTATCGTTACAAAAATCAATGTGCAGCAATTTCGCGAGGAAATCGAGATGTATTCGCTTTTCAGGGCAAAGTTAAAATCTAATAATAAAATTTGTGCCTTTATATGAAAATGTAGCCACAGGTGATTTCTTTTTCTCTTTTGTAACAGCCACGATTGAAACATTACTACCTGTTCATTTAATTGATTAGTGTTTGTGGACATATCAAAAAGGTTTATAATATAAGAGAAATACAAAACGCATTGAATATAAACACATTGAACAACACAATTAACAGCGCCTTCTAATTATGTGGCTTTCAGGAACAGAAGCACTCTGCAGCTCCAGCCATCTTTCAAGTTAAAAAGTATATCTGGATTTATGAGAATGAAGAATAGAATATTGAAAATTAAAGATCATATATGAAGATTAAACTGGGTGGATCAGTGGTAAAACAACTGTCGTAGAAAACCGAGATTTGAGTTCGAATTTTACTGTCCTATTACGCTTCGTAGAGCGGGAGGGCCATCTAACTGGGAAGGGAAAGGAAAATAGAAAAACTCAGTGAGTTATTATTCAATTTGGACCACCGTTGCTGAGATTCTATTCCAGAGGTAGACCCAAAAATCCGGTCGACGTTGGGGACTAACCTGTGCTTCTATTGCCAAGAAATTTCTGGTATATTTATTTACTTCGAGAGGCCAGCGTAACCAGTCTACCAGGAATGGTAAGTATTCTTTAAAAAAATTGACATAATATTGAATTATTTCAGTAAAATGACTATTTTTTATATCCGGTTTATATTCAACTAAAATATATTTCCAACAAAGTTTTAATTGCATTCCAAATTAAGGTGGTCAATTCTCATTATAGACTTGATTAATTTCTCTAGAAAAAAGTAAACTTGTCATTAGAATCTCGGTATATCGCAGAAATCCACTTATATTCCACTCTTAAGTAACCCTTTAGCGAAAAGGTTCCGATAATATATGAAAGCCAAGTCAGAAATGATGAGTGTTATTAGATGACATTTCAAAGTGAAACTGCACGAAAAAATGCAAATCAGCGTGCTCAAAAAATTTGTTAAAATTGAGCAAATAATGAATATACAACAACAAAATGGAAAAAAATTAATTGGAGATAAACAACTATTCACTTCATTGTGAAACCTTCAATTTTCGTTTACGAGCTGATGCTTTCTTTCGTTTCAGGTTATCTTGTCGCTCTTTTTCCAATTTTTTAAATTGTTCTTCATAGCAATTTTCACCATTTATTTTACGATCCAATTTATATTTAAGCCTGAATTAATATATTTATTTTAATATTCTAATAGCAAGAAAAGAATCATGAGCTGTAGTTTTATTGTATATTATAATCATTATAGTAAACAACAACACAACAAATGACAATAAGGTCGATAGCACGAGAAAATTTTTGAAAATCCCTTCTAATTCCTGGTTTGCCTGAACCCACTGGCTATGAAGATGTAATTTGGCTTCACCCAGCGCTATTCAAATTTCAATCCTAATAACAGAAAACGAAAGAAATCTTGTTCATTCATATTCAGCCGTTTTATCAATCCTTGCATAAACAAAACTTTTCTTTAACTAACTATTAAAAAAGAATTCAACCTTTCAAATGCAATCTTTTCATTTTCGAATGGCATTCTTGTATCATGCACCTTAACAACCAATCCGGATGGAATATGTTTCAATATAACTGCATTTCTTTGCGCATTGACTCGTGAACCTCCTGGACCCCATCCTGATATTAGTTTCTAAACTATTGTTAAATAAGGCAAATGGAGTGTATTCACTGAAAGAGAAATCACCGCATATAATAAAGTATATTATCGAATTCCAAATATCGAAATAAGGAATTTTAAAATTATTAATTTTGACAAAATCGAATGAAAATAAATATTAATTTGAAAGAGCTGAAAAAATTGAAAAAAAATAAAAATTAGGAACAAAAAAATAATTTTAAAACAGAAAAAAATTTAATGTAATGAGAGGTTTTTTATATCATTTGCGAACTAATTCTTGTAATGTTATTGTTTTTAACCTGTCATTACCACTTATTATATAAATATTATATAAATTAGTGGCTTTTTTTTTAGAGTCCTCACCATTACTGGTTAAACTGGCTTATCGCATTGGGTAATGCCAGAAGGTCCCTTGGCGATACGAATAGAGGTGCCAGGTGAGTTACCAGCATCACCCGGATTTTTATATAGATTTACTCCTGTGAGGAATCGAATCTCAGCACCGGCGCTCCCAACTGACTGAGCAGCAATTCACGGAGCCATTCCATCCATATAATTATTTTCAATTGCGGTAATTCGTTAAAGAATTTTTAACACTTTTATTCTGTTGGCAATATTTTTATTTCATCATTATTTTTGGTTCTTATATTTCATTTCTTTAAAGTCATCTAATATGTTTGAACATTCCATATGCCCATTACATATTCCCTTCATATTTCAATCTCCATTAACATTTCTTCGAATCCTATTTAGTTGCCTTGAAATTCTCTTGCCGAATGGCGAAAATAGTTGCAAATACGAGCAGGTCACCAATCTAATGGAGCAAAGGTCACAGGTGTGACCTCCAAATAGGTACGGCTATATAGCACCAAGAATTTGAATCGTGAAAGATTAACAATAAATATCAGCCGAAGGATGGCTGCTTTGCTTTAAATCTTCTTTTGTTTTATTGTATATTATTGTTTTATGTGATTAGTGTTGGTAAATATTGTTTGAGAATTGAAATGAAATAAAGGTTAAATTACCCAAGATTGAGGCATCTCTCAAGCTTTAAGATGGTTTTTAAAATAATCATTCTATTGTTAAGAACCATATCCATCGCACTGCGAACATGAGTGCCTCTGCTTTTTTTCCTTTGCTGTCGTAGAATAAGACTGAATAGATGGAGCAATCGGGACAATATTTATCCATGTTAGTCCACTTGCATGTGTTTTTCTTTATTTTTAATATATTCTTTATTTAACATTGAATGAGAATTAGCGAACCTTTTCGCAGTGTTCTGGCAAAATTTCAGGAAAAACATAATCACGCAATTTTTGCTTTGAAGAAAATCGGCGAATCGGTTGACCGAAAAGAAAATTTATGTTCGCGAAGCGCATTTCATGAAATGAATTCGATAATTCCCTTAAAAAACTTAGAAATTTCTAATAGAAGTAAAATTAATTCAATTAAATCGAATGTGGAAATAAAATCCATACGAATTCAATTAATGAAAGAAATCGAAATTAAATTTTCGGGTGAAAATTTCGAGGAGAGTTCGCGGATTACTAAGTTAAACCAGGTGAACGCAGTAATTTTGCTAAATTTGTTGAATTAGCGCACCAGAGAAATTAAAATTCGTGGATGTACATATAAGTCGAAATACACGAATTCAGTTTTCATGTAAAAGACACAGATCGGATACAGAATGCAAATAAGCGTTTTAAGATCCAGGAATGACAAATTTCTGCAGCACTAAAACACGACCATATTTAGCCACGACCACGCTTAAAATTTTTATTAACTGAGCAATTGAAAATAGAATATATGCGCAGCAAAGCAAACATCACCATTGACACAACACGCGGCACGTTACCAACGAACCATTAATTTCGTCCAAGTAATTGCCTTCGCATTACCTATCGTTTGACCTACTTTGCTCCTTCTGTTTAATGCACAATTTTGTGATATTTCCTGATGATCTGATGAATTAAAAGGAACGGCATATTTGTTCTATCCTTTATCACTACTTTTCTTTCCAATATAGCAATAAAGTCATCTTCGGTTTGGCAGAATCATTCTGCTTTATCATCATAAATGGCAATTTTTTCAGAATTCTTTTTACACTCTTCAAATCCATCGGAAGATTGCTGTTACCTTGATATTTCACCAAAATTTGCAGCACCCTTTTGCCACAACACCGCCACGAACAAATAGTCCAACTGTATCTGTGATATTCGCAAAAATTAATATGCGCTATTTGTGGAACTTTCTAAGTATTACAAACGACAAACAGCAATTATACCAATCGTAATTTCGTCGCACAATACTCATTACTAAAAAATTTTTATTCCCATTCATAATTTCCTACAAAGCGATCATTCCATTGAATGACATTTAAATAATGAAAAAAATAAAAGCCAGGCCTAAAGCATTGGGCTCGATATTGGCAAATGGCTAATTAGTTATATAAGCAATTTTCATAAACTTCTAAATTAACATTAAAATTCTACGAATTTTTAGAAAAAACAGGCGAATACAAAATTACTCTCCAAAAAAATTTAACAATCTATGATTTTCGAATTCAATTTAAATGAATAAATTTAAGAAAACTAGCTTTCGGAAAAAAACATTCGTCTATTTTGAACTTATAATTAATTCTGCTTTTCTAAAGCGAAATACAATCTTTCTCTTCCAATTCTGGATAATTTATCATACAATAACAAAAAATAACGAAATAAAATTTTTTTCGTTTGATCAACTCACTGATGCTTCGTTGCTGATCGTTCAATGAAACAACGAAATGAACATTAAAAATTTTCTTGATAATTAAAATAGTTAAATATTTCACAAAAGTTTAAACAGTGAGCCAAACATTAAAAAAATGTAAGAAAATAGAGATCATTCAAGTGCTTTAACGGACATGAAAAACCGCAAATTAACCACTTGAAATAACAAAAGAACGAAACACCAGAATACTAAACAATAATTAGACCGACCGGTTAAATTCAAATTTCTTCTAACAAATATTTAAAGAGTCATTTAATAACAAATATTTTTCGTTTGATCAACTCATTGATGATGCTTCGTTGCTAACAAATATTTAAACAGCGATGAAGATATTATTTACGATGACAAGGAGTTCGCTTTAACAGAGATTTGAAATGAATTGAAATCTACTATAAAAAGGATTAAAGTACTGGTGAAATAAGGCAATACTTCTTTTGATTCGAACACTAATAAAATGAACCAAAATGCTTTGTTAACTGATATTCTTTAATTAAAAGGTTTTGAGATGATAATCCACAACTGAAAATAAAATAATACAACAAAGACGGTACCATAATTCTTCAAATATACGTTTATAATTTATGAGAAAAAATTTTTAAATGAATTTTTATAAATTTTTAAAATTTTTAAATCTTGAATTTCTGAAAATTTATAATTCAAAAAATCAATGAATCAAAAGTCAAAAAACATAATTTGCAAAAGTAAAATTTTCATACAAATTATATGCATAAGTAAAACGATAAAATGAAAGCTTATTTGCTCAATAACTTTTTAAAATAAATTTGAAAAATTTAAGAAAATTTATTTAACTTATAAAAAATAAAATTGAATTAACCAAACAAAAATATTAGAATATTTCTTTTCAGCTATAGTTGTCTCAAAAATTTATAATAAACAAAACTATAAAAATATGAAAAGACAGCCATGAATTTGTACTTTTCATTTTTTTTATTAAAAAATTAAAGTGCTGATTCATATTCATTATACAATAAAAAAAGATCATAATAGTTCAATCAGTGGATAAATTTGTTAATGAGATTCAAAAAACTGCGATAAAATTACCACCGATGAATTCTAACAATGTTGGCGAATTGTTCAAAATCGCTAAATAGCTAAACACCGTTCGCTAAAGAAGAGGAAACAGCTGTCAACAACGACGATTTTGCCTGCTTGACGACATCCAGTTCCGCTCGTTCTCTTATTTCATCAAGTGTATAATCAACAAGTAGACGGCCATTTTCAAATACTGTTATCAGCTGGTCCTGCAAATAGCCACTGACACAAAAGAAATAAATAGCGATTTCTTTTCACTGGGAATTCTCTTATTAACCGGAAATAAAAGTGCTTGAAAATATAAAAATCAGCAGAAAGAATTAAAAGAACCTTTTCACAATTACCAATGCCTTCTTCTTTGGTGATATAATTGTTAGCTTCATCTTTCTCCAAAGTTAAGCGCCCTCTTTTAGACTGTTTTCCATGATCAGTAGTTGGATTTTTCCAAACGTCACGCTATAATTTGTGGTAATCTTGTACGATATTTTATGATAGATTACTAATGGTGAATTTTATTAGCTAGAAAAACGACATAATATAAAATATGCATATCGAACAATCCAATAAGAAAATATTGACTCACATCTGCACCATCTATTATAACATGAGAACATTTGAAAGCGCATTTCTGCGTATCACGGTCAATTCTTTGCAACAAAGAACCGCCAGTTCCGAATGCAACATTTTCAGCACTCCAGCCTTTACTTTTCATTATGCTGAGAAGCTAGAATAATTTCAGTAGATAAATAAATTGCTAAATGCAATTTAAGTTATAAATATAAAACGATTTAAATAAAGCGGCTAGGCTTAAGTGAGTGGTTACTTCTGGCCAGGATTATTTCAACTGCTATCAGTAAGATAGGACAATGTCGCGAAAAAAACATTTGAAGATAGAAATACAGGAGTCACATTCAAATTTTTCTACGGTTTATAGGCTTTCTTTGCCAAAGGCAGGCAGAACCGACCAAATAAAATGATAACCTAGACAACACACTATTCAGTCGCATTATCTCCTCAAAAATGTTACAGCTCTCGTTTGAAAAAAATGGTCGCCACTACCGAAAAATTAGATTACTCATACATATTACTCATAACAATGGTATTACTCATACATACTTTGGCAATAGTTTCATAATTGATTCCATCGCCTTGCAGCAAACGTAAATAAGAAGGCAGAACGCGATAGCCCTTTGAATTAACAGTGATGTCAAATTTTTCCGACAATAAGTTTAACACCTGAAAAATTTCAAAATTTTTATAAACGAAATGAAGATTTATAATAGACAAAAAATGAAAGTACCATACGATCAAGGATTGAAAAAAAAAAGAAAATTCAAAGTTTTCTAGAGATCAAATTAATATAACAAAAAAATAGAACCTTTATTACAACCTCTACAGGATCACCACTATCAGGTCGAATTACAAGCCGACCAATGCCTTCTCGATTAATGACATATTCACGGAGTTCATTACCCCAGATGTTCGAAACTGCATTGTAAACGTCATAGGAATCACTGACCACTGATACCGGTCCCTTTGGAAATTTTTGTAGAACGTTTAAATATGCAGCTGATTCTCCTGATTTCTTCCAAGCGGTTATAGTACTAAAAATAAATAAATAAATAATAAATAAAAAATTAATAAAAAATAAAAAACAATAAATAATAAATTCGCTAAACCGTTAATACCGCAATTTTTAATCGAAGTTTTAAAATGATGAACTGATCCACAGTTTTTTTATAGATCTATTTGAAGATTTATTTTTTGGAGAAAATTTAAAAATTTGAAAAATTTGAATAATATATATATAGTCAAGCGGCTCCAGGAAAAAAAAAACCATTAATTGTTCATCAATCCACAGTCAAAACGTGTGTTTGAAAAAATTTGAGCCCAAATGATTTCATGTCATATAAATTAGGCAAAGGAAAATACATAAATACGAAATTTTAAATATGAATCCCAAAAACTTCGATCTTCTACCTATCTCTATTGATAATCTTTACCAATTCATGTAAGTAATTAATTTCGACTTAGATCATAAAAAACTTTATTTAAAAATCATCTAGAATTTCAAATAACATGCTTAAAATGCTTAAAATAAGGAAAAATAATAAATAATCAGAATCCTTATTATGGTGAAAACCTATTTGTAAAACCAATATCCTGTCCCACAACTTCCTCATTAGAAGTTCTGGAACAAGAGTTTTAAAATAAATCTTAACATGTCATTTAAACCTTATAAAATTGCAACCTTAACCCACTGTATTTCCATCCCTTTTTTCCTTTTTTATGTTATTGTGTACCTTAATTTATTTCTATATGTTCTATTTCTATTTACTATTACTTCATTTTCATTCTCATTAATAATATATGGCTTTATGTTTTACATGATTTATATTTTAAACTAAAAAAAAAATGAATGATATAACGGATAATATAATAAAGGCTGTAATAAAATTAAAAACCTGTGCTCTGCAGCTGGAATAGAGAATCCAGCCATGGGTTTCGCGTAATATCTGAAACAAAAAACTAATGTTTGGAAAACTCCAACTAAGTGATGAAGCTACAAATTTTTATTATCAAAAAAAATTAAGAAAGAAAATTTCTATCTTCTGGCCATAATTCGGTAAATAAGATTGCGAATAGAAATGAAAACATAAAACCATTCTCATTAATAATATGATCAATGACCACTACAATATGATGCGAAAAACATACTTCTGGCACAAAAGTAAACCAGCGACCGTATCTGTTCCCAAGAAGTTCACCAAATGGGCGGCATCACCAATTGAAGCACTCTATAAGATTTCTTAATGATGATTAAAAACTCAATTTAAAAACTTGAAAAAAATCATTTTGAAATGATAATTTAAAAATTTTCTTCAGAAATGAATAATACTTCAACAGAGGAGGCACCACGATAACCAAAATCGTGTAGTTTATACGGCAAATCATCGAGTGAATCAGCCGTTTCGAGAAGATACTTTGCTATAAGTTCCTTCTGAGCACGCGAACTAGTGCAAACTGTCATCGGATACCACACTTGAACTAATAATGTCTGAAATTGAAATAAAATTCTCTCAGCTTAAATTCAAAAGGTGTTTTTAATTAAGCCATTAAATTCGATCAAAATCCACTATAAGCCAAAAAAATACAACTGGAAATGACAGCACTAATCAATACTAAGTAAAGAATAAAAGAAGCAATAAAGAAAGAATATTACCTCGAACCAACTTGTTAACCATGGAACTAACGGATCTGTATTTTCTACAGTAAATAAAACATTTTTGACTGGCAGCACTGTGCCCTCTGGCACTGCTTTGATTTTCAGTGGTAAATATCCGTTGTGATGCTTTAAAATTTCATTTTTTAAGGACGATTCAAGGACATTTATTCAAATGAAACGATATGGAATAACAGTAAAAAACATCATTACCGAGTAAATGTAAACGAAAAATATCTTACATTTACTATATGGTTCCAACCATCCTCATTGAAAACATTCAGACCACCGAAATGAGATCGGTAAAAATCGCTGGCTTCTTGCACCATTTGTTTATTAACAACAGGCCCAACTAACCACCTTTTGAGAATATACTTAAAACAATATATTCAAAAAACAATATATAGAGTAAAAGTGAAGTTAAAAGGACAAAAAAACCAATGCTTTTAATGTTGATTCTACCCCGTGAACAAATATTTTTAAAAACGAATTTCAAATATATGAATGTAATTTCAAATATATGCAAAAATAAATATGAATGTAGTTAAATACGATGTTTTTTCTAAATTTATTATTATTTCAAACCTATGACCAATGTCCGCCAAAAGAAACCTCTCTTTAATTAAATTTTTGCCTATTCCATTTACATATGTCAATAAACCATCACGGTCATTTTACAGAAGATGTATCCGCATCTAAAGAAAATTGCATTCCTTTTTCTCACTGTGGAGCAATCAAAGGACCCAAGCGGTTGGGTCGCAATATTTCAATATTTAATATTTTTTGTTATTTGTAATCCTTTTTATTATTTATTCATTTCTTGCTTTAAGAGTTGTTTTTTTGGTCTTCGGATTTAAGTCGAATATGATTATTTTTTTTCCTATCCAGTATATCATTGCGGTTCAATTACTTAAGTTTGAAGTGTAAGGCGAAGAATAAAATTAATATATGCGGTGATCAATACTCTACTATGTCCTAATAAAGTAGCCAGAACAAGATTCTTCTAAAATTTTAACGTGGCAGGCAGCATCATTCGCTACTATTATCCTATTTTTTCCTTACATGGTACTCTAGAACCACTGTGGCTATTGGTAATTTGGATTCGACAACCATCAAAAGTGGCAGTTTTCCAGTGCCTTAAAAAATAAAATTTTTAATTACTTAAGCAATTCAGAAACTCAAATCAATTTTATCATCGCTGTCTATCCATATTTCAATTTTCAATTTCGTTCATTTCCAATCAAAGATAAATCCAGTATTTCTTTCGACAATGCTCGATTTCAAATATTACCATTTAATTCGCTAAATCAAAATTTTATATTTAATTTACATCTTAATTTTTATTCGTTGTATTTATTGAGTTCTTTCGCATATTTCGAATCCGATTTTACAAAATGACCAATAAAAAGGACCAATATAAAGAAGAATTCTCTCCTCCTCTCAGAACCCTCCTCTTCAAACAACCGATAGTTTGAGCATTACAGATTCTTCTGAAGATGAACCTAAGCTTCAGTCTTTCTATTTATCAAAAAACTGACGGCCAAAAAACTATGCTCCTCACTCTGATCGACGCTCTTCAGAGCAATGACCAAGAAGATGAATTTGTCCCCCCATGATCTCCAACAAATCCGATTCTAAAGAACACAAAAACTGTGTACAAGAAAAACAAAACTATTCAAAAGAAAACATCACTGGTATTGATTTAGATATATCAATAAAATAAAATAAACTTAAAATTGAAGAACTCTTCCTCCCCCACCTCGGTCCCCGCAAAATATTCAAACAGTGCAATTTCCGAAGTTTCAATTATCCCGTTTTAATGAAACAGTTGAACACTGGCCCTCATTCGGAGACAGTTTCCTGTCCTCAATCGATCCATGTAATCTGCAACCAGTCTAAAAATTAAAACATTTGATGACGTGTCCGTAAGAATTAACTATTTAACTATTTAAGTTCCAAATTTTCCTTAATCCAACAACGTCATAAAATAAGCCCAGCACATAAAATCTCTAATAATTTCGTATATCGTCCAAACGATATTTTAATTATTATCATATCGGTACTATTTTCTATCATTTTTAAAGGCCGGCAAGACCAGGCTTCCAAAAATCTTTTTAATCCAAGAATAAAAACTCTACTCTGAAAGCCGAAAATTTAGAATCTAACAATCTAAATCCTAAACTACTATTCCACAGGCTTAAAAGATTGTGGTCCGTAGTCTTTTAACGATTGGTAGTTGTCAGAAAAAACCGAAAGAATTTGTTATAAAAAAAACTTTTTGAAAAAAGGCTCTTTTGGAATAATGAGATAGCCTACCTAATACTCAAATCACACAAAATTCACATCTAATTTTAAAAAACCGCTTTGCTTACAAATTTTAGATAGCTGTTTCACGCTGTACTCTTGAAAGAAGGAATAGTAATAATTTCTATACAATTTTTATGTAATTTATATAATATTGTAAGTTCAACCTCAACCTACATATGGAAAAAGATAAGCTCATAGAATCAGTCCGAACTGTGCTTAAAACGAGGTTTAAAAAAACGACGAACGGAAACTTCGACTAATTTTCTCTCTCAAACCATAATTCAACGCGACATTCTCCTTTATCTTTAATCCTACTCGTCTCCTTGACCCGATTATTGTGCTATTGTAATATATTGTTGCTATAATTCGAAGGTAAATAAAACTTTTCCCTTTCGGCTCAAGACAACTTTCACAACAGCAGTGACGTGTAACACGATGTTTTTTCCTAAATTTATTAATTAATTCAAACTGGTAACCCCGACTCGTCAGAAGAAATTTTGCAATGCAATAATTCTTGGCCTATTCCATTTACGTATGTCAATAAACCAAGGTCAATTTACAGAAATTATATATATTTCTCAAGAAAATTGTATTTCTTTTTCTCATTGTAAAGCAATTAAATAACTCAAGCGACTGGTTCCCAATATTTCAATATTTAACATTTTTCCGTTATCTATGATCTTTTTATTTTTATTTTTATGATATTTATTTTTTTAGTTTTTGGGATAGGATGATCCTTTTAGCCTTTAGATTATGATCGATTATCGAATACGATTTTTTCTTATCAGTATACCACCATTTAATTACTCAAGTTTGAGGTGATGAACAGAATTATTATTAATAAATACGGTGATAAATACTTCTATTATTGTTATTGTCCTGATCAAGCACTCAGAATCAAGGTTTTTCTGAAGCAATAACGTGGTCAGCATCATTCCGCTCTTATTACTATTCTATTTTATTTTTTAAAAATATATACAGTAAGATATTTGTAAATATTATTTGTATGTTTATTATTTATATGTATATTATATGCATATATCAAAATTTAAATTTTAAATAAATATAATATGTATATTTCCAATCTTATTTCATATAATTTGAAGCAAACCCATTAAAATTTAATCAAAAAAAACCTGCAGTCCGAAAAAGCAAACTTCTGGAAATTTTCCACCACGACTTTCAAAATAACTGTAGACATGAGTCGTTCCTTCAGGATATTGCCGATAATGGGTTACCTAATACTTAAAATTTTAACTTCAGGCAACTGCAAAGGAAGACCTGTCAAAACAAAATTTTTCTAGCCTTTCAGGCTTAATTGATAATTTCTTTTTAATGAAAATTCATTCAAAGGAGAAACATGGCAAAAACCAAAAATATTCCTTTAAAACACTAAAAAAAATCGGAACAAAAAATTATTGGAATTGGAATAAATTTGTTCAAAACTTGGAGATTTTAATTCCATAATCTTATAAAGCCTTTCAAATCGTGAATGAAAACCATAAATTTTAATCCCATTAAAGATGAAAAAAAATTAGCTAAAGCGTCGTAATTTTTCACCAGACGTAGAAAGAAATTTATGTTAAACCAAACAGTGAGGAAATTTAAGAAAATACCTTATATGAATCAGCCAGATACAGAACACTATCGACAGGAAAACGATCCATTATAATATAGAACCGATTTTATTGACACCCCAAACTTTCAAATCGTAACTATTCTTAAATACCTGAATGCATTTAATTATGGCAAAAAAGTACCATCGATAAATTATAGAAATAAACACAAAAAAAATAGGGCCACTGAAGCAAATGTGCCTCAGACTTCACGCTACATTACCACAGAAAAGTTGAGCCTTTTCAGATGAACCGAAGAAATATAGGAATTTGAGGAAAAGAGAAAATTAAATGACGCAAGAGAGGAAGGATAACGAAGAGAAAACAAAGTGCAAAGGGTTCAAGGACGTGCAAAAATAAACATTGCAAGATTTGGTGAAAACAGAGGAGTATAACAGAATAATATAAACTTAGCAGAGATCCGTTTAAAATACTGTAGAGCTATACAACCAAATAAGTGGTCAGCGCTCCCGGTAAAAGTCGCTCCACTTATACAGCCAAGAATTTTTGCACAGGCAGCAGCACAGCGCGAATGGTACCATCGCCGAAACTCAGTCCAAACCTTGACGACTCGATAAATATAAAAAGGCTATTCTGCCTCGCAGCAGTTACAAACGAAATGTGGGAAAAAGTTTTGCAATTCCTCATTTTATTTCAGAAATAATACGGAAAAAAACTCCGATACATATCAAAATAAATATTGGAAAAAATATTCAAAAATGAAAAATTGCACCGATAAAACGCATAAACTTAAAAGAAAAAAGCGAAAACAAATCTAATAAAATCAAAAAAATCGATTTTTGCGAATTCCAATTAAATCAAAACTGAAGGAAAATTGCCCAAAAATCCCACTAACTTTCCTAAAAAACCTTTCCAAATTTTAAATTCGACTAAATTTATCACTAAACAAATAATAATAAACAAACGAACCATGCGGCATTATCAATTTATACCTAAAAACAAACAACGCATTCGCAAACGTACGTAAGCTGCATTTTAGTAATGACAAAACCTTTAGCCAGCAGATTTTCTTCTCGAGACCACAGTTTTCAACTTGTACAATAATGTTTCAATTAATCGATTTTTTCATAATTTTTAATTTTTGACCACTTAATAAGTCAAATCATTTCATTTTAACTATTTAATATGAAAACTCTGGAAAATTGCAATTAACTCTCGTTTAATTTCATATAAGAAGTAAAAATATTTAAATATTCTTCGTATTTTAGCGAAAAATGGTTAACGATAGCGATTTGTGGTTAGCTTCGCTGGTGAGAAATTTCGTAAAGGAAAGGATAAAGGTGAAGGAGTAGAGGAATGGGGAGGAGTGAGTGAGCAGAGCGCTCGGCTTTTCGGTTTTGGAGAGGGAGTTCACTGCTGTTGGGGGTTGGAGTGGGGGATCGAATCCGCGATGCCGCTCTTGAAGTCAGCTGTCCGAGCAGCTGTCCTCGTGCTTTCACTCTTCCTTCCATTTATTACTATTTCTTTCTAGATGACTGGGATGAATGCGATCCTTTTCGTTAATTTTCAGAGTCACCCGGATCACTTTTATCACTTTGCTACTGTCAAACTCATAACGACTTCAGTCGAAGCGACATGCCACTCTGCCATCGCACTACTGCTAATGTATTAAAATGGCAAAAGTTTGCATAATATTTTAATATTAAGAATAATAAAAAAAACTTTAAATTCTCTTCACTTTGTTTCCTACTGACTTATTTCATTTCAGATTTTGCTCAATTCTTAATTATAAGAGGTTTAATTGTAAGATTTAACCATTATAAATGAATATTATTTTGCAGGGAAATTTTGATTTTTTCAAAAATAATTTTATATATTAAATAATAATTTGTCATAAATAATTTTAGAAATCGCCGATTTAATGGATTCTCTTGAATCCTATTTATTTTTTCCTTCTATTTTTTGCCTTTTTTTATTATCGTTTCAATTGATACTTAACGTAAATTATCGAATTTATAATATTGATATTTATTATGACATTTGTTTGTTTGAAAGCAACCAAGGAGAGTTATAAGCGCCATGTATAATAACGAAATAACGCTAATAATAACGAAATGGAACGGCCAATTAAAACTAAATGTGACCAAAAGCTAGCAATGTAAAGAGAAAAGAATAAGGAAAATATTATGGAATTATTATTTGCATCTCATGCTGAAATTCCATGATTTTTGTTACTGCTTAATCCTTAAAAGATAAAAGAAACAATTACATCGTTAGAGAGCGTGTTTCTTAATGGATGGCATGAATCAAACTAAATTTTTTCTGATTTTCTGGTAGTATTTTCAGTAAAATTACTTTTCTTTTTTGCACGAGTTAAACATTAATTTGAATTTTCGGTAGTAAATCATTCCTTTCGATCTTTTTTTATTTTGAAAATCGTTTATTATCTTCAGGTAAAAGTTTAGAATGAATCTAATCCGAAAACCTGAATTATAAATAGTGTGCTTAGATGTCGACAGTGAAAACAGAAATCATTTTGTAGAATTCGCAATGTGTCAGTGAAATGGATGATTCAGTATCACTCTTATGCGCCAGTGAGAGGAATGAAAACTCCATCCAAAAAACCAGGTCTTTCTCATTTTCTTGTGCAAAAAAAAATGTTTTCATCCTCCAAACTTTAATATAGTTATGCTTGATTGTGATTATTGAAATTTTTTTTTCATAAAATCAACCGATTTGATAAAATATTTATCTCGCGAATTTCCTGAAAACATTTCATTGTTCACAACCCAAGTTTTACGATTCCTCTTCTTTTAAGTCCGCACTATTGCTAGTTTTGCTGAAAAGCAAGAAAAGGCTAGGGCATTTCCAAATCCAATACAGTATCTGGAAATAGCTTCTTAAAGAATCCACTATCTTTACAACCTCAAATCCAAATATCGCTGGACTGCCTATGTTTTGAAAAGCTCTGTTAATGATACCAGGTTCTGACATTGACCTTTTAATGGCAAAATGTATAACCGAACCGGTGCAAGCGACGCTCTGCGATTTTTCTATTAGTGCACCCAGCATTCGGTCGAATGCGACCTACTTTCAGTTGAGCTGTCTGCATTAATATAGCGTAAAGTGTTCTATAGGCAATATTGGTCAAGGGTAGAAAAGTGTTTAATATGTTCCTCTCTCACGTTTTGCTCCCAGTATGATGTATTATAACATGGTACGATATAAATACGAACTTTCCTTTTGACACTGATTTTACATCTTATTTGCTTTAATTTGCAAGTGCATAGTATTTTGTTATGGGTTGGCACTGGTGATCGAATTTAATGATTCAATGTTTTCGATGCTTAATTGTCAAAATCAAGAAATTGGCGAAACTTAGATGCGACATACAAGAATTAAGGTTATCCGTCGATGTTCATAGGTGTTTCTCCATGAAAGTTCCATTAAATATTTCACATTTCTTCATTATAGAGTAAATGTAAGTGAACTTTTCGAAAAATTTCATTATTTTATTCAAATCTCAGTTTTCATTCGAACTTTTGATAAACTTTTAAACTTTTTTAAATAACTGTGTCATTTAATTAAATTTGATTTCTAAATTTATTTTCTTTTTCTTTATTTTTCTTTTTCTTTAAGTAATTCTTTTGGGCGAAAGCAATTCCATTTTTAATTGAAAATCATTTTTAAGGCAAAAATAATGATTTTTTCTTTATTTTTTGCTTCGATTTTTTATTGATATTTTTTTCTAACTCTCAATATTATTGGTCAGACTGGCTGCACTGGTAAGACGTTTCGAAACTGTTCGATCCGATGCCGTCGTTGACACCAGTGGAAACCATTTCTTTTTCCATCGTCTAAGTATCGCTGGTCCACTTATACGTTGAAAATCTTTCCTGGCTACGTCAATTAAGTCTTGCTTTTGACTCCGTCCATCATAGGGTTTAGCAAGTAACGAAATATCAATTCCTATGGTGAGCAACAAAGAATGTGCCCTAACTCTGTGAAAGTACTGTTAATGCAGTGAGGAAAGGTGGACATGTGATGTGATGATATTTTATCCGCTCGATAAACCACTTAAAACTTAATCTAGATGTGAATATCGTGAAAAGTTTTGTTAATTCAGAAAGAGAAAACTTTTGAAAGGAGTGACTTAAGTACTTATCGACGGTTTCACGAATTGTATTTAGGATTTACAGCTAACTATAGCAATAGGTTTTATTGCTGCCTAGATACCATTATAATAGAACGACATGCGAAATAATATGAAGATATTAATATAGCGAATTGAAAAATAGAAAGAAGGACATGAAACTAACTCGCAAATAACGTGGTTTTACAGAAAAAAGATTTATGGCACTACGAATTTTCGTTGGGAGCACGGCGATTCCCCTTCCAATATTCTACCTTTACAAAAATTCCTTTTGGGAATCCGCTCCACTATCTTTTTTCTGTATAGATTTAGCTTTCCTGCCACACGAGACTTTTATTTCTTATTATATAAAACTCTGTGGCCAACGTTATACTCCTTACTTTTCTCGTTGCGAACCTCAAACTTGGGTAATTAAGCCTTTATTTGTAAAGATACGCAGATACGCAAATATACAAGAAAATAAAACGAAGTAATTGCCCGACTACAATGAAATAATGCAGTAAAAAAATCAAATATAAAATCTAAATGCCCATCACTTACCGACCGCTTCCCCACTCGTTTTCCCCTAATAAAAGCACAAAATGACCAAAATTGATCCTTTGGGAGCTTATATTTAATTTAAGATGGGCGGGGATGTGGATGACTTGCTCAAATTTACAGCTTTTTTCGCCTTTCTGCGACAGTGGTGTCAAAACTGATCCCAGGAATAACGCAAACGATGAACACTTACTCGACAATGACTCAAAAGATGAAAAACTGACCCTTGGTATCATTCCTTATCGTTTAAATTAGGAATATATGAAGGAATTTTTTTTCAAAATCAGGCGTAAAGATTTTTAAGATCTTTAAATTGACAGTATTCTCACAGCTAAAGGGAAATTTAGATACAAACCGGATGTACCGGATTTCTTATGATTGTATTCAAGATTTGTACATAAGATTTGCACAAGATTTGTTACAAATTAGTTACAAGATGTACCGAATTGGAAGATTAGATAGCTGACTCATGATTTTACACTTGGGAAAACGCTTATTATTTCGGTATTTCCGACAGTAAGTGGTCAAAGGTAGATAAGTTTTCAATATCTTCCACTCTCATTGGCCCTATCTCTTAGCCATATAGCGAACTTTCATAAACGTGAACTTTCGTTTTAATGGTGATTTCGTTACGGCTCCATAAAGATTTTGCCAACCGGAAAGAATCATTTCTAGCCATCGTTGTCCGAGTATCAAGGTTGTAATCACGCTTGCTTGTTAATTAGAGTAGGTCCTGATACTGATGGCCGTTCAACCGAGGATGAACTAATGAAAATAGGTATTTCATTAGCTTTTTTTAAAATAAGGCGAAAAGATTTTCGTTTAATTTTCATTGACCAGGAGTCCGATTTTCGCTGCAGTTTTCGACACATTGTTTACCATTATTTGCATTTCGTCGTAAAAAGGATTAACAAAACGGAATACATCATCAGCATATCAAAGTCTATGGTACTATGGTCTGGACTGATTTGCACACCTGATAAGCGATGTTCATTATCCATTCTATCACTCATTTGAATATTGTAGGGGAAGCGAAAATGCATGCTGCTATCTGCTACTACCATATTCAATAGAAAATAGGGAAAATTTTCCCGGAGATGTCTAGTAATGTTCGATAATTGTCACTTTTCTTGAGAATTGAAGCAAAACTGCTTTGCTTCCATCATTTGGTATTATTTCCTTCTTTCATACCAGAAGAACATTTGTTGAAGGTATAATATGAAGGAAGATAGACAAAATTTGAAGAATTCGGCCATCTTCTCTGGGAGTTTTATTGATCTTAAAATTTTGGATGGCAGAGGTTATCTCTTATTCTGCTGACGGCCCGCAACTGCAAAAAATATGGTTGGACTGTTCAGCTACGTCCGGGATAATAGATAGCGCATCGTGGTTGAATATGGCTTTAAAGAATCCATCCATCTTGCAAGGGCGATCCTTTATAGCTTTAATAGCTTTAACAGGCACTATCCCTTATCATTTCATTCACTCCCCTTATTCGAACAGCCACCCTCATTTTTAAATTTAAACCGCTCCAATAAATGTTCAGCCGTGGTGCTGTTATTATGTTTCTTCAAAACATTCTATAGCTAAGACATTCATGTTTAGTTGGACTTTTGGGCAGTTATGGAATTGCTTCTAATACCCAACTAGCGCATTTCCTATATATTCTAGTGGCTAATTTTCAGAGACATGTTATTAGTCGAGATAAGTATTCATGTCATTTTAGAGATGTCTTTGATGATCACGTAGATGCCTCAATAATTCAGTTTGAAATGTGTTTATTGCCCACGAATCTTTTTGTCTAAGATAGTTGAAAGATCTTTAGAGATTTTTCTTGCGAGTTGTCAGTTTTATGCGAATCTTGGCTCGAACCATGGTGGTCTGACCCAGCGCAGAGATAGGAACGACTATTTAATAGGGACTCTTCCAACGGCGACTGATTAGGATATGATTAATCGAACAATAGATGTCTTCTTCGATGTCGGATGCATAGTAAAATTCATGCTTTTCGGCAAATCGAAAAAGGCGTTCTCCATTGGCGCACTAGATGCCATATTTGCCAGTCACCGAGTTGACATTGTATTCGCGTTCCAGTGTTCCTGGCCATTTTGGTAGAAACATTAGTATTTGGAGTTCCGCATAGAACCATATCCTATCCTTGTCACGGTCATTTCCATATATGACTGAAATATTGCGGGTAAAAACTTTCCTTTGAAGCGGACATAGACCCTATAGTCCTTTATCGGTTCCACAATCAAAGCAAATCGATCTTTTTCAGATATTGCCATTTTACCTCGATTTATCCGAAATATTGCACTGTTATAGCCGGTATTTCTGCTTAGAGCCAGGTTTAATAATTGCATTAAACCTGAAATGAGGAAAATGGATTTCGACAAGCAGGCGACATCCACACGAGATTTGAAAGAATGTGGACAATAATCGCTTGGGTTCCATAAGCATTCTGACATTCCATGCCTCTAGGATTAACACCTCACCACGCATACAGGAGCCTGACAGTTTCTCGTTTTCCTTGACATAATTTGATCCTGACTCGAGAGCATATCTTATTCCTTGGGTTTTACTATATCTGAATTACTTATACACTTATCGCATGTGCCACCGAACTGGGAGTATTAGGCCTTGTACGCCCTTATTGTTTTTTGCTTAATCATCAGTCTGATATTTTCTCTATCGTTGCAACGAAAAACTTTGATGATAGTAATTTTTTGACTTAAAATAAGCTTTAGAAAGATTCAAAAAACTTAAATATTTTTCTTTCAGGTTGTTTCGATTTGAAGATTTAATATTTATAAAACATTTTTTCTTTTAGTAAGGTAATTTATTTTAACTGAAAATAAATTAAAATAGTATGAAATCTCTGTGCTCTTTTGAAAACTGCATATGAACTAACTCTGAGTATTAAAATTTTTGTTGGTCAAGCTTATTCAAACTTAACGATTGCCAAGAATTTTTTATTTGATCATTGAATTTTTAAAATAAAAATATTTCTTTTCGGAATTAAATGAAAATTATACCTAGGTGACCAATTTTTTAATCAGTTAATTAATTTTAATTGATTAAATAAAACAAAATGATCAATTCAGTTTGGAATTAACGAGCAATCAATTTCCTTTCCTGTTTCATAATTTTGCTTAATAAAAAAAAAATTGAAATATATATAATTTAATTTTTCAATATTAAAATATAAAAATACAACTGAATAATGATTAAATAAAGAATAATAAGTAATTTATATTAAATTATTTTAACGCCTGAGTCAGTCAGCTGAAAAGGAGAAATCATTCCAATTAAGTTATAAATGAGAAACAAATAGAATAATGAATATTTCTGAAAAATCACCTATCAGCAAGCATCAACATACGGATTTTAAAAAGATGAAAATCGATGGTGGTAAGAGCTATGAGCTTTTTGCTGAAGTCTGACACTAAGATCGATGTGAGCAATATTTTAGAAGCATGAAGTCTCATAAAATTTCTTTGGACTTTCTTTTTTGAATTCCATTCAGGCATTCAGCTCCGAAATTTTTGCCAAAATATAAATGTTTCAACATGCTATTGAAATACTTTCCTTGTCATTCTCCAACTTGAAACATCGGTTATACTTTAAACATTTTCCCAAAAGTTGACGATATTTTTCGCTAAAAATGCAAAATATGCAAATATTTATCGAAGCGTTAGTCATAACAAGCATATTTGACCATGGAACTGTTGTACTATACAATTCAAGTAGATCCAGTTTTTCAAATAGATTTACAGCGAAAGCCTGAAAACGTTAATCTGATTTAATATTTCTAAAATCAAATTAATAGATAGCCGAATAATTTATTGCAGATTATGCGTTATAGTTCGTTTATCTACTAACTGATTCCACAGTATATACTATAAAATATTTGAGCGTGTTTTAATTAAATTTATTTTTATTTATTGAATTATTTTAGTGAATGTTCGGTTCAATTTAAATATTTCTCTTCAGTGGTAAGCTAAATTGACGTTTCAATTATAATTTTAACATAATCATTAATCATCATTAAGAATCATTTATTTATGAAAGCCACTAAATATGCTTGAAACTGCATACGGGAGTATTGCACAGAAGAAATGCAACAACAATAGCGACAAGCATGATTGAAGTAGAAATTTCTTTAGCGAATTCTTGCTTTCGAAGTTCATCGTCATAGATATTGAATTCGGCATGTATTCGCCTTGACCTAAATGAATTTAGATTTCAAAATTTTAAAAAAATTCAATTTTCAAAATTTGGAAAAATATATCTTCCATTCTAAATTAATTTTATGCCAATTAACATCATTAAGTTCTATTCAACCACACCAAAAACAAACGCCATTTTTTATTGAAATTGTTTGAAATTGTTTAAATTTATGTAATTTCATTAAGAATAAAAAAGGCAAAGAAAAACCTGTGAACGGCACCAATAACCAACGAATTGACCATAATAAGTATTGTAAAAGGTACAGCAAACATTATTAATGTATAAGCCCATTCATAAAAAATTTTTCGATATAATGAATTCATTCTTAATGCAGTTGGTCGAAGGATTGGTAATTTTGCATTTATTGGTAGCATATAACATACATTTGCTATATATACCTACAATATGTATCACCGAATGGCGAAAGCAAAGGGAGGTAGAGTAGATCAGTAGATTATTGCTTAGTTTAGAAAATGCTGAGGTTTTATGTTGGACAGGAGTAAATCTGTCCATTAAAAATCCAGGTAGCTTTTGACCCACTCGTATTTCTATCGCTCCTAACAAAATTTATCAGATAAGTCAATTGGACGGGTCCAACTAACAGTGGTGAGCACTATTAGAAAAAAAATGAATACTATAAACTATGAATAAAATAAAAGTTTACATAGAAAGCAAAAGGTTGCTACCACAGATATTATGAAAAATTGCTTGGCAGCCAAAATTTGAAATTACGCTCCAATCAAGTAAATAAATGGTTAGCCATATCCGGTTAGATTCGCTCTATTAATAAAATCAGAAATTTTTGTCACTTGGCGATAGAAGAACAAGTGGGTTGTCAGTAGCACTAATCCAGTTTTGTAATGAGAAGTTTACTCCTCGTCAATCACAATCAGTTCAAAAATATTGGAAAAAATCTGATAAAATTAAATAAGAAAAAGAATTTTTTCCTTACTGTTCAATTGAATTTTTAATAAAAAGTATACTTTGAAATATTGAAATAAATAATTGAAAATAAATTTTATGAGAAATTAAAGCTTTCAATGTTTTAAACAAATCAAACTTCACAAACATATAATTATTTAGGTAAAATTGAATTTCACAAAATAATTTTTGGCAAGGAAAATGCAATTATTATATTTAAGACTAAAAGTAAAGAATTTTAATAAAGAGCATAGATTACATTAAATTCGTTTGTCCAAAGCAGTAACTTCAAGCATTCAATTAATCAATTTTCCAGTGCCTTTTTATGCATTGTAAAAATGAAATGGAGTAGTGAAATATGGCAAAGCCTAGTTTTAAAGAACCACTGGCCTCAATGATTTCTAATTTTTTGATAGAATTACGTGTGGTTGCTCATCAGTACTAGGGGAATTGATTTGTTAACTCCTTTTTTTCAAAGA
This sequence comes from Dracunculus medinensis, assembly GCA_900625125.1. Classification (NCBI taxonomy): domain Eukaryota; kingdom Metazoa; phylum Nematoda; class Chromadorea; order Rhabditida; family Dracunculidae; genus Dracunculus; species Dracunculus medinensis. Next base: position 188,681 of record UYYG01001153.1, read on the forward strand.
ATACTCAATATTGCTGGTTAGACTCGATCCACTGGCTTATCGGACTAGACAAATAAGCCAGGGAGTCCAATTACAATAGAAATACGGGTGAGTCGAGTCGCCAATATCCCAGCAGTATTAATTTTCATAATATATTTTTTGATTAATATATCTTTTGTTCTTTTACAGAGAATATTTTTATATAATACTTATAATAAAATAAGGCTTATGTTATATTTTATATAATACTTGCGAAATAATAACAACGGTCGGCAATTGCAGCCGGAATTGGACTCGGGTTTATGTTTTTTGTAAATAAAACCTTTTCGTCTAATATAATATACAAAAATAATATAATATATAATAATATATACAAAAATCTGATAAAATATCGATTTTTATCAATTCAATGCCTATTGAGGAAGTGGACTCTTGGATTCACTCTGAAATATTAACCAAAGGCAAAAGATAATGGTATCTAAACATGCCTTCTTACAGTTGATGGAACCTTTGTGCAGCTGTCGTGAAATCACCATCCGCGTCTCTATCGCTGCAATTCGCTCGATCATGTTGTATAACTACGGGACACGACACGGCCAAAGGCAGATATTAAGAAATTATTTGCCTTTGACCACTTATGCCTAAGAAATATTTTACGAGTCCACTAGGCGGATAAAATCTGTTAATAGTTGACAAATAAAATACCTCGAAAAAACGCGTGGTATTGAAAAATATAGAAGCTATAATAACACTTGCAATTGAGATCTTAACATTTCGTGATGTGAGTATAAGACCTGCTTTAAACGGTACACAAACTCCAATAAATCGATGTATCGACATGACAGTTGTCATCCAAACGCTTATTGTTTGTGCCAATGTCATTAACGCATACATGTAAGGTGCTGAATAATAACTAAAAAATGATCAAATTTAAATTAATTTATTTCTCAAAAAGAAAAATTAAAAATAATTCCAAAGAATGTTCAATTTTATAAAAATTATAGATAAAAATAAAGATAAAAATATGAATAAAATATCTTAAAGCATGAAAAAATTTTAAGAATTGTGTAGAACTTTGATTTTACATTATATTTGTTATTTGTTATTTACTGGATTATTATGAATAATTAATTAATTAAAATTCGTTTATAATGGACACAATTTTACGTTCTTTTTACGCCGATTATGGACTCCAAAGAATAAAATAAAAAAGTTTAAAATCTTCCTTAAATTTTCACTTTTTTTTAAGAAATAGTCAAAAATAATTTATGACAAACAATAATAAGTTTGAAAAATCTTAATGAATTTTTTAAAATTTGCTTTGTTAAAATTCACCTTATTGCAGTCGCTTTCCAAAATGATAAAGTTTCACCAAGACGTGGCAATGTTAAAACAAAGAAAGCACCAACAAGGATTATCGAATCCGATAGTGCCATCATAAGTAAATACCAATTGATAAGTTGAGCTCGCATTAATGGATGCGAGAAAATTTGAATTGACATCGTGTTCGCTAAAAGTCCGGCCAAAATAAACGGTAGAGCAAAGATACCTGCATAATTTTTTCTCATTAATTTACAAAATTTTACAAAATTTCAAATATAAATTTCAAATTTCAAATATATTTCAAATAGGTTTTTTTCATAATTCATCAAAATATAATATATATATTACAAAATATATATTTTTTTGTCAAAATTTTGTTAAAATTTTTGCGCAAATAGAACTTTCATATTTTTTTATTTTTTTTAATTCTTGCGGTGGACGATGAAGAGCGTGCCTTAACCAGGGAAGGCGGCGCTCTATCATGGTACTATTAATGTAAGTGGTGTTTGAAGATGGGTGTGATCATGTGACATTTTATCCACTTGAAGGGTCCGTGAAATGTCTTAGATACGAGCTGTCAAAGGCAGATATCTTCTTCCACTTTCCTTGGCCATATAGCAAAATCGAATATTGACGCATATTTTTGTTTTTGTGGTGATTTCGCGGCGGCTGCATAAAGGTTTCGTCAAGCAAAAGAACGTTTTTCTATCCATATTTGTGTTCCATATTTTGCCCGGCCATTTGGGATTTAGATCTAAGATATTTAAAATCGAGCACTTTCAGCAATGAATTGATAAAAACAGGCACCTTTTTTTATATATAAGATAACAAGATTTTCATTTTATTTACATTAACCATGAGTCCGATTCTCGCTACAGTTGTCGACATTATTTAGCATTATTTGCATTGCATCATAGTTATCAACGAAAAGACCACACTATCAGCTTATTCAAGGTCTGTGATGCGATGATCTGGATTGATTTAGATATCTCTTGAATGCCGACAAGCGATGGCCACCATTATCCAGTTTAGCGCATGGTTCAATAATGTAGGGAAAATGACGCAACCCTGGCACATTTCCACATTTTTCCACATTTTTTTGTTCCACATTTTTATTTCGCAAAGTTCTGTCAGTTCCCCATATGCACAGACAATGTACGCTGGTAAAATGCCTTTATGAGTGGAATAGTCTTCTCTTGAACATTACCCTCTAAAGCACTGTTCTATCAACTGAATCGCAGCTGCGAAATAAACAACGGTAGGTTGCCGATATTTGAAATGTTCCAACCTTTCTTAAGGTGAATTTCGATCAGCATATTCAGCATATCCGCGACCAGGTCTGAAAGCAGTTTCGAGCGCATTTTTTTGCCTCGTACTGCCATAAGTTTTTTGGCGAAATAAAAAATTTTCGGTAAACGTCTAATAGGCTAATTCCTCAATGATTGTTACAATATGTCCTGTTAATTTTCTTGGAAATTGAGAGCAGAATTGTTGCTATTTGCTCCAGTCGTCTAGTATTTTTTTCTTCCATACCAGAGAATACATTTGCAGATTTGCAGATGAGTTATGGGCAACATTTGAAGAGTTTAACCGCGAGTTTTAATGAACTCATGGTTCAAGATAATAGATTATTTGCTGCTCTGTTGGTGGATCATAGTTGCAGATCTATGACTGGACGAGTGATTCGGGCAATGTCCAGGATTATAGATGGTGCATCGTGGTTAACTTTGGTCAAGAAATCTCTTCCATCTTGAGAGACGATGGCCTTGACAAGCATCATTATTATCCAGTATCGTTTTACTAAGCACTTCCTGAATTATGGTTGCTTTGTGAAGAAAGCGGAAGTTATCTATGATCGCCTAATCTAGTCGCCATCTCCATTTTCAAGACCAATAATAATTTATTGTAAAAATATCGGTAAACTGAAGTAAATGGAAAGAATTCGTAAAAACTTTGAAAAAACGGAAGATACGACAGTAATTTTAAGAACTTAAAAAAAAATTTTTTAAGAACAATATTTAAAAAATATTTTATGAAATTTCCATCTCTTTGGTTTTGGTTGTTTCTTTTTTGGCATTTTGCCTTGCTTAACTCTATTTTAAATACTCAATGAGGCAAAACTGTTTGTTTCCTTTATATTATGTAACATAAAATCCTCAGTGAAGTTTTAGCGACTGAGAAGGAACTAAAAAGACCACTTTTTAATAGGGAAAATTTTAGTGAATTTATAAATTTGCAGGGAATCATGAGCTTTCATGAAGCTCGCATTTGGATAACCTTCGATTTCCCTTTCTTCTATTGTAATTTTCCTACAGAGCTTAGGATTTGCTGAGATTCAAGCATTTTCAATCCACAAATTCTTAAAATTGTTTCCTTATCTCACAATATATCCATATGAACAATAATTTTTTATTATCTCATAAATTTCTCCTAATCAACGTGTTTATGTGACATAAAATAATATTATTTAATATTATTTGTAATCATACGTAGTTCACTCAATTGATTTTTTTTTTACAAGTTCTTTTAATTGATATTTTTAGGAAAAGCAGAGAGGTGTGGAAGTAGAGATTTTAATCCTTGGATCAATAATTTTTTTGATGAATATTAAGTTAAAGAAAGATTTCCTTGGATTGTGCAAAAGGAGATTTTTTAGCACAAATAGCTCAATTATATATTTGGCATTAAAATTATTTGAAATATTTCTATATATAATTTTCTTAATATGTAGCAATTTAAAAAATTCAGAATAAAATAAACTTTCAACTGTAAAGAAACCTCAATCGTTTAGATTTATAGTAAAAAGTGGACAGATAAACCTATGATCGGTAGCCATGAAATAAATAATATCGTATTTTCACAAAAGTATCAAGATAACCACACAATATTATATAATCACCGTTTTCTACAATTTTTCCCCATCGAGAAACTAGCCTCAGCACTCAGCACGATGAGGTGGATGAGGTAGAATTTACCAGCCAAATCCCATGGTTTTCTGGCATATATTTTTCGAAGCCTTTGCTTTCTCATAATAATGTTGCAGGATTTCACCTCTTTTTAAAGTTATTGCGGGTTATTTCGATGAAATTCGAAACGAGTGGCTAGGACTAAGTTTCATTAGCTTATAATAAATTATCCACTTTTTCGGTTTTTAAGCTTAGGATCATCGTACAACACTCACTTTTCATCATAAGTGATAATTTGATCGAAAGACGGTCCTTTTTCATGTCTAAGAAAGAAGAATGTGTAAATTGATTGATGATAGTTGGCGAAGACTCTTCGTTCTTCGTTCATCGGTGTGTTTATATAAGATCCAAACACTGGTTTCATTTGATTTTACTGTGGTATGCAGATGATTGTTGTCCCACTTTGTTTTGAACCAGCTTTGGCTATAGAATGCAGAAAGTCTTCATCATCAACTTCTGAAGATCTACTGAATCTTTGGCTGTCCTACAAGTTGGAATCGCAACTTTTAAATTTCAAAAATCATCTTTTTATTCACATCTTTTCTGTACTTTCTTGCTGTCGTTGTATTATTTCCTGTAGAAAATTCATAAAGTATGATCGCAAATGTATTTCAGATGGTAACTAATTCACGCCACTCTGAAACGGCACTGGTCTTATCTTAAATAACTTTTTACCACGAAAACAATTCTTAATTAAAAATTCAAAAATTCATTTCAAAAAAAAAGATGGCCTATTATAATTAGGGATCAATTTCCTTTTTTTAAAATATTTAAGAAGGACATCGTACAATGCTTAAACAACCACATGATATATAAAAATCCAAATAAATTGTGACAAATCAAAAAGTTGAGAATTTTAAAATCAGAGGCGACAAGTGCCATGTATTTGCGTCAATATAACAACAAATAGATGTTAAAAGAAAAAAAAATAGTAATATCGATGTAAAATACAATAAGAAATGCGAAAAATCAAGGTCAAACCATAACATGAATTCTTAAATAATAATTTACGGATGGTATTATACAATCTTTCATCTTTTCTTAGAAATGGCTAATATACACACAATGTCGCTCTATAGCAAATTTCAGTAAATAACGGTGCCAGAAAAAGTGGGTTCTTTAGTTTTATATAAAGGAATTTTAATCATTTTGTTATTTAACCCATCTTGTTATTTAACCTAAAATTATAATATTTTGACCAATCTAATTTAGCATAACCATATAACCATATAGAATTTTAAATATATATATATAAATTAAATCTTGTTTAATTCGAATTTAATTCGAACGAATTTAGAAAGAGCCTAGGTTGTATAATTGTTATATTTTATAATTGATCGTCGTTAGGAGAAAAACGGCGTATGTATAAGCATTTCTAGAGTTGTTCAATTGATTTTTTTGGTTTAGGGTCTCCATCAGGAGAATAACAGTTTTTATCATATTTCTTTATTATGGCTTTGAGAATTCAAAATCAAGATTTTATTCACAACTATGCCGAGATCTGAGATTTTGATTATGTTATCATTAAAAAAAAAATTAAGAAGAGCGAATCCTTTTGAATAAAATACGCTAAACTTATAAATGGAAAGAGCCTGTCGTATAACCAGTTGTCATTTCTATTAAGACCATCTTATAACAACAGTTTAGGATAGTTTGCCTGATCTACCATGAGAATAATAAATTTTACAGCCTTCAGCATAGAGATAAGTAGTAGAATTTAATACAACTTTGTTGATATCATTAATATATTTTTAAGAAGATACAATACAATTACTTTATGGATGCCTAATTTAAATGGATCCATGTTCGAAATTCATCAGGCGAAGATCCAGCAGATAAAAACAATGACATAGCCACAATTTTCTCATTAAGTCTTAACTGACAAAACATTGCTTTCTATGCAACTTTTTTGAACAGTTTTCTTTAGCAGTTTATTCATCGGTCTATTTTTATACAATTTTATTCACTTTTATTCATCTAAGTTATTAACAAATTTTAATTTGTATTTAATTTATTTAATCCATTAATTTAAAAAATTTTTAAAAATTATCGAAATTTTTTATTTCCAATTTTTTCCCTTCATTTTCAAGCAGAAAATTTTTGCCATCACACCATCTAATCACATAATTCGTATTTTCGAGCCACTGAAAAATCCTACAATTAATATTCGATCGACGCACTGAAGCTAATAAATACTGAAATTAAATGTAGTTCAGTTTTTTGGAAAAAATCAAAAAATTGTTAAAAAGCTCATTTATTTTCCTATACTGTTTAAAAAAATCAACATCTTAAGTTAAGTTGTTAACCGGCTGAAAGCAGTGAAATGACTGATTTTACATTTGATATTTTTCTAACAGCACTCATCATTTTCAGTTGCCTCCACCATTAACTATAGGAAAGATTTTCTTTATTCAGAGAATAGGAATCAAAGGAATCAAATGAAAGGAAAAGGAATAGGAATCAAACTAAGCTTGTCATTGGCCAAAATAAGAATCACTCAAAATCTCAAAACCCTAGTTGATCACAATTTCAAAAAATCAAATGCTCGAGAAAGAAGAAAACTAAAAAAACCTCAGAAATATCTTAATATTTCTCCAAATTATTGTAAAAATGAATGAACAAAAGGTATAAAAAACATAATAATTCTTATTATACTACTTATTTGACGCATTCTTTTTTTATATAATTGAATAATTATCGAAGATTTAGGGAATAATTTTTCCACCAAAAATTTTTAAGCTTGAGCTTTTTCATATAGTTTAACAAGAATTTAAGACGTGAAAATAATCTTTTAACATAAACCGAATAAAATAGATATATATATATATATATATATCTATTTTATAAATAAATATATATAGATATATAAATATTATAAATATATCTATTTTTATATTTATTTTATTCTATTAGTTTCATAATTTCCAATTGGTTTCATTTAAAAAAATTGTATTCTAAAATATTCTAAAATATATCAATGAGCCACAATGAGCAATGAGAAAAGGGGTTAACAATCGCTAGAAAATATTTTATCAGTTTGTCATAATCAAGGTGCAAGAAAAGGTCACTATATAAAGCTTGCCGTTTATAAATTTTTGAATAATCTTAAATTTGGATTAATATCGTTTTTTTCATGCGAGATATTTAACGAAATTGCAACGAAACCCTTGTTTATTGCAAAAAGAATTGTCTTATTCCAGTTGAAATATTGAAGTTAATATTTTGATCTAAATTACAAATTACAAATTATTTACAAAAAAACAAAGCTTTTTCAAACGACCAATGATTATTATTTTTAATTATTATTTTTTTTTTATTATTCTTTTTTCCGATTACAGCTACGAAACCTATTCCTAGTCCTCGGATACTATCAAGAATAAAATTGACCTCGGGATTTAAGGTTAGGATGAAAATATAAAGACGGTTGCAATGGTAAAAAATAAATGATAAATTGCTAATAATTTTATCTCTTTGATCATTGTTGTTGCTATTGGAAACCTTGAAATCTTCAATTTATTAAATTAAAGATTATTGAAAATTTCCAACTGTCATTGTTGCTACTGGGAACCTTGAAATCGAATAAATCATTTTCAATTAAAAAAATAATTTATCTAGTTTAATATTAATTATATTAATGATAAATGAATCCTTCGAACTACGATAATATAAACTAGTTCGCAAATTAATGCTTAAGCTTTTTCAAATTTTTTATTGGGACTGCATTAACTTAAACATTGGACCTCATGCCTGGTGACAATAATGTGTTTATTTATTTAAACAACCAAACAGAGCGGCAGTCGCCATGTGCATGCATTAATAACAACAGATAAGATATCAAATGAAATGAAAAGAATTAATAATTTCGATATAAGGAATACAAAAGGAATGACCAAAAGTTAAATGTGAATTTAAGAGAAATAATATAAAAAAAGGGGGAAATACAAAATAAACTGAATATATTATTGAATGAAGATAATAGGTTGATGAAGATAAAGATTTCAAATTTCTTGCATAATATAAATAATATCATGGATGATATTTAATCTTTTTCTTAAAAGGATAATGAATTTCGAAAAAATTGCCTGGACAAAGTGGGCTTTAATCCCAAGATTTCATTACGCCCAATCCCATGTGATAATTTGCATTTTATAATTTTAAAGTATTATTTCATTTATTTTTTATTTTTCAAAATTACCTAAACTTTTCATCCTTCAAAATTACGCCTGCCGATTTATAAATTTCTAAAAAATTCACCGTTAAACCACAAACAAAAAACTTCAAAAATTATTGACGACTTCGTGATTCAACTGTAATTTCTAAAGAGATCTCTTGTGTTCGATAAATTACTTAATTAGTAATGTAGGATTTAGTGTAATTTTGTCGATTAATTTTCAATTTATTTAAATATAAATCATAAAAGTAAATTCTGCAAATTTTGGTGATAACAAATGGGACCAAAGACTAATTACAAATATAAATGAATAGAATAAAATAAAAAGCAAAAGGAAAAGAAAAAGAAAAAAGATATCAAGAAGAATCAAGAAGAAAATTTTTTTATAAAATGCTGTGGATGATTTTGTTGAAGTTTCTTTTAAAACTGTTGACATGACAATTGCCTAGTTTTCAATGCCTTTTTTATTTATTTACTGATAACCAGCCAAGCAGGGCGACAACGCCATGTGCTGCTTTTATTGATAACAACAATTTAAAAAAAAAATAGAAAAATTAATATTTTAAAGAGGAAATAAAGAGGAAAATACAGAATAATATAGTACAATTCGGAGTAGTTGTATTATAATCGGATTGTAAAAATCGAGATTTCACACTTTTGTATGATGTGAAATTTTTAAATAATATCATGAATGATATTATTTAATCTTTTTTAAAGATAGCTAAGGATGACACACAAGCTATATCGTTCGACAATTTATTCCAGTAATTAATAATAATATTCCAGTAATTAGAATAAAGAAATCATAAGTCCTTAGTTTAATTTTACACATAGGTTTTAGTAATTTTAGCCAATTAGTTCTTGTTGGATTCAAATTTAGCCTAAAATTATAATATTTTGAACAATCTCTAATTTAATATAACCATACTCGATTTTTCTTTTTATATTAAGATTGAAATTAGGAGAGAGGCGTCGTATAAAATATTTTTGGAATCCTTCAATTATTTTACTTGATTTACGATATCTCGGGGAGAAACATGTAGTATTGTAGTTAAGAAGTGGCCGAACGAACGCTTTGTATATTTTGATAAGAAAACCTCCAGTTTTATTCTTAAACGAACCAAAAATAAAATTTAGTATCTTTGAGGATTTCTTTACCATGGTTCTGCAGTGAAGGTCGAAATCATTTTCATCCATGATTTCAAAGATGTATGAGATTCTACTTACATATTAGATTATATTAGCATTAATAAAAAGATTAGAAAAATCGAAACTTTTAGAATTAATATGCAGAATAATACGCTACACTTTTGAAAAGAAAGGGTAATTTGCCAGTCATATGGCCAATTGGCTATTCTGTTGAGGTCCTCCTGCAGTGGAGATAGGCTATCTGCTCTACTATGAGAATAATAAATTTTACAACCATCAGCATAAAAATAAATGGTAGAATTTAGTACCACATTGGTGATATCGTTTATACATGTATATATATATATATATATATATATATAATAGAAAAAGCAATGGCGCAATACAACTACCTTGGGGAACGCCAGATTTAACAAGTGTTGTGTCAAAAAAAATGTTGTCGACATATATAGCTTGATGACGATCTTTTATATAATCTGACACCCAGTTATAAAGGGTCCCTGCAATGCACACTATTAAGATCAGTAATTTGCTATGAGAAACAGAAGCTTTATCAAAAGCTTTAGCCAAATCTAGATACACAACTGATATACTGTTTTTCCATTGCCAGTTGATGCCGACCAATTGGAAAAATTAGTCAATATTTGTGAAGAAGTAGATTTTTTGTACAAAAGCCACGCTTATAAGAGGATATAAAATTATTGATCAAGATAAGTAAGCAATTTGTTGCAGATTCAACTTTTCGAGTACTTTTGTTACCAGCGCATGATAGGTGCTTCCTTTTTTATGAATGGGAATGATATGAGATAATTTCCAGATTTTGAGATTAAGGCCAGATTTTATAATGTCCTTATAAATTAAAAATAGGGGAAGACTTAGAGAAACTGCATATTTTTTATAAATTATTTGTGGAATATTATCTGGACCAGCTGAAATGGATGGCTTAGTCTATTTAAGGTATCATAAACATCCAGTAGCTATATTTTAACCTCATCGAGAGAAGTGCAACAAATTCGATTTATATTAAAACAAGAAGTATGAATATTATCGTCAACAAATACACTAGAAAAATATTGATTAAATACACTTACAATATCAATGTCAGAAGTTATCACATTGTTATTATTTTGCAGAATTAATTGTTTACGTGGATTTGCAAATTTTCTTTTGATATATGTCCAGAAAGAATTTCTATTAATATTTAAAAGTTGCTCTTCTTTATTTGAAAAGTAATTATGAATGGCACTACGGAAACTTATTAAACATTCTTTATATGCAGAGAGGTCACTTGGCAATTTGGTTAATTTGTATTCATTAAAAAACTTCTTGACACTTTTTTTAAGAGATTTTAAAAAAATGGGAATCGACTTAACGTTTTTTCTTTTAAAAGGATATATTGCTCTATAAGATATAAAATGATGCTATTAAGAAAATTAACTTTTTCATCAATAGAAGGAATTAAGCAAAATAAGAAATCCCAGCCTATTTCTATGATGACAGAATTAAAGATTTCATAATCACAGTGACGATAATTTCTAGAATATCTCGAGGGAGGTATACAACGGTTTAATTTTAATGAAGCATGAATTATATTGTGATCACTACTACAAAAAGGTTCCAAGACTTCTTCAATGTTATCAATAAGAGAGGTAGAATTACCTAATATCCAATGTAGTGTTATACCGTGACAGTGTTGCTCTATATCTATATGAGTATAAAAGTTCAGAAAGTTCTCGTCAAATTTGCTGCTATTTTTCAAGCAATTATTTCTCAATTTATGTTGGGCATATTAAGATCACCAACGATTAGATAATTGGCACCAAATAATTTTAATCCAATAACAAGTTGTAACAAGTTGTAACAAGTTGTAATAAATTGTCCAATAACAAGTTTTTATTACAATCCTTTGCTATAGGAAAACATTTCTTTATTTAACGTATGTCAACAAATTTTTTCCAAACTACAGACACTTGAAATTTCTTTTTTCTATTTTCTATTTATTTATTTTAGCAAATTACTTCTTTTTTTGTTTAAATGTAAAATCACCGATATTCCCACAAAATTTTATAGTTTGAATTAGAAAATTCAATAGGTTTTTCTTGAATAGGTTTTTTTTCTTGGGAATAAACTAAACTTCAAAAATTCAAAGAATTATATTTAACGACTATTGCTTTCACCACACAGAAATATCTTTCAAATCTTGATATTTCTTGATATATCTAATCGAGAACAAATTTATTAACTGCACTGAAGTTAGTAAAGCGCATTACTTGATATGTAGTACATTATAGTACATTATATATGTAGTACATTACAGATATAATATAAAAGTGCAAAGCCAGGTTTATATGAATAGAGGAATATAATACCATGGAAAATGTGCACTGAAAAAAGGAGTAAAAATATGGGAAAGAAATTGAAATTCAAATCAATTAGGATAATGGCTATGCAAAAAAAGACAAAAAAAGTTGACGAGTGCTCTAGATAAAAAATTAAATTTTAATGATTTTAAAGGCGGCAAGTGATCCGGAAAAAAGTTAAATTTGCCTTAAACGTTCAAACGAAACGAAATCTAATAGATGAATCATAATATTTGTGAATTCTGAAAAATTCATTATACTAATTCATCATTAAAGCAAAATTCAAACCAACCAAGTAAAATTTTTTCCGTTCTTCCATAAAAATCATATTCTTCAGTACAATTTTCAATTACCATTTTTTGAAATTAAAATTTTCTGCAAAAAATTTAAATTTAAGTTTTTTGGGAGAAAAATTAAAAATTAGTATTCTTCGTAGATTTTTTATCAAATTTTTCACGAAAATTTGAAAAAAATAAAATAATAATCAAATAAAACGATTATTGTACAATTACGCAATTCTATCGTGAAAACGATGGAATTAGGAAACTCAAAAAAATTAAGAAGAAAAAGCGACTGAAAATGACTAATTAAGCCGATTGTTTTATTAATAAATATTGCATTATACAAGACAATTTCAACTAGAATTTTAGACAAAATGTTTTTAATTTTTTCATCAAATAATATTTAGATTTTATTGAAAATATTTGAATTGAAAAAAATAGCAATATAATGACAATTATGTGTTTAGAGTCAAGGGTTTGGCTACTTCCAATATAATACCTGTTAATTTAAAAAATGTGGTACTGGCGAATCTATTTTTATCGACAGATGACACAGAAAAAATTTCTAACCTTACCAATAGCCAGCTGGGTTTGGTTTTCAAGAAATGATGCAAACTACTTATTTACTTCCATTTCCATTTAACATATAATAAAACGGCAGATTTTAAATTTTTAAATTAGTAACAATATTAAAGAAATAACAGTCATTTGAAGTAAAATGCAAATGGTGGTGAGGACATCTTTATTTATGTCAAATATCTCCTCAGCGTTGAGCTACATCTATTTGTTAGTAGATTTAGCCAAACCAGTTGTGAATCAGTTTCTTTCTTTATTAAAAGTGCTTGTGCAAATTATTATTATTATCATGCAAGGTTATACTAGAAAATTATCGATAAGATCTCTTCGACAGTAATGACCGATCGGATAGCCGAGTTGGCAGTGGTCCAGATTTCCACTGAAAAACAGCGACACAATCTGATAAGCCTCCATGGTAAATTTCAAGACTCTCATTAAGGACTCACAAAGAAAAATTTTGCTGATGAAAAAATAAACGTAATCGAAGTAAAGTTAATCGGAAAATTATGGTAAAAAATCGAGTGAGTTGATTTATTTTTTCATTAACAAGTATAAATAGCCAAAGCACAAACAAGTGGCACTGAGCAGCTGATAAAACTCCTTTCCCATAGGGGAAACATGTTTTGATGGATACTTTTCGGCGTGAAAAATGTATAGTTATTTTAAGGAACCCTATGTTTTTTGATCGATGATTTGAAATAATGAGCGGGCTTCTTTTTTTTCATGTATTTTTCCATGTTGATCCATGTAAAAGTGATTTAATAAATTGTAAAAACCAGGCACAAATGAATTCACCGAAAACTGAAATAAATCAATTGGAAATTGAGATAACGATTTATGCTTTTTTTATTTTAACATTCTAACATTTTATTTTTTTTTCTTCGAAGCATTTTACAAAGCAAAAACTGAAATTGTTTCATTCAAAATCGTAAAAAACAAAAAACCTAAGAGAAATCTATGCAAAAATCTACAGAAATCCAATAACATCAGTTAATCCCTCCTTATTTACTGTAAACATCTAAACATTTAATTTGCAAAAACGGAATCCCTACAAGATTTTCTTTAAACTCAAAAAAGTGTGTTGATGGAGCATGATTCTACGGTAAAAATAAATTAGAGCAGAGTGATAAAACAAGATTCGTGAAATTTCTGGCTTGACTAAATCTAACTAATAGGATGTTGTGATTCGCTGAGGAGACACCTGGTATAAATAAAAATAAAAATGAATTCTCGCCACCATTTGCATTTCAATTCAAATGTTTCCAAGGCCCAATTAACGATTAAAAAGCGGAATGGCTCGACAGTAGTCGAAGCTATTTGCTCCTCGTATTTATCTTTGTATTAACCAAGATTTTAGGTACAAAATGCACCAAATAGAAGAATGATAATTTTTAAATAATATAGGTGAAATAATCGGTGAATATTCGAGAAATTTCGCAAATCATTTAAATTATAATGGTAGTGAAAAAATTAATTGATTAGAAGAAAAGTTATTCCTGCTAACTCTAAGTGAGACTTGCAGCAAAAACTACCTAAAGGCGATCTAAAGAATATTTGAGAACTGACAAGAAAATTCTTGCAAATATCTAAATATATATTCTTGCGCTGCTGAAAAGGAGAATTTTATTGTATTCATACACGTTCATCTTTTTGTGAGAAAATTTACTGCCGTACTGTTTATAGAATTAAATGAACTAATTATATATTTTTTGCATATGATTTCATAGCAATAACTAAACAGATATCGAGAAAAAATAACTGAAAGATCATTGGCGCTTACTGTTTCTGGACTATTTCTAATTAGACTCGTTTCACTAGGTATTATTACGACAACAAATTTCTGCTTTGGACTCGGGAGAGAGGCAATCACGCCAAATAGTAACAATACTTTTATGCTAAGTTGTGACAAATAATCTCTCTACTTTTGTATGGGATCTAATAGTAATCAAATATTATTCTTATTCTTAATGGAAATAACAATGGCGATCCTTATTATTTATGGAAATACAGCAGATGGCAATTACTTTGTTAGTCATGTTATTGCGAATAATTATAAGTAATTGTAATCTTGTTCAGTTGTTAAAAGAAATCAGTGAAGATTGAATTCAAGAAATCCTAATGAATTTTTTTGAAAAAAGGCATTTTTTTAAAATGAATTAGCGAGTAAATAAATAATGGATCAAAGAGTGAAATATTTCAGATTATTTTAACAATAGAAAGCTTCAAAATAAACATGAAACATGGAAGGCGAAGCTGATTGTATAAATTCTATAATCTTTTTTATAATAATAAATATTCAAATGATATCACTATTTTTTAAAATAAAAATTTTTATAGTCAATTTATTACAGAAATCTCATTATTAAGCACTTCTTCTAACAAGGATATGCATCTAATTAGTTCGGGTGATTTCAGATTATTGGAATGATAAGATCTCACTAGGCAGTCACTTGAAGCCAGTGTAAATAAAAAAGAAAATTACTACCACTGAACCATTCTACTTCCAAGCAATTAAGGTGAATTTAATATCATTTGTTCGTTATTCATTTACTGATTCCTTTCGTTCAAATAGATTTTCAAAAAATGAATGAAAATAACTTTGCCATTCCACAAATTGGAGGCACTATTTGTTAAAAGCAGAAAAAAGAAAAAGTTCATTGAGGGGAATTGAATGTACATCCAAGACATCCGAAGTGCTCATCCATCTTTTGTTTGTCAGAATAAATTGATGAAAAAAAGTGCAGAAATATCGAGATAATCAAGAATTTTTTTCATGTTTAATAAGTTAATAAAAATTCATTTCTCAAACACTTTTTAAAAAGCAAATTTTTGAATTTTTAAATTCTGAGTTCTGAATAATATTGTAATAATAATAACAATAATAACATTTTATTTTTAATCGCCAATTAAATTAAAATCTATGAATATATTAAAATATATATTTATATTTTAATATATAGTATTTTAATCTAATTCGTTTAATCGATTTTAGCAAACTAACGAATATTATTCATTCTTGGATTGAATCAAATGATGGCTATCAAAAAATCTTAAGCTGTTATAATCTTTTGAAAAAATTCTGACATTTGGAACTAAAATTCCAACAAATCTCGGCTCTTTTCTTAATAGTTATAAATATAGTTTCGAATTTCTCAATTTGAAATATGATAGATAATTTGAACTAATTAAGATGGAGTCCCTAAATAAAAAATATAGATCTAAATTTGAATAAAAGTGGGAAGAAGTGGGACAAAAAGTAAATGCGCTTTTTAAATTCTGCTATGCTACAGATTAATCAGTTAATGTCGATTATAAAATGGATCCAACATAGTCGTATAACCTGGAAACAAATTACTTCACCGCTATCTTTATAATATACATAAAACATAATATTAAAATAGTTCATATAAAAGTTATTCTTATTCCATTATTGCTATAATATATTTTATATATTACATATTTTTCGTGGATTTTCAACAGAACGTTTTTTTCCACAAATTTTCTTCATAATTTAACGATGCTTCAATTATTTAATAAAGAAAAAGACCAATTAGTTTTACATATGCTTGGTGGGCAATTTTCGTATTGTTTCATGAAGGACAAAGTTCCTACGAAAGATTCTATAAAATTCGTCGTAAAACAAAAGCAATTGTTCTTACAATATTCACTTCTCAATAGATCGAAATACGCAAATATCCACGTAAAAAAACAAATAGAGTTAAAAGGGAGTTGTTCAATAGAGTTATTTGTTTAAAAATTGATCAAGAAATAGAAGAGAACCCTTTTTCTCAGAGAAATAATTTTTAGTAATTTAGGGCGAATTAAAAGATTTTTTCATCAAAAGCTTTTTTCTAAGAGTCCACATTATTTCTGGTTAACGCTCTCCGCTGCCAGCATCACCCGGATTTTTGAAAGATATGCCAAGAATCTACCAAGAATGGAACCCTAATATCCGCGCTTCGAAATGAGAGCAGCAAATCATTGAGCGATTCCGTCCTTGATTTAGAACTTGATTATTGCGAAGCAGTTTTATCTTCCCATCAATTTTATACGTAAATTACTACTTAACAAATTAGTGTTTTCATTTACTTAGTAAAAAAATGTATAAGTAGGAATTAACAGGAAAGGAAAAGGAAATCTCTTTAATTGCATTGTATTTTGCTTATTTAATAATAGTAATAAATGATAATAACAACAAACAGTGATAACAAATAAACAACAGTGATAAATAACAATAAAACAAAAAAATAATAAATAATAATAACAATGGCAACGACAACAATAATAATAATAAAATAGTAATAAAGAAGCAAAAATGATATTTTCAATTTAAGGCAATCTTTTCTTTTTATTTAGTTCTTTTTCTTTTCTTTCAAAAGGATTAACTTTAAATAACAATATGCAATTAATTAAGATAACTTTGAATTACTTTGAGCGCGAATAACTTTCACACTTTCACAAATCATTCGTTTTGTGTGCGTCGAATCGAATCGAAACGGTGTTTGCAATATACTGAGAAGGAAATGGCTTGAAGTCGATCTTAAATCAAACAGCACTTTTATTTTTACGTTATGGCTGGTTGAGTTCATTCAATTGCTCATAAAGATGCGGCATTTTCTCTAAAAAGCCACTTTGAGCTTGGGGTATCCGTATGGAACCCGGCTGTTTACTTCTAATGATAGGTTTACTCTTGCGAAGAACAGAACTGTGATATGCTTGAAACGACATTATAACTGATGAGCCCAGCCGACAAGAAATATTTTCTGTAAAATTTTAAAATCTTTTATCTCTCTCTTTCAAGATTTTCTTTGCTCAGAATCAATTAAGTAAAGTAACTAAGCTTAATAATATTTAATCTGTTTACTGCTTAAATTTTTAAAACATTTTTTTAATATCGATTAAATGAAAAAAATAACAATAATGAAGCTTATAAAACTCGAAAAAGTGGAGATTGAGTGATGGAGAAGCAGACGGAAAGAAAAAACGAAGTACTACTACTATGTACGAGTCAGTTCCTTGAGATTTGATTTTATTTTGACAAATAATTGAAAAAATATATTTGTGCTTTAGGTCAGCTAATCGATAAATGTGAGATCAACAAAATCTTTCTGCATAAAATATCAAACAAATATCGGATATCAGTTACGATAATACAAAATTTGATAGACTGATTTATTTTATTTTATCAGTGAAATTAAGAAATCAAGGAAAGAATGAAAGGAAAAAAAAAAAAATTGAGGAACGAAATTTTTAACAGGTGATAGAAACATAGATGAATCGCCAGCTTCACACGGATTTTTCAATGACAAATTTATTCCTGCCCAAATGCCGAAGCTGAACCGCCTCTCCAGATTTAAACCATTATCCACTCTGCAACCCTACCCCTTTGTATAAAGTCTATATGTGGATGAATCAATATATAAAGAAATATGCAAAATCAAATGATCATCGTCACGTTACATCGGCTTTGTGGCTGTCTTCGATTTAATTGATGAAGCGGCGCTTTGGAGGCTGATGGCACGAGACGGTGTTCCATAGAAGATCATTCGACTCATAAAGGCATTATATCAAAGGCATTATAACGTACGTTGGCGCAAGTCTGTATACATGGGGCACTAACAGAACCCTTCTAAATAAGAACTGTTCGTCAAGGTTATCTCCTTTCCCTTATTATAGTCAACTATGCATTAGACTGGATATTAGACAACATTTGTCGGCACTCAATAGGTGTACAAATCAGTCGGGAGCATTTTTTGCTGAAAGTTACGACGTAATGCTAAAGGAACAACTGCAAGAATCGGACTCAGGATCAATGTAAATAAAATCTTTTCATCTTATGTACATGAGGCTGATAAAATGCCTCTTTTTATAAATTCATTACGGATTGAGGAAGTGCACCATTTTAAATACTTTGGGTCCACTCTAATACCAAATAGCCAGATATAAGCCGATAATAGCCGATATTACAACCCGAATTACGGCACCGAGAAATGTGTTCATTCTTCCGGTTGACGAAACCTTTATGGAGTCCGCATCTATATTTATATAGCCACGATTCGTTCGATTTTGCGATATGTGGCCAATGAGAGTGGAGGATATTAAGAAATTATCTGCCGTAAACATCAAAAGTAAACAAAGTTAATTATTATTTGACCTAAGTTATTCACATATATAAAAGCTTTAAAATATTTAGATCCAATGAAATATTTTTTTGTTCACTATACACTTATACACTTAAACATTTTTATACCTTTTCATTTTTTATGCCTTTTATATATATTTCTATAGCATCACCATTTGACTGGCTTCAGCGGCTATTAGAATTCTCTTTGCCATAGAGCCACTTAGGATGGAACTGCAGAGGGGTCTATAAGCCACTCACATTTCGGTTTATTGACAGATTTATTTTAAAGATCGGAGCCATGGCATTATTTCAATGAGGCACCCATGATACCCATTTATAACACCCATTTATACTACATATATTATATTTATCTCTATTTGTTTCAGAGGAAGAAAGATTATCTTTAGATTATGGCCATAATCAATCTGTGGCTGGTGAGAGATTGTGAAGAAGTAGTGAAATTTCCACCAGTGGCATATTTTTTCATTGAGCCTATGGTGAAGCATGGATTTGAACACAAATATTGAGGAATTGACACCATATATATCGGAACATCGTAAATCAGCAAACGAAATTCCTTCATCAATATGAAGATTAAATTCGTTTGTTCAAAATTTCGTAAACATCCTTCCTTATATAGTTATTTAGAATGGATCATTTGTTTTTGCACATTATTTCAGCTATATTTCGGTTTTTGCTCTTGGAAAAAATCCTGAAGATGGTTTTGAAATATTACTTAACTTTTTTTCTTGTATCATGGGCTTCCTTCGGCAAATCAATGAAGCCTGCAGAACAATGTTGTCAGATAAATAAAATAAAATAAAATACATGGGTGAATAGCCAAAAAGTTGCAAAGAAGTATTGCCAGTAGATAAGCATTGCTGCTTATATTACTACTCTATCTCTGTTTTCATAATTCAACGAAAAGTGAAAATTTCAAAAAACAAATGGTAAAAATGATTTCCGCAGTTTTGCAAATTCATGTTCGTAGGCGTTTGACATAAAGACTCAGTAGATCAATCTTATGGATCCTCTTAGCAATACGTGGAGTAGAAACCTCTGCTTTAAGGCCCCTGAGAAATGCGATCAAACAAATGGCCTCAATTAGTAGCGTGTTGCTTTGGATATTTCTTCATAAGTTGTGTTGTATTAAAATTCCGTCCTTATAAACAAAAAAATAATTGCTTTTTTAAATGATAGTAATGAAAAGAAGTACAAAATATCTCATAAAAATTCGTTGGAAAAATGTATAACTGATGATTGCAAGGAACATCATCACATCACTTTTCGCTATAATATGTTTATGGTGCAATACTTATTTTCATTTATAACAAACAAAGTGGTGCTTTCCATTTTCGATTTTACTGATTCCAAATTTTGATAATTCCATTATAAAGTTTTTATGCATTGGTGTCTATTTAAGCGGCTTGATTAATGACTGGAAATGATGTAAAACTTAAATTTATTTAAATTATTTCTTGCTTAGTATTTGGATTGGATTTTCTAAATCCTTTGCAAAAAAAGTTTTCTAGTGCCTAAAAAATGATTATAAAGACTCAATAAATATTTTTGAAAAATTCAGAATTAAATGAATAATTAATGGACATGAAAAATTCGCAATTAATATAAGAGTACCAATATAATTTAGCTAGAAATTGATAGGTGAAAAATAAGGGAAATGAGAAAATGTTTGCAAATTCCTAAAATATTTCCATATGCATAGAAATCAACAAAAAATTGACATCCGTATTCAGCTGCGCATAAATGATGCGCTTTTTATCGCACAATTTATTCATGCATCGTTTCGCGCATATTGAGCAGATTGTCAATTTTCGTTGACTTTTCGTTCGCTTTTTTAGGGTAGAGAAATGTATAATTATTCTGATAACTGATTTTGAAAATTTTAAATTTACTCTTCTTTTACTCGAATATGTAAACGGAGTCTCTGCAACAACCATTCGGCTATCCTGCCCTGCATCACACAGAGAGACAGATAATACAGAAATAAAAAGCGGCGCTCGCTATTTTTCATTGGACTCGCTCACTCACTTGTTTGCTCGTCGAAATTTTTGCTAGAGACTCACCTTTAAATTAAACATACATCAGATTGTTATTTTTGAAAATATTCAACTCTTGGAATTAAAATAAATTTTCTCCAAAAGAACAATTTAAAACAGCAACTTTACTTAATTTGAGTCGAAAATAACGAACGAATGCCCATTAAAGTCGAACGTTCATTTAGGAAAACCACAAAAATTTTATTTTTGAAAAATTCAGAATTTGAATGAATCCGAACAACTTATAAAAGTAAAAGCGCAAATTTCAAATTTATTTTTTCAGAATTTTGAAAAAATGAGATTGCAGTGCAATGCCTTTTTCAACGGAATATATGAAAAAGAGGAGATCAATCAGAAACCCTTCGAAATCTGCGAAATTAATTTTGAAAGAGAAACGTGTGGGTCTCGAGAAAGTTCATTAAGATTGCTGCTGAGTTATCCTTAATGATGAAAGCTTTCGGAGAAGAAAAACTAGTGAATATTCGGATTCGCAACGAAAGATTGATGCTTAATGAAATTCCTTTAGATCGAAATGCTCCAAGTTGTTCTTTAATTGATTTTTTATTTAAATTAATTACTGTTATTTTTCTTTCTTCAACAACTTTCAACTGAGAATGGAAAAGCTTTGAATAAGGAACAATGAAAATGGATGAAAATGGAAGCCTCATTGTGCGTCCCTATATACGTTCACGACGACTGTGATTTCACCTAATTCACTCGAGTTCCACAAAAGTCAAATAAGCCATAATTCATTGCAAAATCGTCATCAGAGAAAATCAAGAGTTATGAAAATCAATAAAAGGAGAAGCAACTGTAATGACAAACGACATATATAATAATAATAGATACATAATAATTCATTATTTTTCGTGAAATTCCTTTGGTTCTATTTCCTTGCATGGTTCCCACGAAGAAAATGGAAAATCCGACAAATGAGAATGTACGTAGACCCATATTTGACCCATAGGACCACAGCTAGCACTCCGGAATAGGAAAA
Source organism: Dracunculus medinensis (assembly GCA_900625125.1). NCBI lineage: Eukaryota > Metazoa > Nematoda > Chromadorea > Rhabditida > Dracunculidae > Dracunculus > Dracunculus medinensis. The sequence goes on from UYYG01001153.1 coordinate 210,664, forward strand.
AACACCATCAATCTTTCCACTCGACCTCATATGGTAAATACCCGAATTGAAATAATTCTCATTCTTCTTATCAGCATTTTTAACTTAACTTGTCCCATTGACTAAAAGGAAGAAATCCTCGTCATCACAGAATCTCTTTCTCGCCAGAGTATAAAAAACTAGAAGCAAAACATAACTCAACCAATTAACCCCATCCCCCCCCCCCCCCCCCCCCCCCCCCCCCCGCTGCCTTCAAGCTATTTGGCTAATTTACAATCAAATATCAATTTACAAAAGCTTAATCGAATTAAATATTAAATCGATAAAACCCCTTGAAGATTTGCAGATTCATTACGAAGCATTTAAAAAATTTTTATAAATATTTATTGCATATTGCGTTCAAATTATTAACTCATTGGGGAAAGAAATGTCAATCTAAAATCGCATGCGATATCAATAATCGGAGAAAAACGACTTCTCGTGAAGCGAGTTTAGCGGCGATTGCAAATATCGAGAGAACGGAACATTTCCGTTTTGAAAATTCCCCTAAATTCCGCATTTTTTGAATGCTTATAAATCTTTCCATTACTATAAAAAATATGTTCTGTTCTTTACTTCCAGTTTCATGCAGGGTTTCCGAGATAAAGCATGCATGCATATCCAACTTCACTGCCACTCACTTTTTTGACATTTAAACATTTAAATAAACAAAGATAATACGTGCCTCCCTGTGTCTGAATTAAAAACAATAAACTATAATTTAGGCAATAAGAGCGCAAGGAAATGAAGTGAAATCTCCAAATCCTAAGTAAAACCCCAAACTAAATAAAATTATATAAAAAACATTTCAAAATTAGCCATACAAGTGGTTAATAAATAAGAGAAAAAATAATTTTCTATAATACAAAAATATAAAATGGAATCTTCAAGGGCTCAAATTGTTTCTAATGCTGACGATTTCTTCTGCGGACATCCGAAAGGCTTGGCCAAGTCTGCTATCGTGTCAAAGAGATGTTGCCTTTGCCTTTAACAAGTCTGCCGTCCGAGTGGTGCTGCGAACAACCTGCACTTATACCGCTAAGTGATTTCAAGAGTAGAACAAACTGAACGATAATAAAGTGAGATCAAAAAAAACCAATTAAATAGGTCTAAAGCCTAGCTGCAAGCAAAATATAATGCACTACTTATTAAAACAATCAAAAGCCAATCACATCCATCGACGAACCTTTTAAGTGTAATTTTTTCATCACCTATGACCAATATTCAGGACAAACGGTTGAATTCATAAAATGGTTGTTTTTGACAATTAAACGCACAAAAAGGAGATGAACGCCCTTGAAATTTTAATTTTTTGAACTCATCCTAATTTTTTATGAAACTTTTAAATTGATAAATTTCTAAATTTTTCGATTCCGCATTTTCTTTCTTTTTTTTTTTACCAATTTATTCTCATTTTTTCACGTTAATTTTCAGTGAGGAAATGTTTATATTGCTCTCTATGTTTTGAATTTGTTCGAACACTGAGGCACCATTATGGCGCAGTGGCTATGCCTCTGATTTGGAATGCTCGGTGATATGCACACGTTCGCAGATTTTAGCTAAATACGCATTTACTCAAACGATTAAATGCGGTGAATATCTGCGTAAATTAACGAGAATAACCACCAGTTGGTGACCTTAAAACAATCTCCAACTGACTAAGATTCCTCAAATATATTTTTTCGCCTTTCCTAAGGAAATAGAGAATATCGACAAAATGATTATGATAAGCGAAATAATTATGGAGTAAAAACCGATGAAAAATTGCTCATTTAAATTGTCTTTTTCCTAGCTTATCACCTACAATGACTAATAACATAATTGATATATGCAAATTAAATATCTTTTCGAAATTCAAGTAAAGCCATTAAAATCTTGAATAACAATCATTAATGAATCATTCATAAAAAATATCGCGAGTGCAGTACTTAAAAAAGATTTCATGGAGATCAAAGAAAAGGAATAATCTATAGCAAATTGATAGAAAGGATATGATACCAATAAAAAAAGAAATTTGTAAAACCATCTAAGGTCAAAATTCAAATAATAAAAATAACCAGTCATTTATCATAGCGTAATTTAATAATTTCACATCGAAATTAGGGCTATAGTTATACAATAAAGATTTTTATTTTAAACAAGCAAAATCATCACAAAAGGAAATATTACAATTTCCTTCGAAATCCACGCATTTCAGTACTAGATTAGATCCTATTCTTTTAAACTACTATCGTTATGTAAAATTTGCTTGTTTGCTATTTTTTCAATAGAAGATAGTTAGAATTCGTGCCTTAATTTGGTTTTATCAATGATTTCAGTGTCGCCAACAGCAAAATGTTCTGACTCTTCTTCACGATCGATACAATCCTAAAAACAAACCGGAAAAGCGTAAAAAGAACAACAAATGAATATATATATATATATATAAAATTTGCTATAAAGCTATAAAGTGCTAGAATTCTACTCGAGACAGGAATAAACATGTCATTTAAAATCTGTGACGCTGGCGAATCACTTGCATTTCTATCGCTACTCCTTAGTAAAATTTATCTGGTCCGAAAAGCCAGCGAAAGATGGAGCCTAACCAATAATGGTGAACGCACTTAGCAAAAAAAATCCTCATAAATTATGATTGGCAACCTGTAAAGCAGCGCAATAATGAAGCATTAACATAGCGAGCGCCTGGAGTCGATCATCGATAATATTAAATTCATCTCGCTTCTGAGGAGGGCTTTTTAAATTAGTTATTAATTTAAGGCGTTCGGCTGTTGTTTTATCAATTATTTTTTGAATCCTATCTATCTGTAATAATTTATTTTAAAAAAAAAGTTATAAAGAATAATAGAGCGAACCTTAAATGATTTAATTTCAACTGAATGAAAAAATTCAAATAGAACCTGTGAATTGATTTTTATCTTCCTCTCAGGCCAGTTTAAATCCAAGAAAAGACTTTTCCCAATATTTTTGGCTTCCTGGATCAAATTTTCATCATACGCATCGCCAGGTTGGAACATCATGTTAGAAAGACATGAGGGCACATCCAAATCAACCAAGACATCAGGAATCACATTCTTCAATAAAATGGAGCAAATATAAAAATCAGCATTAACTGAACTTTTTATTTCCACTGAGTTTCAATCATTTTAATTTTTATAATTCAATTGATTTCAATGAACATATACGTATTTAAAAAAGTATTTATGTTACCATATTACCGTACATTTGTTATAACAAAAGTAATTATGGATAAGAATAATTTAAATTTTATTTTTATTTCTGATGGTTAATTTTAAAGGTTTTTAATGAAAATTTATTGCTCGGTAATTAATAAAAATTATTTTTTGCAGAGTTTCAAAATATTAAAAAAATTTATTAAGGATGAAGGAACATAAAAGAAAACAATGGGGATTTAAAATAGTGCACACTACAACATAAAAAATTTTATAGTTTAAATTATTATAGTTTAAAATTAATAGTAGTTCACTTTCTCAGCTCATTTTCCGTTTCAATTTTTAATCACCATTGTTTTCAGCGAATGAGCCCTTGAATATGTAAATTTACTTATTATTACTTAATTGAACGGATATTTCTTCAACAAAAAAATCCCAGAAATACGAGAAAAAGTAAAAATAGCAAAACACAATGCTTCAATTCAATTTTTACACGAATGACATTAAGATTTTGACATAATGATATAAAGTAAATTTCGAAGAGACATAATATTTCAGCAATTAAAAAATTATTACCTTTACAAGCACTTTTCTATTTTCTACATTCACAGGTTGAGGGAAATCTGAAAATGAATAGAAATTACCTAAAAAGATGGATATTTTTGAATAACTACTATTTTGAAATCATAACTGAAAAGCATAAAGGGGTAAACCTTCAGATAATTCCATTTTATGTGAGTCTGAAATTTTTCGACGAGCCATTTTATTCCAAGTATTATTCCATTTTTCTGTTACCTTATTTGCAATTCTTCTTCTTCTCGTTTGAAGCAGTTCATCTTTTACTATATGAAAGATCGATAGATAATAAATAACGGAATTTTTTGGATATTTTTGAAAAAAAAGCTAACAAGAATTATTTTCCGCCAAGATGTTGGATGCCTGATCAGTAGTAGAGTTTAATGAACCGAGCTCTTTTTCAGTTAGATCATTACCATTTGCTACATCACCACTAAATTTCTTTTCGGATTTTATCATACCACAGTTGTCCAATACCTTAATAAAAATATATCCAGAAATGAAGAATCTCCAGAAAATTCAGAAAAGCCGTCTGTAAGACAGATTAAGAAGTGAAAGATAATAACTTCAAAAGTATCATCCTCAAAATGATCGCAAGGATCACATATCAATAACTTGAAATTTTTTACAGTACATTTGTTATGGCAAACCAACAAGCAGCGAGAACATCGCGATGCATTTTTAAACCATATTTTGCCGTTGCACACTCCACATATAGTCGCTTCTGAAAAAAAGAAAATCGTTCTCGACAAAAAAGAAAAATGAGAAAGAAAAATGAATTTTTCATTAATATTAATTAATAATAATATCTAAGTCTTTTCTATTCGCTTTTGATATTTTACTGATATTTTTGTTTTTGTTCAATGAAAAGATGGTTAATAAAAAATTGAAAGTGCATTAGAAAGGGAAAAAAACCAAACGTTTACTTTTAAGTATAAAATTTTCAAAGTGATGATTAATTCGCAGATGATCCACTGTTGAAGAAGAAGGGAAATGATTATCAAAATAACCATCATTATTGGATATGATATGCGAATTTAAAGTTAAAGCACTGAAAAATTTTGCCAAAATTTTGAAACAATTTTTAACAGAAAAAATCAATTATTGAAAAATTGTAAATTGACTTGTTAAAACGTATAAAATTAATATTATAACAAAAAAATTATATTAGTACTTGTCTATTTGAGTTGCTTCCGTTTCTTTTGGTAAACCGCTGGGAAAATATCTGAAACCAATCAGTATATCACCGTAACATATACGAGAATCAAAGCCAGCATGTCGACTAGCTTCCTCTATCAATGGAGAAATTGGCCTTCTAAATGAAAAATGTAAACACATTTCTATATTTTTTAAAAGCACTAGTAACTAATATAATCGTTAATCCAAGGATAACTCTTTATCCATTTTCGATGCGTCGTACTTTACTAGTACTAGTCAAATCATATAATCAGCGGAAAAATCCATTTACCGCGACTCTAGCTTTAGTAAATGAATAAAAAATCTCACAATAATGAACACTGATGAACACTGTCCAACTATGGGCAAATTTCGCTAAAATTGTTCGCTTAAAAAATTCAAAAATCTGTACAAAAATGAAAGTTAAAAGTAGCCAAATTAAGTTAAATATTTTAAACGAACTTGCTAGTAGGATTTTCTGGAGGTTTTAGTGAATAAATTTCCCGATGGCAATTCGACAACGTTAATCGGCAATCATCTAATATTTGCGGCACGTAAATACTCGTCTGAATTGATATAAAAAATAATAGATGAATATTTTCAAGACCAACTAATAATTTTATTTTTTTATCTCCTTAATTTTAATTAAATTTTTTGAGCAAAATAAATTTCTGGCTAAAATTTCGAACAGATCACTTAAAAATTAAAATTACTATTAAAACAAACATATCCCAGCATATTTGATTTCGATGTTTTATCACCATTTCTTGAATCAGTATGACCAGATTCGATATCAAATTCAGCAAAAATACTTATATTTAAATATCTGTCTTTCGAATCTAATTCAAAATGAAGCGACTGCCCCCAAAGAATATTCTGAATAGTGTGAATTCAATTTTATATTTCTCGAATATAATAGCTGTATAATATATTTCCATTCGGAATTTAAACCTCAAAGAGGAATTAAATGGAAAAACTTTCAATCACGGATAATAAAAGATAGAACAGTAATTAAAATACAAATAGTATAAATTTTTTTTTATGAAGAAAATATTTCTTTAAACAAACGAGAAATTTAATTCATAATATATTTGTTTTATTGTTAAGCAATTTTGAGATTTGGTATTCAACTGAAACTTAACCTCACTTAACTGCAGCGACTTGGTACGTAAAGTTTTGGTTCCAAAACATTGTTTATTGCATAAATTAGAATCATCTTCAGATGGAAAAGATTTGGTATTATCCCTAAAAGGCAAAATTTTCTGCAACAAATTTATTGAAATATTTATTGGTTATTACAAAATTTAAGGAATGGAAGCGGTTAATTTCTTGTTTTTGGTTTAAATTATTGTTTGTCTTTAATTTCAGTTTTTGTATCTAAAAAAACTACTCAGGGAGAACGAATGAAGAAAGCCGGAAAAAATATCAAAGTATATACATTGGAATGTCGAGTCTCACGGATAGCTAAACTATATATAGAATGAAATTAAATGAATAACGATTAATAATAATGATATGATTACCAAAAATGAAGAAAGCAAATTGGATGTTTGAACAAAACGTCGAAATATATAAAAAGAGGAAAGAATGATAAGAAAGAGAAAAATTTCACAAAGAAACCTGATAAATAATTTCAAAGTCGTTAGAAGATACACGAAACTTTATAAAACAGGACGCAACAAGCTTATAATACTTGCAACGGAATCGAATATGGAAAAATAAGAAAAATTCAAAAGATGATTTCTGAATTCCGAATTCTAAAAGGAATTCGTCGAACTGGTTGGTAAAAAACACTAATGACAGATGCAAGCATTCAAAAAATATCAAAAAAAGATAAACAGATGGAAGAAATATAAAAAAATATTACACATGAAAATGTTAAAATCTAAGACCATCCCTAGATGATATCCCTTGCTCAGACAAATCTTTAGTATCTCTAGAAGATGAAATTGGCATTATAGTTTTTATCAAAGCTTCTATTGAGTTAATGGAATACCCACTGGAATTTGGCAAGTAATAGAAGAAAACTCAGTCAAAATTCTAATTAGGCTATGCCAGCAAATCTAGAGAAGAGCAAATCGATTGGAAATGATCAATCCACATTCCAGGACCAAAAAGGAAAATAAGGAAACTACTGCGCCATTTCTAATAACAAAATATTATAATATTGGGTCATCCAACAAAGATTAGACTCCTGCATCGAGAAAAATTTAACGTCGAAGAACATTAGACATTATTGCTGATATATACTGGATAATTGAAAAAGCTAAATAATGCTAAAAAGAAGCCAATATATATGCTTCATTATAGAAAAATAATTATAAATCATTATGGTTAGGAAAATCTTTGATTGCGTTGGTCATCTCAAGTTATAGAATGTACTCAAAATATACCCAAATAGGAACACCTAATTGCCCTGATTAAAACTTATATACAGGTCAGAAAGCCACAGTAAAAGTTGACAAAAGTTGATAAAAGAGTGCGGCAAAAATGCTTATTCCCTCTTTATTTACACAAATTCTATGTAGAATATATATTAAAAGAGGACGGCTTACAAGAGCTCGAGCTTGATTTTAAAACTAAACAGAGAAAGAAAACTAATAACCTGCTGTTGACATCTGTCCACCGAGAATATAAAGAATCTCCGATTTTCGATTCAAAAATCAAATAGCACAGCGAAAAAAATGAGATGAAAAGTTAAATATAAAGAAGACTAAAGTAATTCTGAAAACAGGTTGTATAACCACTTTTAGAATTGACAATCAATATATCGAAGTGGTTTTTAGCTTTTGCTTTTTAGGTCAATAATAAAAGTACAAGTTGTCAAAAAAAATACGCCATAGAATAACACTGGAAAGAGCAGCTACGAAGGCTTTAGAAAAGATATTCAAATATATTGAAGTGATTATGCCATTAAAATTATGCAAGCCATGGTATCCCCAGTGCCTTTCTATGAATAAATTTTTAGGAAAAGTATCGAAGCTTTTAAATTGCGATATTGGGAAAGACTCCTGAGAATACCATGAACAACTACGAAAACAAATCATGTTGGATCACTGCCGCAAATAACCTAATATTATCCTATTTTGGAAATCCTATGCAGCTTTTTGGAAGAGTAGTAACTGGAAATAGTTTTTCTTTTAAGAGTAGACACCATTACTGGTTAGGCTAGCCCCTTTTCGCACTAAATAAATGCCGGGGAATCCCTCGGCGACAAAGCTGAATAGCCACCAACTGAGAATAGTGCTAGGAAAAAAAAAAGGAGAATAAGGAGAATAATGATGAGGATAGATCCAATTAAACGCAATAAATGAGCACCTCTCTAATAGTCCTGAGAAGCAGAGACAGATTATGCTCTATCTATATGGATGCTCTATCTATATAGAATCCAAAACGATTTCACGGCACCTCACCATCACCATCATCGCTTAAATCATGAAGTCTTACTTTTCTTTATCTGATGAATAAATCTGTTCGGATTTGCATGACCATCGTTCTTTACTGTCTGGTGGTGAAGGAGATCTGGATATATATTGCTGCTAAAACATTATGAAATATATTGAATCAGAAAAAAGAAAAAATGAAAATTGCAATTTGCATTTTTTGCATTAGTGCATTTTTTTTACAAAGATCGTATAGGAAAAAACACCTCTAGCACCTTACAAACTGAAATTATTATAACAAAAATTTAAATAAAAAATTAAAAGTAAAAAATTTTAAAAAATGAAATTACAGTTGTTGCAAGTAGAATAAATAAGTGCACCAATGGCTTTCGAATTTTGAGTCTAAATCGACCGACGTATTATCTGGTGGCAATCTCGCCTAAGCAAAAGAAAGCAAAAGAAAAAAAAAATGGATCAGAGACTGTTGTTCAATTCATAGTGCTGATGCCGAGTCTTACACTCCCGACAAGAGTGTTTTTCAAGAATCAGTGATTTCACCTGTATTTCTATGGCCAAGGAATTCTCTGGATTATCTCTTTTGCTTTATCTATAGTCCGACAAGCGGAAGAGTCTAACCAATAATGGTCAGTATCACTTGAAAAAAAATATAATAGAATATATACTCATAATACCATTATTAATTCTTCAGTTGCATCGAATGCGACTTCTACTTCCGACAAATTATCCTTCCGTCGATACCAAAAATTGGACATTTTCGCTTTACTTGCAGCAGCTACCTCAGCTGCTCTCATCTGAACAGAATGTTTTAAAATTTTTTTAAAATTGAATTGAATTTAAAATTGAAAAGTGAAGCAAAACATTAACCATTAATCGTAAACAAAATATTTTTTAAGGCAACGGGAACTTTTTTAAGATCAAATCGAAAAATCTCAACAAAAAAGTAAAAATGAAAATTCAACAACATCATCTAACATCTCCCACCATTGCTGGTTAGGTTTGTTTCATTGACTAAAAGAAGACGCTTCCAAGCTGTTCGATCTGATGCTGTCGTCAGCAGCAATACAAACCATTTTTTTTTCCATCGACTAAATCCATATTTGGTCCACCTAAACGTTCAAAATCTTTCCTAACCGTATCAATCCAGATCTCGATTGGCTCTCGCTTTTAACACCACCCAACACATGGTTTAGCAAAGAACGAAATATGCGTCAACTCCTGCGGTGGACGACGGAGAACATGCCTGAACCAGCGAAGGCGATAATGTGTGATAACATTATTTATGCAAGTAGTATTTGAACAAGGTGGATGCGATCATGTGATATCTTATCCGCTCGACGAATCCATAATATGCACCTTATTAGACAAGAGTGGTCTAAGGCAGATAATATTCTTAATATCCTCCACTCTCATTGGTCATGTCTCAGAACCATATAGCAAGATCGAACGGATCACGGCTATATAGATGCGAACCTTCATTTTTATGGTGATTTCATGACGACCCCATAAAGGTTTCGTTAACCGAAAAAACGCATTGCAACCTGCCGTGATCCGAGTTGTAATATTATCTTTTGCCAGTCCATTTGGTATAAGAGTGGATGCAAGGTCTTTAAAATCAGGCATTTCCTCAACCGGCAATGAATTTACAAAAAGAGGCATTTTATCAGCTTCTTGCACATAAGACGAAAAAACTTTCGTTTTATTTACATTGACCCTTAGTCTGATTCTCGCTGCAGTTGCTGACACGTTATTTAGCATTATTTGCATTTCATCATAGATGTCAGCAAAAACGACTACATCATTAGCGTATTATTTAAGATCTGTGATACGATGCTCTTGACTGATTTGTACACCTATTGAGAGTTCCGACAAACGTTTTCCATTATCCAGTATAGTTGAGTATTGTAAGGGAAAGGACATAACCTTGACGAACAGCAGTTCTTATTTAGAAGGATTCTGTCAGTGCCCCCATATATACAGACCTGCGCCAACGTTGATAAAATGTTTATGAATCGAATGATCTCTCACCGTCGCATTCCATCACCTTCCAAAGCGCTCTATCAATTGAATTAAAGGCAACCGTAAAGTCGATGAAACACGTGATAGCGGGTTGCAAATATCTGAAGTGATGTTCCAACACCCTTCTTAACGTGAATATCTGGTCAGCACAACAGCGCCCCGGTCTGAATTCAGCTTGATTAGGGCGCATCATGCTGTCTCGTACTTCCATAAGTCTATTGAGTAAAAGGGAAGCAAAAATTTTCGGTGAGACGTCTAGTAGGCTGATTCCTCGATAATTGTTGCAGTATGTCCTATCATCTTTCTTGAAAATTTGGAATAGAACTGCTTTGTTCCGATCATCTGGTAATATTTATTTTTTCCATAACAAAGAGAAACATTTGTTGAAGGTGCGTTATGAAAGACGATGGACAACATCTGAAAAGCTCAGCTCGAAGACCATTTTCTCCTGGAATTTTATTAGCCTTAAGCTTATGGATTAATGGAGATTATTTTTTCTTCTATTGGCGCCTCGCAATTGCAAACGTATGGTTCGTCGAACGTATGTCCAGGTCAACAGATGGCGCATCATGGTTAAGTTTGCCCTCAAAGAATTCTTCCATCTTATGAGGCGATTCTTAATATTCTTAACAGGCAGACCACTGCTTACCATTTCACTGATCGTTCCCCGAGTTATAGTTGCTTTATGAAGAAGGCGGAATAGTTTCCTATTATCGCCTAATGGAGCTGCCGCCTCCATTCTCAAGGCTATGTCACACCAATATTGATTTCTATCCGCAATGTTGCTGTCGTTGCAATTCTTCGAAGCATTCTGTAGCCAGAATCTCATGTTCATGCTTTGGCAGCGTTTTCAGATAGTTGGACAATTGTTTCCGATACCCAACTAGCCCACTTCCTACTAGTATACCCTAGTTTAGAAATGGCTGACATTCAGAGACATTCCTTTAGTTGGGATCTATATTCATTTGCCGTTTATTAATATTAATACGATTGAGATGTTTCAATAATTCGGTTGCACCCAATGCTCCCGAATTTTTGAGACAATTGAAGGATCTTGAGGAATGCTGCTTTTACGAGTTGTCAATTTTATGTAGATTTTAGCTCAGACCATAGCATGGTCAGATCCATGAAAACTGCCCGCTTCGGCGTCGCGATAGGAATGATTATTTACTACGGAATTCTTCCAATTGTTAGCATTAACAAAAAGTTCATGCCTTTCGTTATAACGAAGAAGGCGCTTTCCATTACGCACCCGTCTAAGATGCCTCATTTGCCAAATGTCGAAATCATCGCAGCGGTATTATGACTTAATGCGCGCATTACAATTATGACCATATCAATTTCGATAGAGATTTTGTTAATAGTTGAAGTTCCGTTGAAGTTGAAGAAATGTTAAAGAACTTTACATGATCATCTACTGATAAAGTTGGAGCACAGACACTAATGACCGAGATACCGCAGAACTTACCTTTAAAGCAGGCATATGCCATATGGTCGCTTACCGGTTTCCACTCAATCAAAATGGAATGGGCCTTGTCAGACATGATAATCGTTACGCCATTTCACTCGAGTTACTCGAGATACTCGAGTCAGTGATATAGCCAGTAACTCTTCTCAAGCCACGATTAGTAATTATTCAAGGTGAGGAAGACCTTCGACAAGTAGGCGATGTCCATACGATATTTAGAAAAAGTGTGGATAGTGATGGTTTGGCTTGGCTTGCTTGGCTTTATAAGCTTTCTGACGTTCCACGCTGATACGGCCCCTCGCTGAACACCTCGCTGCTTGTGCAGAGAGCTGTTCCCCTTGATAGCTTCCGAGCAATTGTCCTAACTTGCAATCATATTTTATTTTATTTATGAATATTGAGATCGTTTTACGCCCGGATATATACTTATCGCATGTACCACCAGACTGGGAATATCATGTGCATCGAAAGACAAGGAAGCCGTATCAAGAATATTTGACCCACAAAATTACTTGGGGATAAGATTACAGACGGGTCACCAAACCACTCGGATTTTTGACATGACAGGTTTACTCCTGTCGAAGACATGCATAATGTTATATTATTCTATAATATTATATATAATAACATAACATGAGAGGAAAAGTAAAAAAAATCAATTTTAATAAGAAAAGAAAAGGAAAAAAAACTTATCGTTTACGATGTCCAAACAAATAATCAACAATCAATAATACTCAAAATAATTACTGCTATATCTTGGTAGAGCAGTTGGATGAACAGACTGCTCACTCCCTCTTAGGCATCAAATCATGTCCTTTTTCAACAGTCTATCCCTCAAACTTGAGTATAAAATAAAATTGGGTATAATATAATTCAGCAATTGCTAAGAATGAACCCGTATTCTTTCACGCCGGGTTAATATTTTCTTTTGTTCTTTCAAACTTTTTGTAGACGTCAAGCAATCTGAGGACTTGATCACAGATTCATTCGTAGAAATCTGAAAAAAAAAAATACAATTAACATAAATGATCAAACACTGGAAATTCTGTTATATACTGAAAAAAATTTAAAAAAGCAAAAGAAGAAAGAAAGAAAAAAACTAACTGCCATCGAATTTTGCGAAATACAGGAATGCTTCCCAATAATATTAGTTCCACATATAACTTTTGCATCTGAGGAATGAGATACGATTTCCACAAAAGATCTGAATTATGAACAAAATGGGTAAATATACTGGCTGAAAGCACAAGAAGATAAAACAACGTAAAACAGGAATCAAAGGCAAGCTGAAAATTTAAACAAAATTATGGCTATTAAATAAGATCAAAAGGTAGAAATAACTGGAACTGGATTAAACAAGATTTAAAAAAAACACTGATTCAACAATCATGAATCATTCACTTTACCTCGAACGAGGAACCACAGATTTTGTATTTTTGTAATCCGAAATCATACCAAATTGCAGATCTACTTCTGATCTTGCAACTCTTTGTTTAAGTAAACCTATTTTCGAATCATTTGCAGAATATAAATGATCGGATGATTCATAATCAATTCCACTAAGACTTGAAAAAATCTCAGAATAAGGAAATAGCAAATGCGGCATACTTCGACTTCGCAGTTGACCTACGTAATTGAAACTATATTTTAAAAAAGACGGAAAATATAAAAAATATAAAAAATATAAAAAAGAAAAAATGAAAATATAAAAAAAAATAAAACAAAATAGAGAAATGAAAAAAGCAATAAAATTTCCAACCCAAGATTTCCAGACAATAAAAATTTTCTGTGATAAACTAAAGCATCACCTTGTCGCTTTCGTATTCTTGAGCCATTCTCACTTTTTTTCTGTCCATCATCGAACAGAAATGGAGTTTCAATGATATCAGTAATTTCATCAACAATTAATACTTCTCCATCTAAATTAGTAATTAATAATAGTACAGTAATAAATTAGCAATAGTAATGTATTCAATATTCAATATAGAAAAGATAAAGAAGGAAATCAAAAAAAGATAGAGATGACAGAATTCTCATGGCATTTCACTGTTACCTTCATTATTGATATCCTTTGAATTATCGTACACTGTTCGTTGAACAAGCACATTCAAATCACCTAATGTCCCACAAAGAAGTTTTCCAAGTTGACGTTCATTTCGAATGGGAACGTTATTAATCGCAAGCACAATATCACCTTGAAGTATATTCAAGTTACCTTGAATAATTGAATATATAATTGAATCGCAGAGTGAAATATCAAATTATTCAGAAAATATTGCAATGATTAGCAACCTATTTTGAAGCCGCATTTTTCAGCGGCCGATTTCGTTGCGACTGATGCAATTCGAACTGACTGGAAACCAGAAACAGAAACTGACTGAAATATTCATCCATTATTTGATATATATATATACGATTAAAAAGAAAAATTAAACATAAAAATATAAAAATTAGCAACTTTTTCGAAAGTTAATCCAACCGGTTCATCCAAATCATTTCTAATATAACTTAGAAGAACAGTAATACTGAAAAGCGAATTCCATGAAGAATAATGTAATGGTTGATGACCTAAATGAAATATTTTACAAATATTTACAAATATTTAGAAAGTAACAAATTTTTTTTCTTTTTAAAGATCCTACGATGCAACGACAGAGTGAAGATGTATCGATATTGATGAAACTATAGAGAATATAGAATGATAAGACAACAGAATCAATTACTGAAAAGTGAATACTGAGCTAGGATGTAATAAATAGAAGGAAAGTAAAGATAAACAAGAGAAAAAGAAAAAGTAGGACGAAAAAATAAGCGCTGTCCAATTAAAAGGCGAGATTCATATACCTAAGGAAACGGTGCAATGAACTTGAGCATTTTCACTTGGAGACAACGAAGTATTTAATCTCGTACATTGAAGAATGGTTACTTCCAACACTCCCATAATTTTAATATGATTATAAGAATCTGAAAAATTTTCTACAGTAAACAGCGAATTAAAGAAAATATACCAGTGATGCGATAAGAAAAATGGATATAACAAATTATTTTTGAAAAAGTGAACCAGTTGGATGGGAAGGAATTAAAATAGGATTGGTAAAGAATGGCCGATAACGTATTTTATAACTTGGCCATATGTGTTTTCGTTGAATAATTCGACGGAACTGTTGAGTAATAAATGGTATCACATGCTTTAACTGCTTGCCTTGCCAGTGTGTTTCAATCTGAATAAGTTAACAGAGCCTTGAAAATACAACTTTATAATAATATAATATAATAATACAAATTAAAATATAACTTTATAATAATATGATATAATACAATATAATAACTTTATAATGTAATTTTATTATAATGTACCTTCATATCTAAAATAGGCATTTCGACAAATGAAATTGTCCAGTGAGTGAATGGTTTTCGCGTCATAGTAAGACGTACTTTTCCAGATAGGCGAGTGACCTATTTAAATACGTATATCTTAAAAAATATAAGACTGGGTAAAATTATTCATATTTCATATTTCTCATTTCAATTTTTGTAAAATGGATTCTACTTTCCTCAGTATGAAATATAAATAAATCCGATTAATCTTTTCTACTGATACCTTAATTGACATCTGAGCAAAACGACGTAATACCATCGCCAAATCGATGGAAGTTTGAAATCCACCGGTGTAATCAACGTCTACCAAAAAATTCAAGGACTAAAAAAACTGAATTTTCAATTTTTTTTTAGAAGCGCTTATCGCAGGTTCACTATGACTTATCGGAATAGACGAATCTTGCCATGAAATCACTTGAGGGTAAAAATACAAGTGAGTAATATTTAAAATTCAAAGATCTTCACAATAACTGCAGAAGATATTTTTAAAAAAACCAAAATTAAGACATGCACACTTAACAGAGAAAAATTACATTAAATCCATCTTCTTCAAACATTTCATAATTTTCAATCCGAATTTTTTTAATGACAGGAAAATGTGATCCAACAGACAAATCTCTGATTCGCACATCCTAAATAATAAATATACGAAAACTCAAAATAAAATTAGAAAAAGAAAAAAAAATTAATAAAAAATGTACAAGCTTTGATTTGAATAAAAAATAAAATATTTTATGCATAAAAATATATTCTTAGTATTTAATATAATAATGGAAACAATAAATCTTACTGAACAATCAAAAAAATATTATTAAGTATATAACAAATAATTGAATTAAAAATCCTTACTTGAATTAATCTACCGGCAGCAGAACGCGTGGTCAAGTCACTTAATTCGAGTTGCAGTCTTTCATAAAGCCATCTGAAGTACGGTGCCACCATAAATAAAAGAGTAAAAATCTACAATCGGACAAACTAGGACTGTTTGACAAATTCACTTTGAAATGGAGGAATAACTGAGTACTTCATATTTATATAGCAGCGATCCCCATTAATCGATGAGAAAACCGACGATGCTACTCACATAACCGAAAAGTGCCACAGGCACAAGAGACCAATAAAATAAAAAAGAATAACTATCATTATAAAGATAAATTAAAAATAACCTTCTGAAAAATCTGGTGTCCTTATGCTCCTGGAAAAGAAAATGAAAAAGAAGGCTTAAACAAAAGCAAGTTTCCCATTTCGAATGAGAATCATCCTCACACGATCCAAGAAATTTCTTTAATTCCTGAAAATAAACAATGTCTTCTGGAGTTTAGAAATTCAAGACCAGAGATTTGCAAAAAAATACTACCATTCGCCATTTTTTTCCGTGTGATTTTTAATCCATTTATTTTGCCGAGGTCAATAATTTAGTAATCCTGCCAGGCCTCCACTTTCCCCACTCGTCAGTTCTGCTCAAATTGGCTCCGCTGGTAATTGGCTTGGAACCCTTTCACCAAAGAGCCACTTACGGTTAGAAGAAAAGGTGGGCTCGCATCGCCGACCGAATTTCCCCCTATTTCCCTCGTCAACGCTGCGCATTCGGCTGAGAGATAGGAAATGCATTAAAAATGGTGGAATTGATGAAAATGTTCATTACTATAAAATAATTAAAATGTAAGAAAAAAAAATAAAAATAAAGCAAACGGGCGGTAATCGCAGCGGTGGAAACTGCTCGACGAATGTTCGCTTATTCGCGCTCTTCTCGAATGGATTTGAAAGGAAAATATAAAAAATTAATAAAATTAGCAAAATTCCAAAAATTACGCCATAGGTGAACGCCAACAACATTCACCACAAAATTGTCATAAACGGTATTACTAAAATGCAGTCTTTCTGTATGTTCAAAGTCGATTTTTCATTTCGTAAAGAAAAATTAAGAAACTGAAAAAATAATTTTGCAGAAATTTTTCTGCTGACATTCACGTGTTGTGGCAGACGAAGATGTTCGTCTTGCGAGTGCAATCGTTGCGCGTATCTGTGGATAGCCTTCTGAGAGGACTATTCCTTCTATTAGAATCATTGCTCATCCTAGCGTGTTGGTACTCAGTTAAGCGCCCGTCCATACTACCCTACCCTTTGTCTCCCATTTCAGATTCAGATTTATTCAGATTTGATTAATTCTTTCAATACTGTTTCACATAAAATGCTCTTCGAATTTGGTATTATTTTTAGTTTATTTAAGCGAACCTTAGATCTTTTCATTTATCATTTAATTCTCCTGGCTAGGCTGATGTCGTCTTTTGTTAAGCCCGAAGCAGATTTCAAAAAGAGTTTTTTTCTTGAAAAATGAATTTCTCTATTATTTTCTTTTTTCCACATTTATCTTTACATTTTCGTAATTGATTATTACAAAATTATGTCATCTGTCTGAACGTGAGTCTGGCGAGGCATCTCTCGAATCGCAGCAAGTCAACTTGAAAACAAACTTCATATCTGTCTTGCTTTAACAATTCTGCTATAGGGTTGCAAAATTTGACCAGTGAGAGTGGAAGATATCAAGAGGCTACATGTGCCTTTAATCACTTGTCTAAACTATAACCTACACACTCCTAACTAGGCAAAGTCTCACACGATTGCATCGAACTTCTCCAACTATCTGCATTAAGAATATCATCACAAAAAATAAAGCGTCATTTGTGCAGGTTTGGCCATGTTCTTCGTTCTCTACTGCACGAATTTAGTCGTCAAAAGTGCGAAGGACCAACAAGGCTTGGAACGATATGGTCGGGGAATATTTTGAACATAGATGTGGCCAAGCGATATATGGGCTCAAGTAGTGGAAAAAAGGTTTAAGTTATTTTCAGGATTGGTATCCTTGGAAGTGTCTTATCTTCGTCGCTAGTGAAGCGAGTCAAACCAATAGTCTACCAGAGGAAAAATAATTCCAAGAAGAGTGATAGAACATAGTGTGGCAACTATCGAGGAACCTGCCAGATATCTCCAGGAAAATTTTCGCTCTCTGCTGAATAGGCTTATGGCAGTACGAGGCAACAGGATGCACCCAAGATTTAAAGCGCTTGTATAAATAAATATGAACGCTAAGAAAGGTTTTGGTATCGGAACGTCGTCTTCAAATATCGAGAACCCAACAGTTTAATCGGTTTTGCAGCTGCCTTTGATTCAATTGATAGAACAGCGTTCTGAAGAAGGATGATGTACGACGATGTTTGAGAGAAGATCATTCGACTCATAAAAGCATTTTATCAGCATACATTGCAGGCATATATGGGGAAATTGATTCTTTCGAAATAACTACTGGTGTCTGTTAGGACTTCTTTCCTCTACCATATTCAACTATATCTCTTCATTTTACATATTAAATGCTGACAAACATCTTTTTTGCTCATAATGGCTTGAGGAAAACCGCAAATGGCCAAGCAAAAGGCAAAATTACATTACATTACGAATAACCGCAATTAGAAATACGTTTTTCGTTTGGCGAAATTTTTATGGAAACTTCGCGAAATCATCCTAAAAATGTAAGTTTGCATCTTTAGCTACGTGTAAAATCCCATATCATTGCATTCGCTCAAGCACTATTCAAAATACGATGATTAGCTATAAAATAATTCTATTCTCGTGAACGGTTGTGTTAGTCATTCTCTCTGTTTTTCATTATTTTATTGTATTTTGCTTCGCTAAACTATAGAAGGAATACATTAATCTTATTACATTCGTCTGAAAGATATTCTTTTCAAAAGTATATTGATCTTATTGTTTTATACCATTCACTTTAAGATAAGAGGAAATTCCAAATGGCACCGAAAAAGGTAGCAGCTTATGGGGCCGTTTCCAATAATGATGTTAGCTGTTTAAATAAAACTATCGAGGATCTGAGGTCACAACTAGCTTCCATTACTGAGAAATATGAAAAACAACAAGATCTAATTGCGCATTTAACTAGATCTGTTGAAATACTTACAAAGGTCAACGAAGAACTTAAGAATGATATTAATAATTTGAAAGCTTCGTCTTTGGGTAACTTCGAGCATTCAAAAATTGAAACTGAAGAAGTATTGGAAACCATTGAAGAATATTTTGAAAAGAAGGAAAAAGAACCATGTCTAGTTGGCATAAACATTCCAGAGAAATCTACGGATGATGAATCTGCTACTGCCGATAGGCTTTTAGCAGAAAACATTGTAGTTGCCGCTGGGTTCAAGGCTGAATTTATTAAGGAAGTTCGTCGTCATGGAAGGAAGGGGACAGCGAGGCCACGAGTACTTAAAATTCGTCTCGAAGATAAGCATATGGCCATGTCTATTTTGCGTAACAAAGATGTGCGCTCGATCGTTCCCTCTGGAAGTTTTTTGCGAAAAGATCTGACGAAAAGAGAATTATTGCTAGATAAACAGCTGCGAAAAGAACGTTATACACGAAATCAAAGTCTGAAAAAGTATATCGTCAGAAATCTTCAAATAGTGGAACTCAGGCAGCCTCACCAATGGATTGCACCGACGAGCAATTTTTTGATTCCATATTCTCATCAGTCTGCAGCAGCCTAGGACAAGTTATCAAGTAAGGTTAATGAAATAGGAGGTAATTTATCTTTATATATTTTTAACGCAAGAAGTTTAAAATATAAACTTTGTGACTTAAGACTCTTGGATTGATAACCCAAACAGTATTTTCTGTATCAATGAAACGTGATTGGATGACTCTATTGATAATCGCGAACTAAACTTTGACGGCTTTATAGTATCACGCAAGGATAGAACAATAAATAGTTCAAATATTCGTGGAGATGGGCTTATCATGCTTATTCCTGATTATTATAAATTTATAACCTTCGATGATTATGTTTGCTCCTCTTTTGAATCTTTGGTAATTAAAATTTATCTTTATAACAGAAATATTTCCCTTTTAAATCCTTATCGCCCATCGGGCTATGGAAGCAAATTCACTAGGGATCTTTACAACTTATTACTCAAATTAAAATTAATTGGTACTGATTATGTAATTGTTGGTGATCTTAATATGCCAAACGTAGATTGGGAAAATAGTTGTTTAAAAAATAGCAATAAATTTGAAGAGGACTTTCTAAACTTTTGTAGGTCTAGAGCAACATGTTAAGGTCGCCTTTAGGTACAACACTATATTAGATATTGTGTTAGCTACCTCTACCTCTCTTGTTGATAGTATTAGAGTCTTGGAATCTTTTTGTAATAGTGATCACAATATCATCCATGCTTCATTAAAATTAGACCGTTATTCACCTCACTCGAAATTTTCTAGAAGTTACCGTCAGTATAATTATGAAATCTTTAACTCTATTCTCGCAGAAATAAACTGGGATTTCTTATTCTGTTTAACTCCCTCTATCGATGAAAAAGTTAATTTTCTTAATAGCATCATTTTATATCTAATAGACCAATATATCCCTTTAAGAAAAACGAACATTAGGTCGATTCTTAGGTCGATTCCTACTTTTCTAAAATCCCTTAAGAAAAGTGTCAGGAAGCTTTATAATAAATATCAATTAACCAAATTGCCAAATGACCTCTCTGCATATAAAGAAAGCTTAAAAAGTTTCCATTCATAATTACTTTTCAAATAAAGAAGAACAAATTTTAAATATTGAAATTCTTTCTGGACCTATATCAAAAGAAAATTTGCAAATCCACGTAAACAATTAATTCTGCAACATAATGATAATGTGATCACCTCTGATATTGATATTGCAAATATATTTAATCAGTATTTTTCTAGTGTGTTTATTGAGGATAATGCTCATACTTCCTGTTTTAACGTAAATCGAATTTGTTGCACTTCTCTCTGCGAGATTGAAATAACACTACTGGATGTTTATGATGCCTTAAATAGGCTTAAGCCGTCCATTTCAGTTGGTCCCGATAACATTTTACAAATAATTTATAAAAAATGCGCAGTCTCTCTGAGTCTTCCCCTATTTTAATTTATAAAGATGTTATGAAGTCTGGCCTTAATCCCAAAATTTAGAAATTGTCCCATATAGTTCCCATTCATAAAAAAGGAAGCACCTATGACGCTTCTAATTACAGACCTATTAGCTTAATATGTGTTGGTAAGGTACTTGAAAGGTTGATCTGCATCAAATTGCTTACTTATCTTGATGCCAATAATTTTATATCTTCTTATCAGCATGGCTTTTGTACAAAAAATCTACTTCTTCACAAATATTGGCTAATTTTTCCAAACAGGGACCCTTTATAACTGGGTGTCAGATTATATAAAAGATCGTCATCAAGCTATGTATGTCGACAACATTTTTTTTGACACAACTCTTGTTAAATCTGGCGTTCCCCAAAGTAGTTGTATTGCGCCATTGCTTTTTCTATTATATATATATATATATATATATATAAACGATATCACCAATGTGGTACTAAATTCTACCATTTATCTTTGTGCTGATGATTGTAAAATTTATTATTTTCATGGTAGATCGGATAGCCTATCTCCATTGCAGGAAGACCTCAACAGAATAGCTGACTGGCTATATGACAGGCAAATTACCTTTTCCTTTCAAAAATGTAGCGTTCTTCACATCAGCTCTAAAAGATTCGATCTTCCTAACCTTTTTGGTAATTTAATCAATAAATGGTAATTTAATCAATAGAGTCTCACATCTCCGATCTTGGAACAATCATGGATGAAAATCTCGATTTCGATCTTCAATGCGGAACCATAATAAAGAAATCCTCAAGGATACTAAATTTTATTTTTCGTTCGTTTAAGAACAAAACTGAAAGTTTTCTTATCAAATTATACAAAGCATTCGTTCGGCCTCTTCTTGACTACAATACTATATGTTACTCCCCTAGACATCGCAAAACAGGTAAAATAATTGAAGAACTCCAAAAATATTTTCTAAGACACCTCTCTCTTAATAAAAATTTCAATTATAAAAGAACACTTCTACAACATAACATGGATTCTCTCTCAGTTCGTAGAATTAAACAAGATTTAATTTACACATATAAGATTCTGTATGGTTATGTTAAACTAGATTGCTCGAAATATAACTTTAGACTAAATTTGAATCCAACAAAAACTAATGGCTTAAAATTACTAAATGCAAAATTAAACTAAGGACTCATGACTTCTTTATTCGTACTATTAACTACTGGAAAAAATTACCGAACGATGTAGCTTGTGCGTCATCCTTAGCTGTCTTTAAAAAAAGACTAGATAATATCATTTACGATATTATTTAAAAACAAAAAAAATGAGAAGAGAAGAGTTTACACCAGGCAAGAACTGCAGGGAGTGAGAAATCTCGATTTCATCTTCAGGTTATATATGTTACTTCGAATTGTACTATACTATATTGATCTGTAATTTCCTCTTTAAATTGTGTCATATTGTTTTATAATTAATTTTATTTATGTTATATTTTTTTTTTGTGTTTTTTTTTCTGTTATCTTAATTGTTATTATTAATACAAGCACATGGCGTTGTCGCCCTGCTTGGCTGGTTATCAGTAAATAAATAAATTAGCTATATTCTTCGCTACCTTAAGAATTGGCACATATCTCGCTAAACCCTGTGTTAAAAACGCGAAGAATCAAGGCCTTAACTGATATAGCCAGAAGAAATTTTGAAAGTATAGACGGCTCAGCGATATGTGAGCTTAGACGGTACATAAGGACTGATATCTTTTAATATCGGGCATACCGATGAAATGACTCGAAAACGCCTTATCCTTGTAACCAGCTGAGCGAGTCTAACCAGTAATAAAGAGAGATATATGAAGAAAAAGCTTTGTTAAAGTTAAAAATAACTTGGTAGAAAATGCTTTAATTCTCAAACGCGCAAAAAATGTAATGATGCAGAAATTTTACAAATAACAATGGCACAATAGGAATTTAGATTTATTCTCCGACAAGATTAAATCTTTCATAAAAAGCAGGATTAAAAATCCAGGTTATTTATTTATTGGAAACCAGCCAAGCAGGACGATAACGCCATATGCTTGTATCAATGACAACAGTTAAAATAACAAATAATGAAAATTAATAATAAGAAAATAATAAGAAGAAAAAAAAGAAAATATGACAAAAATTAATAATTTAAAGAGAAAATAAAGAGGAAATTACAGAATAATATAGTATAATTCAAAGTTATTAAGTTATTATTCCTGACTACCAGATGCTTCGAAGATTTGCAACGAAAGCAGCACGGCAAGACAGAAATCACTATTGGAGCGACATGGCCTCAAAAATGGAAGCGGCGCCTCGATTAGGCGATAATAAGAAACTATTCCGCCTTCTTCATAAAATAACTATAATTCGGGGGAACGATCAATGAAATAGTAAGCAATGGTGTGTCAGTCGAGAATATTAAGAACGCCTCATAAGATGAAAAGAATTTTTTGAGGCCAAACATAACCATGAAGCTTCATCTGTTGCCCCTGATACAACTGATACGTTCTCTGAACCATATACCTGCAATTGCGAGTCCCCAACAGAAGAAGAAATAATAGCTGTTTTCCATAAGTTTAAGGCCAACAAGACTCCCGGAGAAAATGTTCTTCGGGCTGAACTTTTCAGATGTTATCCATCGTCCTTCATAACGCACCTTCAACAAATGTACTCTCTGGTATGGAAAAAAGAAATATTACCAGATGATTGGAGGAAAACAATTCTGCTCCAAATTCTCAAGAAAGATGATAGGACATACTGCAACAATTATCGAGGAATCAGCCTACTAGACGTCTCACCGAAAATTTTTGCTTCCCTTTTACTCAATAGACTTATGGAAGTACGAGACAGCATGATGCGCCCTAATCAAGCCGGATTCAGACCGGGGCGCTGTTGTGCTGACCAGATATTCACGTTAAGAAGGGTGTTGGAACATCGCTTCAGATATTTGCAACCCAATGTCATCGGCTTTACGACTGCCTTTGATTCAATTGATAGAGCGGCGTTTTGGAGAATGATGGAATGAGACGGTGTTCCAGAGAAGATCATTCGACTCATAGAGGTACGTCTGCGCAGATCTGTGTATATGGAGAACTGATAGACTCCTTCTAAATAAGAATTGCTGTTCGTCAAGGTTGTGTCCTTTCCCTTACAATCCTCAACTATGCGTTAGACTGAATAATGGACAACGTTTGTCGGAACTCAACAGGTGTATCAGTCCGGAGCATCGTATCACAGATCTTAAATAATACGCTAATGATGTAGTCGTTTTTGCTGACAGTTATGATGAAATGCAAATAATACTAAATAACGTGTCAGCAACTGCAGCGAGAATCAGACTAAGGGTCAATGTAAATAAAGCGAAAGTCTTTTCGTCTTATGTACAAGAAGCTGATAAAATGCCTCTTTTTGCAAATTTATTCCCGGTCGAAGAAGTACCCGATTTTAAATTCCTTGGGTTCACTTAATACCAGTTGGCCAGACAAAAGACGATATTATAGCCCGGGTCACGGCATCTAGAAATGCGTTCTTCCGATTGACGAAACCTTTATGGAGCCGTCGTGAAATTGCTATTAAAACAAGAGTACGCATCTATATAGCCGTGATTCATTCGATCTTGCTATATGGTTCTGAGACATAGCCAATGAGAGTGGAGGATATTAAGAATATTATCTGCCTTTGATCACTCTTGTCTAAGGTACATATTACGGTTCTGTCGAGCGGAATTTATATTATTATGCATAATTGGATGGTAAAAATAGAGATTTTCCACTTCCTGCATAATGTGATCTTTTTAAGATAATATAAATGATATTATCTAATCATTTTTTAAAGATAGCTAAGTATGGCGCACAAGCTATATCGTAATTTATTCCAGTAATTAATAGTACAAATAAAGAAATCATGAGTCCTTAGTTTAGTTTTACACATAGGTTTTAGTAATTTTAGCTCATTAGTTCTTGTTAGATTCAAATTTGGCCCAAAATTATAGTATTTTGAACAATCTAGTTTAATGTTCGTGGCAAAAATTTTCAACCATGTCAGCAAGCAGAAATATTGACCACTTAATTAAAGGAAATACAGAATTGCAACTTCACCCAATCACATGGCACCACTATAAAAGCGTTGGGGGAATGGAAAATTCAGACCTTCCCATATCTTTTGCACCTTTTTGTGGAG
Organism: Dracunculus medinensis; assembly: GCA_900625125.1. NCBI lineage: Eukaryota > Metazoa > Nematoda > Chromadorea > Rhabditida > Dracunculidae > Dracunculus > Dracunculus medinensis. The sequence goes on from UYYG01001153.1 coordinate 236,000, forward strand.
GCATCGTCTGCACCTTCAATATCAACAAGAAAGTTGTATTCCAGCTGCGATTTAATAATAGGAAGAGTGTTTTATGAAGCCAGAATGGCTTTGTTCCAGTCATCTGGTATTATTTTTTTTGCCATACCAGAGAGTGCAATTATCTAAATAATGCTCTAATCTTTTGCTATAATCCATTAGTGCCATCATGCCTCTTTATGATGGAAAAAGAATGGCTTTTATCATTGTCATCAAATAACCTAACCAGCAATCACGATTATCACAAAAAGAAATGTAAATATGAATCTTCATAGCGTTAAATATGAATTTTGAATTTTTAATGTTTTTTTCATAGATTTAGTAATAAACCACCAAGCAAACATGCATTGTTATCTCATGCAACCACATCAAACAAAATTACCGTTTCGCTGAATTTCACGAATCCTCAAATTATTATTTTGAATTATTTTTTCGCATATATCATAATCGTATTTTGTGGTATATTTTTTAAATTGTTTGTTTAGCCAGGTTGGAACTCAATAAACTCACCGTATCATTTATCAAATGGGCCTAGAATATTCTATCAAACGCATGAAAGTGGAATATCTATAAATCTTTCAATTCTTTGAATTTCATTTCATAGAATGATTTTATTGTTATTTATTTGTCACTATTTATCATTTAAAATGTTCAGTTCATAAATTAAGTGAGTGCTAAGTTTTCAAAGTGCTAAAACCAATGAATTATATCGATATTTATCGCCGATATTTATTGACATCGTAATTGCTGATAATTTATTTAAATATCGTCCATTTATCTCTTCCAGCTTCCAGAAACTGCTTACTAAGACAAGTATGGAATTCGAATGATCTCTTTTTTCACTTTCTACTCTCTGGTTACATCTACAAATTTATTTATTTATTTTAGTTTCTAGTTTTTAATTTTATTTTAGTTTAGTTTAGTTTATTTATTTTATTTTTTATATATTTTAGTTCAAAGTGATAAATCTAAGAAATCTTTTATTGCCTTCTTATATCGGATTGAGTATTTTGTTTGTCAAAAGCTCATAATTCATTTAATAACCTATTGCATAAGACGATTTTAGCATTGGCATACACTTGCACTAAGCATATATACGATACACGCTATGTACATATTTCAGGTGCATGACATATGCATATGAGATGCGTTTGACGTTTGATATTCCGAAACTTAAGCATTTTGTTCGCGCACTAATTGAGAATAAGGCTTTGAAATTCGATTCCGCTTCCTCTACATTTTCTTCAAACATTTTGCATTCTTGTATTGAGTTCGGCTTGGTTTCTATTGTCAAAATAAACATTAAAAAAATCTCGACGATCTTGGCTATCTCCTACTTATTATCAAATTTCTAATGATTTAATTATTTACAATTTTTTTGCGACCAGTGATGAAATGATAAATTATAGAATATTCGTTGATCAAAAATCTTTTCAGCTGGCAATATTCTAATATAGCAATATTTGATAATTGCCAAATACGCAACGCAGTCGAAGTACGGAGGCATAAAATTATTTGATCTTCGAGTTCTAATTGAATTTTGAATCATCGTTAAGAAAATTTTTGATAGAGTATATATTTTTATTAGCCCCATTTCAGTTAGAATTTCAAGTCAAATTTCGAGAAATTCCTGAAAAAAAATCGATATTAAATTATAAATTTTTCAGAATTTTTTTTCACTGATTCCCTAGATGGTGTTAGAAAAATTTCATAGACCAGCAATATTCTGCAGTTTTAAAGTATTTTATCAAATTTTTCCATCGAAAAATTTCGCAAATATAATAAAGTACTTAAATTATCATTAATCATTAAAGATGATTTGTTGCCATTCAAAAAAAATTAGGACATATTATTCGAAATTAGGACATATTAGGACTCTTTGGAGGACGCTATTGACCTTAGCGAGTCCATAAGGGATAGTTTGCCGACCACTACTTTACGTACTTTTTCTGTTGACAAATGGTGACAACAAATGAAAAAATTTTCATTTGCAGGAAAACATTTCCTGAACCAAGAAAAATTAACAAAAACTTCTGACGAAATAGATTTTGGCGAAATTGATGGAAAATTGAAAAAATACATTAGGGAAAATTAGCTGATTGAAACTAACATTGCGATTTTGCTCTATGATTATCATTCATTTTGGCATTTCGATTTACATATTTTCATTAATTATGTTTTTATACAATATATAATATAATATTTTTGCTTAAAAGATCGATGAATTATTAATATTCATGCTAATAGATATGAAATATACGAGCAAGATTTTGGTTTATTAGATTTCATCAATCATTCATCAGTGTAAATCAAGTAATCCATTTTTGGTTTTTGTAGAAACAATTTGGTGAAAATGCGCTGTTATGAATTATATCATATTAAATGAAAAAATGAGCGAGAAAATAAGGCTAGCTGAGTGATACTTCAAGCCAGGACAACTACTGAAAGCAAATTTGCCATTAGAAATGAAATCCCAGTTGTTCTAGGTACTCATTCCTATTCTATTTTTAAGGGATTTTCTGGTGAATTGGTAATACCTTGAAAACTAGCAAAATCAACCAAAATAAAAATGTGAAGGAAGAATTCCACCAGAAAAAGAAGAAAGAACGAAGGAGGAACTCATAGAAATGGGGTCTTAAACTTATTTTCTTATAGAACGCCAAAAAAATTTTTAATTTGTTCTATAAATTGTATTTCAAATTTTTTAATCGCTTCATTGGTATATTTTGGCATTGAAGAGTAAGAAGAGGAAAAAGAAGGCCATTTTACCTTAATATGCAGGAAATATATTCGTTAGTTCTGGTTCGAGCGACTCGACTGGCTTTTAAGAAGCCCGTTTTATTAAGTTACCTAAGGATAAAAATACAGTTGGGCTTTTTGGATGGTCAATACACTTATAATCAACATTATTATCAGTTTAAATATATTCTAATTTTATCAAGCAATGTTAGTTTGTTTTCCAACCTGAAAAAACTTTAAGTAAAATAAAATAAAAGGAGCAAGAAAATCTATCAAGAAAACCTTTCCAGATTTTTCGCAAACCTCAGTTGAAAAATTATTGCTAACTAGTTTTAATTTTTCCATCTTTTCATCACTTTTTTGCATTTTGAAATAATTAAATAATTCATTAATTTATAAACTTCAAATTCAAACTGTGGAAATTTCGAGATATGCATAATTCTCGAGAAATTTTCATTCAAAAAAATTTAAAAATTTTAATAAAATATTGATAGTTTTAAGAAGCCAGGTGGGTTTTTTAAAAGGCATCTTTTGTAATCAGTTTAATACTAAATCTTTAAATCATTTTTTTTCACTAAATTGACTTCTAAAGTTAAAAAATCATTTATTAATTAGCGTAGCGCAAGTAAGCCGAGCGCGACTTAGATTATTGAGACATTCACAATCTATCTAAGTCTGTCAAAATCCAAATAGCAGTCTACATGGTACTTCTATCACTGACTACTCCTCGGCAAAAAATTTCTAAGATGATAATAAATTTTTAATTTGTAACGAATGGAACGAAACTGCGACTCACAAGAAACTCACAAGAACTAATTGCATTTTTAAAGGGAAAATATTGTAAAAATAGAAGTGAAACTTTTTTTGGCTTAAAAAGATGACCGTTAAGCCTAATTTGGCCCACGATTTTCTTCAGGTCTAAGCCTGTTGAATCACTTTACAATTCACTTTATCTCTTGATATGGCCCTTCACATTTGGCTTTGAAGACCCTGTTCAAAACTTTTCCTTCTCCATCGAAGTAGCAAAGCTGCTCCATCGTCACTACTAACTAAGTCGGTATGATCAATGAATTATTAGTAAAAGCAGTAGATCCAATTTTGTGGAGTAAACTGGGATTTTATGGATTAAAGGAACTCATGCAATAATCCGCTAAGCAGCAACAAAATAACAAAATCGTCTATAAAAAAGTTCTCATTTCTCATTGGTCATTTGTGCATGATGAAATTTGTATAATGAAAGAGTCATGGATATATCCAATTCTAATTGTGTCATCCATCTTAAACGTCCAACATGGGAAGTGGCAGTATATTACATATTTAGAAGAAATATTCGTCATATGGATATAAATTTGCACCAAATTTATTGCCCATAAATGCATCAAACATTGGTGAAATATGTGCTTTCTGAGTTGTGATCGAGAATGGAAGAACAGTCTTGTTTCTAATTCGTTTTATTTCTTATAATTAGAGGATTGTTGAAATAATTAAATTCATTCATCAGGGACAAATTATGAGAGTTCTTGATTCTGAATCGAACAAAATCTCAGAAATCTGGTTCATAAGTGGAGGCTTCAGTTTAAATTTTTTAAGCCTGATTCGGAGAATCAAAATCAAAATTTTGTAAATTATAAATTCCCGTAGAAGCAACGACGAGATGAAGGACCTCTTTCGATGCAGCATTTGCCATATTTCTCCATGTGCACTCAGAGTGTCCATTTCTTATTTTAACTACCATTACTCAATTTTTTCATTCGTAGAAAACGAGGCAATTAGAATTAGAAAAAAATTGTTAAATCAGTCCATATGTGTGCATCCATGGATATGTTGTGTTGACGACATTCACCGGTTTTATGTTAGTTAGATGAAATAAGACGATTTATGCATGCATCGGCTGAGCACAGATCCGGCGCGGCACGCAATAGTTGCAATCATTTTCCTTCAAATTTCTCCTAATTGTGCCTCTATTTCGATTGAATTTTTTAATTATTTTAGCGAAAACTGTTCACTTTTTATGAAAACAACGAAGGTCTTAGTTTCTTCATATTTGCGACTTTGAAGTTTATAGCACCAGCACCATTTAGATTTCACTTTTAATGAGAAGTTTAATGCGACTCAGCTGACTCGCCTTATGGCCGTAGCCGAGCCCAATGGTTCAAATAGTATTTTGTATAAAAAGATAAAAAATGAAAAATTGCAATTTCAAATGAATTTATCGAAGTTAATTGTTTCATTATTTTTATTATTATTTTTCATTTTAGCATTCTTAAAAATGAATGGAAAGGCAATTATTTCTTAAGTTTTCATTTGAATCTGTGAAGAAAATTTCCATAAATAATTCGAATAGTAATTAGCATCGGTGAGCAATTGGACGGATTTTCGCTTTCTATACATTAAAAGACCTTTAGAAATGAAATGTTGATAAAATTTTTTTGCTAAGCTTCCAACTAATTTCTATTAATTTCTTTTATTGACAAATAGTGCACCTTTAAAGAATTATTTTTATAGTCAAAAATCTCAAATAATAAAATTTTCCATATCTTACTGGATAAATACGTCTTCGTTGTCTTCTGACAGGTATCCCTAACCTTTTTCGGTCCCCTATAGAAAATTATTTTTTACAAGTGGAATTTCTGAAGATTTTCCGCATTATTTTACGAGAATTGTTTTAAAAATTGAGATATTTTTTACAGATATTAATTGAGATATCATATTTCCCCAACAAAAATCTTCGGAAAAAAACATTCGTTGAACCTACTGTCAGCGTAATGAATAATAAATAACGAATAACGACAGCATGGCAGCAATTTCATTTTTTTTCAAAAGTTTGTCTTATAAAATTTGGATTTACACATTCTGCAAAAAAGCAAAAGAAAGGTGCTGCACCTATTCATTTTATGAAACCGTTTGCAAAAGCACTTAAATTCCTTATTTTTTTGATAAGCTTATAAGGCTTTTAAATTAAAAATTAATTTTCTTACACATATAAATTTATGAGTTGACAAATTAAAATTTGCGAATTTATTACATTGTATTTTCGAATATTTTTTTGTTGGCATATGAATTTTTAAATTTAAATACGATTTTTAGGAGATTTTTTATTTGCTTCATAATTTTAGTATGAAAATCTCTGTTTTTATCATTTTAAAGGAAAAAAGTTTCTTGAATAAGTCAAACCCGTCTAATTTACTGCAAAATTTTATCATCGTGGAAACTATCCATTTTTCTTGTTTTTTAAATAATTCTCGAGAATATTGCATTAATCATGGCTAATGATAATAAGATTCAACGGTATTCAAAATACGCAACAGTATAGAAAAAATTTCGGTGCAATAAATGGAATGAAAACCAAATTCGTTCAACCGTATTTTTCACCTTATTACTGTAAAAAAATGGAGAATTATACATACCAAATAAATTGATTTTTTTATTAATAAAAAGAAAATTTTATTATCGAAATTAGGAAAAAAAATTGGAAGAATTTGAATGCTTAAAAAATATGAATTAAGTGCTATTAAAAATATGAATTAAGTGCTGTTAAATGAGTAATAAATATAACGAAATTTTCATTGAAATGAAGTTAAATTATTAGTATTGGGAAAAGTTTCGTGTGACAAAATATGTGTTAAATATGTCAAAATTGCATGGCGTTTTGTATTATGGCTCTGAGCAAAAAGCAAAATGGTTTAATAGCTCAAAATTTTATATGCCACATTTTTAGAGATTTTTAGGAACAAATCGATAAATTTGAGCATTTTCTGGATACTCTTTGCTTCTTTTGTTTGTTGGATTTGCTAGGAATAATAGGAATAATCATGCCAAAGTAAAGTATTGAGAATATCGAATATCGATTTTTATTATTTAGATAGATTTTTGGATTTTATAATCTCCAAAATCTCATTAGTTCAAGGAAAAGGAAGATTTTAAATCCTTTGATATCAGCGCTAAATGTCTAAGAAAATGAAGAGATGTCTTTTATATCTTTTGAAGATTAGCACTTTAAAATAAATATTTTAACAAAATTATTTATTTGAAAATGCCAAAAGCAAAAGTTAATCAATGAAGAACAATTCATGCCTCTATTTTAACTTTATAGTGATATAAAGTAATGCTTATTGCCGGTGGGTTTTTCCAATGGGGTTAATGCAAACCTCAGTGGATCATTGAAAGTCTGGTAAAGGTGTCGATCAGGGGCTGATGAGAACTTTCAATGCCAGTGGGTCGATCGATGGACAATTTTTGTGCTTTACGCACTGTATTAAACAGAATAAGAAATTCATTAAATATATCAGAAAGTGGCATGGTACAAAGTAATTTCAAATCGGATTTAAAATATGCTGCAGGCTCATCGCATTTATGTATAAATGCTAATATTATAATTAATATTCACTACAATTCCATATTTTCACAATTTTATTGAAATGTTTTCATGATAATTATCAAGTAAACATTATTAGGCAAAGCAGAATAGTTTCTACCAGGTGAACACTCAAATTTTCCTCTCTTTTATACAATTTTTCTTGGAAAAGGTTCCCATAAATTAAATTTTCAAATTTCAAAAAATGCATCTAATTATCATCTCGAGAACTTCGTTCTTTTTTTATTAATTTATATGATATAAAAAATCTTCGGGAATCACAAAATTTCCAAAGAGATCCAAGGATGGGAAAAAATATTTCTCTTTCATGGGAACGATGGCAAACAATATTGCTTTCGTAAAGAATCGATGGAAGAAATATTTTTGTAAGAGGCAAATGTAAGAAAAAGGTTGCAAATCTCTGGTGTATTTTTTAGATTATTATTTTTGATCGCCACTCGCATAAGTCGTTTGAAATCTGAGTTAAGCTGAAGAACCATACGCACTTTTGGCCCTAACTGACTCTTTTACGAAATCATCATATCATTTTAGTAATTGCCAACTGAACTCGCCAAATCAGAAATGACGAGTATCAATCACTATTGCAAATTAAAGTCATCTAAATGCAAAAGTGGTTAGTTAATCGATATGAACGGTCGGTGAAATTTCATTTACAATCTATCTAAAAATATATATTTAACTGAAGTATATTTATGATTATGAGCAATAATTTTTCAAGATTTTTGAGGAGTCAATAGAATTTGTGAATTAGGTGTGCGTAATTCATTTAAAAATTGTTTATAAAGCGCTCGCTGTTGACAACAAATTTCCATCCTTTCATCAACTACTTTTGATTTACAACGATTCTATCTTTTATTGAGAATTTTGATAAAAAGGAATAGGAAAAATTCAGCTGAAAAAAAATTTTAGTTGCGAGGAGCGATTATTAGGAAAAAACTGTTCTCTCAAATTTTTTCGCCAATTAAAATAGGTACTATTAGTTAGCAAATTAGTTAACATTATTAAAACATTTTAAGTTGGATGTATATAAGTTGAACAAAAAAAAGCAGTGCATAATAATCAAAGACAAGTTCATTCTTGTTTCATGAGGGAAGTAAACCTACCGTTAAAAGAGAAATATGGATGGAGGCTCATCTGTGCTTTTAATTGCTAAGAGACTCTTTGGAATCTCACTTCAATAGCCCGTGGTATCAGGCAAATCAGAATTAATGTGCAAAAGAAAAAAATTATTTAGTCCATTTCAACTTTTGATATCTCTCCAGTTTATTTCTGCTCAGTGAAAAATGCAATTCCGATATTCCTTAACAACTTTAATATTCTCTAAAGTAAATTAAGAAATAAAAAGATGTGCTAATGGATAATGATAACGATAATGACCGGGTAATATAAATATAATGAAAAGGATTATCATTAGAAGGAAATTACCAGAAAAAAAAAGGATTTTAAATTGGTCATACATTAATATTTTTTTATATATAGCTCTGTTTGATTTCTTCTTTTAATAGCCCTCAAATTTCTCATTCGGTTGGCTTTATTAGGTATTGCGAGAAATTCCCTTGTCACAGAATCACCTGTGTATTAAAGTACAGATGGGTCTTCAGCATCATCCAGGTTTTTTAATAATATGTCATTTACTCACTTAAACGATAGAAATGGGACCTCTGAACCCTTTACTTTGGTCGAAGCACCAGACTGCTCTTGATCATTTTTTTTCCTTCTGTCTATTATTCTTTCTATTATTTATCTTTAATACTGATTATATAGTCAGTGCTCACAAAATATTCGCATATCAATGGATATTACTTCAGAAAGAAGATTTCATTAGTTTCAGTTGCTGTTATTTGTTTACGGATACTCATTAAACATTAAACCCATTAAACATTCATTGCCAATCATTTAAACATATTTTTTTATTCATTAGTGGCCCATAAGCTTATTGAAAAATAATTCTTATTTCCATTCCTAAATTATTTCCTATATTCCATATCAGTATAGTTCCTTTTTCTTTAAAATAAAATATCGATGGATATCACTCGGGTTTTTTTGTTTACCTAAGCGAAATTGAAATTGTTAATGGAACCTATGACGGCTTGAATTTAGTCGAATAAAATCACGTGTGGTTTGAATATGGCGATCATAATATCTGAAATAGTAATCGGTTGCTACGTTCATAACAGATTAAAAAGATGAAAAAATAGACCGATGATGATTTGATTTTTTTTTTTTTTTGTTGAATTTGAAGTAATTGGTTTTACTGGCGAATAGTTCTATAAATGATCCAGAAATGTTATTTTATTTGTTAGATGAATTCTTCGTAATTATTTTGGCCCGAAAAAAGCTAATTATAAGTCAAAATTAATTTAATAAGTTTTTTCTTCTGTCTTTAAATTTCACTTAAATGAAAAATTCAGAAATTATTAAATTCAGTAATTTAATTCCCAATCTGTCAGAGGTTGTATTTCATCTCTTTTTTTCTAAAAACTCTTATTGTTTCTGGTTCAGTTCGCTTCACTAGTTTGTCGAAACAGACAAATTTTGCCAAGAAATTACCAAGAATTCACAACGAAACGTAGGGCGAATCGCAACATCAACCAGTTTTTGATGCTATCCTATTAAGAAATTTTGTAAAAATTTAGGAAGAGATGAAATACAACCTCTGACAGATTGGGAATTAAATTACTGAATTTAATAATTTCTGAATTTTTCATTTAAGTGAAATTTTGCTTGCTAATAGCCATTCTGAAGTGATTTTTAAAGACTTTCGAGGAATGGACGAAGGAAAGAATATTTTTAAAAAATAAAATTAATAAAAATCGCAACCATTTGTTATATATATATTAAAGGGTTAAACTCACCTTTTCTTATACATGGTTAGGCTCGTGCCACGTGCTCTTAGTATGACAACATACTTTTACCAGAAAATGCCTCCTAGATTTTTTAGTAATAGATAGATTTAGATCTTCTTCTGTCGGATGATGGATCTGAATTTTGAGGCGACAATCTGAGCATCGCATATATCATATGCAGTTGACTTTCAAAATGCTAATTTATTTATGCCCTTCACTAATGTCGTCTATTGAATTTCAGCGGTATATTGACACAAATTGTACTTTTGTTTTTTTTAGGAAAATGGATCCATTAACGACCTAAAATCTTCAAATATTTTCGATTAATAGCATTAGCATTATTTGAAAGAATCTTTCGATCTGATCGAGTCAAGCTAATTGTTGTTTATATCGAATATTTTTCATATTAACCGCCATAAAAGCGAAATTTGCTCAGAGAATCATGAATTATGTCAAAAAACCAGGGAAATTGTTAGAATAAACTAATTTGGCTGGAAGAAATTCGACACTTGACAACGACAACCGACAACGAAGGATGTTTGGCCTGCTAATTGCTAAATTTTAAAAAATTTTTCATCAACTGAATTACCTAAATATATTGCAATATAGTAATGAAGATTAGCTAAGAGCTTTCTTGTCATAATTATAAACTGTGCGATTCGAACTTCTAATATTCCCATTGCCATAACCGTTATCAATTCTATTTTTTTCTAAATGCACTGATAGTTATTTATTGCATTTTTTTCACGAATTCTTATGCTCAATCAAACTTATAATTCATGCATTCCTCTTATTATTGAAATTCTCATTTTATCGCAACAAATCACAGCACGACAAGTTTTTATGAAGGGCGATATTATATTGGGTGGTCTATTTCCTGTGCATGAAGCAGGTCGAACTGGTTCCGAATGCGGTTCATTAAAACCTGAACAAGGTATACAGAGATTGCAAGCAATGCTGTATGCGTTAGAAGTGATTAATAGAGATGATATGGTTCTACCGAATATTGCAGTTGGCGCTCAAATTTTTGATACTTGGTTATGGAATTATTTAATTTTTCAATTCTTTTTTTATTTGACAGATTAAGATATACTAAATTTATTATTATAATTTATGATATATGAATAATAATGAATAGAAAATGAATTCAATGCCTTATGCCTTAATAAATTTTCTTTCGAATAACTAATCACTGTAGATTTCAAATTTAAAAAGTAGAAAATTACCAAAATTATTCCTTTTTTTTGTTGAAAATTGTGCCTTTTTACAAGTTAATCCTATGAAAATCCTATTCTTTTTTATTCTTTTTCCTAAAATTATCCTTAAAGAATTTGGATAAAACTCATTTTCACTGAAATATTCGATATTCTCTTGTTATCTCGCTTGGCAACCAAAATTTAGTCGTTTTAGTCGTTAACTTTAATCCATGAATTGGATTTATTTACATTATTAACACTTCTCGTGAAAAAAGCCTTTTAAAGTCTATAAATCGAATAATTTTATTATTGGATTTATTTCACTTTATGCAAAATAAGCAAACAAATTTGATATGCAACCATGTTCGATATTCATACAAGATTTCTTAAAACAATTAAAAATTTAACAAAAAACTTGATTTTTTCTCATAAAAAATTCACAGTTAGTAGATAAATATAAAATACCTTTCCCCATAATAATAAAAGGAATATTGGTTTAGAATTTAACGAATATTTTAGCGACTATTGATCGACAATTTTTATTTTTATTAATTCATTATTTTAAAATTTTTGCTTATTTGTTGAAAATCATTAAATGAATGGTTATTTTGGACAATGAAGAGCACTGAGGATCTTTCGCAATAATTTCGCTAAATTCAATTTAAGTTCAGTGGACTCATATGCCCTTGAACAATCGTTGGTTTTTATAAAGACAATGATGTCTGTTGGCGAAGGAATTGTTTGTTCTGATGGCTCACGACCACTCTATAAGCAACAACCTGTTGCAGCAGTGATTGGTGCTGCAAGTAGCCAAGTATCTGTGATGGTTGCTTCTATACTTCAACTATTCAAGGTGTGAGTTAGGAAAACTTATGGTAATAATTCATTTTTAAAGAAAATATAATTTTAAAAATTTTGATTGCCGAGAAAAAGATTTGAAGATTTGAATTAGTACAACTTACTTAGTTTTTTTGCAAGCGGAGTAAAAGAATTATTTATTTATAATTCAATTTAATCTAATCAATTTTTGAAGAATATAATTTTGTAATCTTTGTAATTTTTAATGAATGAAAGAAAAATTTTAGATGGCTTGGATCAGTATAATTAATTGTAAGCCATCCCTAATTTTTTCCCTCTTGCTGTGTAAATTCAGGATAACTCTCCATAAGTTATGATTGTAATTCTTCTTCTTTACTCTCTAATGGCTTTTTACAATTTCTCGTTTGATTGCTTGCATTTGCTATTAGGATTAGATTCTTCATAAGAGAATTATTAAAAGGGAGTAAGGGAGATCTCGAGCAATATCTTTCCTATCAGCGGAAAGGAAGATGGCTAATCTAAATCGTATTAACAGAAGTAATTTGATGCTGTGGAATCATTCTTAACATGATTTGCACAATAAATTTGATTTTATCTCCCAAAATTCAAATTGCTTTAAAATAATTGACGTAGAATATTAAAAGTTGGTGATAATTAGCCAAAATATGCTTAAAATTTTATTGGCTACTAAGAAATTTTTTTTATTAAGATTGGCTACTAAGATATTAAGACGAATTAAAATGAAACGACAATTAAAGCTTTTTGCACTTTTGCACTAATCTAAATAACAAACCAACTAATATTAACCGCAATATTAAGCCGAGTAAGAGAGAAAGATTTAAATAATTGCTTTGCAATTTTGCAGATACCGCAGGTGAGCTATTCATCAACGGGTGTTGAACTCAGTGAGAAACCAAGGTTTGCAATGGTTAAAATTTGAAATTGTCTTCTCAAAATAATGCAATCGTTTTTAAAAATTTTATTACTTCTATTAAAAATGAAATGCTCAAGAAATAAAATGAAATTTAAGCGAACCAGGAAAAATGGCGTAGCAATAATAAAGAAAATCTAAATAAATAACGAATAAACAAATAAGTAATAAAAATAACGCATGCTTAAAATAGCAAATTAATAATAAACTAGCAAACTTTAAGATAAGATAGTAAAATAAGATAATAAACCGAACACTTATAGAGATAAACCTTCAATCAGCATTCAAATCACTTTTGAAAAAAGTAATCGAGGACAAGAAAAATGTATTTATCTCCTTAATAATTGTAAATATATTTATCTCCTTAATAATTTTTCCACACAGATTCAAATATTTTAAATCGTCGTTTAAATTTTAAGTCGCTTTTTGATTATTGATGAATTAAGCAAAAGCAAATACGTAAATACTTTAAGGTTTTTTTGACGATAGAATATAAAATACAAAAAACAAAGTTCCAACAACGAAAGAAAGTCAGAATCAAATTTATATAGAAAATTTAAGATTAATTAAGAACATGCTGTTCCCAAAAATAGCATGCAAATAATAGTCTCTGTGCGTACTGTGCGTTCCATGCCCGAATTACTTCACGTAATTTTGTTGCAAATGCAATTCTTCATGCGCATTTGTTTTATGACATATAACTCTTATCATCTTATCATCTTTTTTTCACTTATGCACTTTACAAGATTTTTTTTATTTTCTTTATTAAGAAAAAAAATAAGTGGATAGTGCTTATGGCTAGAGTAATACGATAATGCTGGCTCTTAATACCATTAGAAACTTTTGTCAATTATTGATAAAAATGCAAATGGAGCCAACACCATCCGTATTTTTAACTACAGATTTGCTCCTGGCGGCGACAGAAAAAACTAAACCCCTGCTTTCAACATGATTATTTGAGATACCATTTTTTTAAGTTAAAATTGCATTCACTGATTAGAGGGAGAAAAATGATCGTCCTAAGAATTTTCTAACAAATTCACTTTATGATATATTTTTAAAGATTTTATGCTGATTATGAATGGAAATAAACTAAATGCATCCCATTCAATGAAACAAAACAAGTATGTTATATCATCGAATGTTTATTTTTAGATTTGCTTATTTCTCGAGAGTTGTACCACCAGACAATCTTCAAGCCACTGCAATGGCTCATCTGGTGAATCTCTTAGTTTGGCTTAACATTTATTTATAATTTTCTTTTCTTTCGGTAAATATCATCTAATTTATTGAAAAACTATTATATTATGCAATTATTAAATTTTTAAATTTCTTACATCACTATCATAAATCATTATCATACAAATGATATTAATTATGAAGAAGAAAAAGGAGAGAAATATTCAGTTTAATGAACGCAAAAGTTAAATTTGCATCTTTTAAGGTCTCAAATCTTGGTTGGTCATATGTGCATGCAATTGCCGTAACTGGAAGCTATGGCGAAAAAGGGATGGATTCATTTCGTGCTGCTGCAGTCCAATTTGGTATTTGTATAAGTGGTGATGTGCATAAAATTAATCGACGTTGGACCGATCAACAATTCAGGTACTTCATATCAGGGATGTCCAACTGCTGGTAGCATGGACACCAAAGGAATATTTTATGATTTACGAAATGAAATCAAGTCATTTCAAAAAGAAAATTTGTGACAGAACATGTAGGTGAAAAATGGTTCATATATTTATTATTTTTCATGTAGCGCTCATTTAACATGCATCTTTGAGATGAAGGCCAATTTATCAACAATATATTTCGAACCACAATAGCATTCGAAATAAAGTCTGAATTATGGCAAGCTCAGGTTATAAAAAATAATTTTATGTACTTTGACATGTTGGTTAAACAAAATTGCAACAATAAACAATAAATTGCAAAAAATATGCAGCCTTGCTTTTCGTTTTGATGCAGAAAGACAAGACTTTAAGACTTCAAGATTCAAGACTTTTTAAGACTCTTCAAGACTTTCGAAAATATTACCAACATTTTGGTGTATTTGTGACTCCATCTTTCTTCTGTATTATCTGTCAATTTTCAAGTGAATTGCAATCAAAACAGTCAATTCAAAATTTTTATTTGGTATGAAGGTGAAACAATTCAAAGAAAAAGTTGATAATGTCGCTTAACTAAACCTTTTTCAAAACCTATCTTTGTAGAGGTTTTTCTATCTAGTCCATCGTTCCACTATCAGGACTTATTCATATCATTGCTTTTTGGCAAGACATATTAACATATATTTTTGGCAGGACTATTTTCTAGGATAAAGGGTAATGTTTGTCGAGCATTTCGAGAACTCACTGAGAATTGCAATCAATTACATTGTCGAACTAGGAGACTGATGTGCGATAGTTTCACAAAAAAAGTATCAAATATGCCAAAAGTTTTATGTTTGGTATATTTAATACTCCATTTTCAGCTGACATGTGAACTCCATTTATCTCCTCTCTTTTCTTTTAATTTTATAATAAAAAATGAAAAATTTTTTTATTTCTTTATTTCTTTTAATTTTTTTAATTCAATTTTACACTTAATGTATTTCTTATGCAGCCCAAGACAATCACTTTTCAATGGTAAGATGTTCCCATAGATAATCTAATTCAGTCATAATTCAGTCTTTAACTCCTCTTCATTGCAAGCAATAACCAGCCAAATCAAATAACGTAAATGAGAAAATATCAGAGTAGGCCGTTTCATTCATATGAACCCGATTCTCAAGCATTTGACATAAATCTAACGCCTTCATAATCTAATGCGGCAGGGAAGCTAAAATGTTGGACACTCCTGTTTTACATAATTAATTATTGTATAAAATCATTGATTATTGTATAAAATCATTAATTACTATGCGATAATGCTTGGATTAATTTTTAATTTAATCCATTCAAGTTGAATTTTTACGAATCTTCCATCATTTTTTAAATGAAATCCCTCTGATTTTTTGGTTTCATGTTGGTTTTCTTTTCGACATTTGCTGAATCTGATTTTTTACTCTCACCGCCTATAAAATAAGGTAACTAAGTGGGTTTAAATATTAAGATATAATAACTTTTTTCTCGGTTTTTTTATATTTTTCCATATCTTTCATATATTTGTAAAAAATTTATTTTTAAATAAATTTGTCAACAACTTTTTTAAAATAAAGAATAAGATTAAAAGTGAATTAAAAAATTAAAAAACTGTGGTGGAACGATATTTCATATGTGAATTTTCGTATCAGATTTTCGATAAATTGAAGGGAACTTATTATGAAAATGAAAAGGACGCAGAAAGCGAGAGGTGTCGTAACATTCGTTGATGAAGATAATCTTCGAAGAATATTATCAAATCTTGAAATTATGATACGAGATGACCCGTCATTAAACCATTACTTTTGGTTAATTTTTATTATAATCATTGACTGAAAATATATTGTATAATATTGATTTGATCGGAATAATAGATTAAAAATATATTTATGAAGCACAAACTTGTCAACACTGATACGCTTAATTCATATAATAATTAGTTTGATTTTTTCAACTTTTGATTTGATTTTTAACTTTAATTTATTTTAATTCATAAAGTTTCATTCTATTTATCCAGCAAAAAAACCAAAAATGTTTGGTTTTATTATAATAATCTTTGGCTTATTTCTATCAAATTTATTCGAATTTATTGGACTACCTATTCTTGCAATCACAATCACAAATCTGGAATTCGTGAAACTTGAGTAATGTGTTTGTAATAATGTTCACTTGAGGTGGATAGCTAGTGATTCGTGGGGCATTAAACAATCAGTTATCAACGGCTATAAAAAAATCTCAGCTGGAGCCATCACACTTGCTCCAGAATTGCGAACAGTTCCAGGTACTCCCTAATAGTTTTTTCCTACTTTTTGCATTTTATGTATGCTGATTTATACATTTTTAAAGAAATTACAGATTTATATTTTTTTATATTTTATGTGCTTATTTTTATATTTTATGTGCTTATTTTATGTGCTTATTATGCATTATCTAAACAATTTTCACATGTTAACTGCTTTTTTTTGTAAGAAATCTATTTAGTCATTCGCTAAGAAATTTTGCTTTGCATTGATTGACAAATTGTAAATTTTTAAATGATTCCTTTCCTCATTGAAAAATGGTTATAAGCTGTGATTTAAAAGTTTATTTCTGCCAAGGATCAATATTTTTTAGGAATTAATAATGTCATCAAAATCCATTTAATCTTTTATATTATTCAACCAAATTTATATTTATATATATTTATATTTTAAATATTTATTTAAAACTACTCCCTTTATATCAAAGAAATAGCAAGAAGAGATATGAGAAGAATATTGTAATAAATTCATTCAACTAATTATATATGTCGTGAAAATATTGGATGATTAAATATAAAATATAATATAAAATGTTTGGCCTCAAGTTATTGATAATAATCAAACATAGATTTTGACGACTACTTCATGAGATTGAAGCCAACGAATACATTTTTACGCGAATACTGGAAATCTTTAAATTGCTCAGATGTGTACAAAACTTTTGGAGAATGTTTTCGCGACACTGGAATCGAGTTCAAACAGGAAGCATACGTACCTTCCGTTGTAGACGCAGTTAATGTTGTTGTCTACGCCCTACATAATTATATAAAGGTTTCCAGTATCAGTTATCAACGTCTCTTTTCGCAACTAATGTTTAATAAGTTTAGAAAGAACATTTCAAATTATTATTTCCAGAAGCCTGGTGAATATATTTCAATTGAGTTTCTAACACCATTCAGACTTTGTTTCTAAAACAGTTCACCCAATTACTGACTGAATCACTTGAATCCAATAGAATCCAAAATATCACTCAGCAATCAATTTTAACTAAAAGATATCCATTCAGATGATCATTCATCCTCATTTATATTGACAAAATTATATCACTAAATTTTTTTAAGTCTATTATCGAATGCACTAACTAGATTTTCACATTTTTCCCAAGGACTTTCAATAGATGCCAAGGAAATCCCATATTTTCAGAATTCGTGCGGTGATATTACCTATGAGAGATGCTATATATCAAAAACGGGATTCGATGGAATGAAACTTCAAAATTATTATCGAAACGTTTCATTAAAAGGTATATTATTGATAAAAAATTGTTAACATTCTTGAGGTCTTACTTAATATCCGAAGTTTGCGGTTGATTGAGCAGAACAACGATTTAATTTGTTAATTGTGCGATTTATAGCTCAGCAATAATTTTATTCTGCTTTTAGGTATTAGGTTGTTTAATCGACTCGTTATTAAGGAAATAGTACTTGGGAGAAAATTAATGTGCACACAGTGATGAATTAAAGGTTATTAAGATTAAGAAATGAATGAATCACTGGTGTGGATGAAAGGATGTAACAATTTTTTTATTAAAAATTAAATTAAGTTTTAAATTAAATTAAAATTATTAAAAATTAAGTTATTGGTGGAAAAAATAGTGGAATAGAATGAAGGAATTTTACTGATAAGCGAGCTATTCGTGATGAGGATAAAAACGAAAAAATAAAAGCAAAGAGAAGAAAGTGAGGAAAGGAAAAAGGAAAGTCTCATTGTTGATCAACCCAATAATATAAAATATCATTCTTCAAGCAGTTCTCTCAAACTAAAAAATTGGGGACAGTGAGCGCATTTCAAACTGAATTATTGAAGCATCTCAATGATACAAATATCAATGATTTCTCTGGAACGGCAAATGAATACTGGTGCAAACTAAAGGAATATCTTCGAAAATCAGCCACTTCCACGCTAGGGCATACTAGTAGAAAATGCGCTAGTTGGGTATCGGAAGCAACTGTCCAATTGTTTGAAAAAGCTGCCAAGGCACGAATGTCAGCTGATCCTGACTACCGGTTGCTTCGAAGATTTGCAACGAAAGCAGCAAGGCGGGACAGAAATCTCTATTGGAGTGACATGGCCTCAAGAATGGAGGCGGCGGCTCGATTGGGCGACAATAGGAAACTATTCTGCCTTCTTCATAAAGCAACTATGACTCGGGGAACGATCAGTGAAATGGTAAGAGACAGCAATGGCGTACTAATTAAAATTATTAAGGACCGCCTCATAAGATGGAAAGAATTCTTTGAGGCCAAACTTAACCATGAAGCGCCATCTATTGCCCCTGATATAGCTGATACGTTTGCCGAAGCATACGTTTGCAATTGCGAGCCTCCAACAGAAGAAGAAATAATTTCACTTATCCATAAGCTTAAGGCCAACAAAACTCCAGGTGAAGATGGTCTTCGGGCTGAGCTTTTCAAATGCTGTCCATTGTCCTTCATAACGCACCTTCAACAAATTTACTCTCTAGTATGGGAAAAAGAAATATTACCGGATGATTGGAGCAAAGCAATTCTGCTCCCAATTCTCAAGAAAGGTGATAGGACATGTTGCGACAATTATCGAGGAATCAGCTTATTAGACGTCTCAGCAAAAATTTTTGCTTCCCTGATATTCAACAGACTTATGGAAGTACGAGACAGCAGGATGCGCCCTAATCAAGCTGGTTTCAGACCAGCGCGCGGTTGTGCTGACCAGATATTCACGTTAAGAAGGGTGTTGGAACATCGCTTCAAATATTTGTAACCCACTGTCACGTGTTTCATCGACTTTGCGGCTGCCTTTGATTCAATTGATAGAGCGGCGCTTTGGAGGATGATGGAACGTGATGGTGTTCCAGAGAAAATCATTAGACTCATAAAGGCATTTTATGAGCGCACGTCGGCGCAGGTCTATGTATATAGGGAGCTGACAGATTCGTTCGAAATAAGAACAGGTGTCCGTCAGGGTCCTTTCCCCCACAATATTCAACTATGCGATAGACTGGATAATGGACACTGCTTGTCGGCACTCAAGAGGTGTCCGAATTAGTCCAGAGCATCGTATCACAGATCTTGAATACGCTGATTATGTAGTCCTTTTTGCTGACAGTTATAACGAAATGCAAGTAATACTAAATAACGTGTCAGAAAGAATCGGACAAGAATCGGACTCAGGATCAATGTAAATAAAACGAAAGTCTTTTCGTCTTATGTGCAAGAAGCCGATAAAAAGTCTCTTTTTGTAAATTCATTGCCGGTTGAGGAAGTACTTGATTTCAAATACCTTGGGTCCACTCTAATACCAAATGGACAGGCAAAAGATGATATTATAACTCGGATCACGGCAGCTAGAAATGCGTTCTTCCAGTTGACGAAACCTTTATGGAATCGTCGTGAAATCACCATAAAAACGAAAGTCCGCATCTATATTGCCGTGTTCCGTTCGATCTTATTATATGGTTCTGAGACATGGCCAATGAGAGTGGAAGATATTAAGAAGTTATCTGCTTTTGACCACTCTTGTCTAAGGTACATATTACGGGTTCGCCGAGTGGATAAAATCTCACTACATCGCATCCACCTTCGTTCAAATACCACTTAAATAATGTTATCTGAACGTCGCCTTCGCTGGTTAGGGCACATTCTCCGTCGTCCACCACACGAGTTGACGCATATTTCGTCATTTGCTAAACCGTGTAACGGTTGGCGTCAAAAGCGAGGTGGGCCAATCAAGACCTGGACTGATACGGTGAGAAAAGATTTTGAACGTATAGGTGGACCAGCAATATATGGACTTAGACGATGGAAAAAGGAATGGCTTCCATTACTGTCGACGATGGCATCAGACAGCGCCGCTTGGAAGCGTCTTACCTTTGTAGCTGTTGGAGCCAGCCTAACCAGTAATGGTGAGAGCTGTTAGAAGAAGAAGAAGAAGCAGCTCTAATAATTACTGGTTGGACTCGCTCTGCTAGGCTTTTTCTTTTTTTCATCGCCTAAGCCCATGTATCGTTGCATTATTTATACGTTCGAATTCCTACCTGATTGTATTAATCCACATTTTGATTGGCTGCCCTCGCTTTTAACACCACCCATCATAAAAAGTGTTACTCGATGAATAGCTTAACCAGAAGCGAAGCTCTTTCGCTATGTTTTCAGTGGAGATAGTACTTGAATATTTATATGCAATCATGTGAGATTTTATCATTAATCATTAATTGTATCACTGACCAATATAAGCTATAATTCAGTTTTCTTTCTTTCATCATTATTATTTATTTCAAAGGTGATGGTCCGCCACTAATCGACAATAATGGCGATGGACTTGGAAAATATGGAATTTATCAATTGGATGACTTGGGATTCTATAAAAAAGTGGGAAAGTGGTCGGCATATGATGGACTTGTCTTAAATATTGATACTGCGCGGTATACTGCTTCTTTTTCTATTATTAACAACTGAAACAATAAATAATCTTTGAATTAGAACTAAAAATTATAATTAAAAAATCATACTAATCATAAAAAATCATACTAAGCCGCGATAGAATATTTCTTTTTTGTATATCATCCGGCAATATATTTTTAAAATGTAACATTATTGAGCAGTTAATAGTCATTATTTCTAGCTGGTTCCAGTATTAGGATATTAGGATCAGACCGCCAGAGAGTCACTTCGAAATAGAAGTACTGTAGGTGGACTTATAGTAAACAGCTATTCATATTAGTACACCATAAAATTATGAACATCATGAAATTTATGCGAAAATAATTCTCAGAAAAGGACTGAAAAGATGGGATGGAAAATTACCGCTATCGGTATGTAGCAAAGATTGCAAACGCGGTTATTATCGGGCATATCAGGACCAGCAGTGTTGTTGGACTTGCATTCCTTGCGATATCACCACATCAATCATTGTAAATGGAACAAGGTTTCATAACTGATTGATAGGCATCGAAAATAACAAAGTTAATTTAACATTATTTAGTTGCCTGGAATGTCCTATGGGTAAAATACCAAACGGTGATCTGAATAATTGCGAACAAATATTACCGACAGAATTGCAATATGACAATCCGTGGCTGATTTTTCCGGCACTGTTCTCAACTCTTGGCATCTTAGCTACAGTTTCCGTCATTTTGGTAAGTCCTTTTCTAAGGTTTATGGAAATATTTCCTTCAATTTATTCCATTTAACTGTTGCTTCATACATTTAATTGCTTCACAAAATTTTTTTGATAGAAAAAAAATTTGATAGAAAAATGTTAGGAATATGTTTGCTGAAAAGTTTACAAATTTACAAAGTACAAGTTTACAAAGTTTACAAAAGTTTACAAATATCAATCCATGCTTTTATTTTAATAATTATGGCATTTCTGTTTGGTTAAATTCATTGAAACTCATTTAAAATTACTGAGAACATTACAACAGAGAGTAATTTTAAAATGCAGATGGATCCACAGCACCACAAGGGAAAATTATTTAAAATAATAATTTATGATAATTTCACATTGGCATATGTTCAGGTATTTGTTCGATATAACTCAACTCCAATCGTTATGGCATCCGGCAGAGAATTATGTTATTGTATGCTTACGGGTATTTTACTTTGTTACCTTGTCACTTTCGTCTTGGTCGCCAGACCAAGTGCTTCTGTTTGTGCTGCGTCAAGAATTTTAATAGGCCTTTCAATGTCAGCTATATATGCAGCTGTATTAACGAAGACTAACAGATTATCTCGAGTATTCACACCCAAGAGTGCAGCACCACCTAGTTGTATATTACCTTGGTCACAGGTCAATTTTAAATCGTTTAAAATGATAAATAAAAAAAAGAAAAAATCTTTTTCTCACCTCCTGTAAGTGGTTTGGCTTACCTCAAGTCCTCTACCAGAGACCCGGGAGATTGAGGTAAAATAGATAAGTTTTTAGAGAGCCCAAGAAGCCTTGCCGAGAAGCTAGAGAGGATTGGCATCGATTTGAAGCGTTATTACATTCCATATTAATTGCCAGCTTTTACCACTATATTATTTCGGCGCCTAAGGCACATCCTAGCATGCTATTTCAAGAATAAACCATTTCTTTTTTCCAACTAATTTTTTGTAGCTTACTAAAGTAATATTGGAGTGGGTATGCTGCTTCGACTTAGATCAAGCCACCGTAAGTTTGGACCTTGCCTCTTGACATGAGAGTCAAATGCTGGAATTTACTTGTACTTGTACTCCTAGATTCTCTTTAGCTAACTTTGTAGTGAAAAGGATCTCACTGTAATGGCCAGTGGAGAAGCTAGAACCAATAGGTATTGCTGGGGAATAAAAAACAAAAAGCTTTGAAAAATTCTTACCCAGATTGCAATAAAATATTATTTGTAATTTACTTCTTTATAGATAATCGCAAGATAATTTTTGATATAATCGTTTATAGTTGGCAATTTGTGGGGGATTTGTGAGTTTGCAAATTATTGGCTCGGTGATATGGTTGATAGTTGATCCACCAACTATAGCTATACAATTTCCAACAAGAACTGAAGCTGTATTAACGTGTAAAGCAACATCATCTCATCTTCTTATCTCACTTGCATACAATATGCTACTCATTATCGCCTGTACTTTATATGCTTTCAAAACAAGAAAGATTCCTGAAAATTTCAATGAAACGAGACATATTGGCTTCACAATGTACAGTACGAGTATTTTATGGCTTTCTTTTGGTGAATTTTATTTATTTTGTACTTTTATTCCTAACCATTAATATCAACACCCTATGAAATATTAGTTTTCAAGAGAGGAAAGCTTATTATTTACCCATAATGCTGTAATCCATATACAATATGTCAATAGAATTTTAACCAATGAAAATTTCACATCAACTTTATTCGAGTATGATGTATCGCAAAATAGCTTAGGGTGAGTGGTAATTTTGATACATTTTTTGGAGAAATCGCAGTTGAATATTTTATCGACTCGGATGCAATTCCCAACAGAAATACGATTATAAAGTCTGGATAGTGAAGCGACCCACCTGTACCGTCAATTGGCAAAAATTTCCAACCGTAATAGACAGCCTAAGCAGAAATGGTGAGAGCCAACTGCTTACTTAATCCTTAAAATATTAAAAATTATTTTTTATATATTTTTTAGGTCCAATCTACTTCGCAACGCAAAATAACACCAAGGTATACATATAACTTTATGTAAATAATCAGCATAAATATAAAAAATATTTCCGCTTTCAGCGCTTAGTTTTTTTAAGTACAATATATACCAATACATACATTAATATATTACATAAATGATATTTTTCGCTAATATGTTGGAAATATTCTAAAAACAGAAATTCATTATGATAGGAGAGAAAATCTTGATTTGCCAAGATTTGCTTGTAACGAATGATTTATTTCAGATTCAAATTACAAGTTTATGTATGTGTATTTCGTTATCTGGGACGGTTGCCTTATGCTGTTTTTTTGCACCTAAGGTTTATATCGTTCTCTGCCAACCTTATAAAAATGTTCGAAATAGGCAAACTACAGTTGGCCGGCTTGTTAATCAACAAATGAGATTTATAAGGTATATTTTCAGGTTTCTGATAGCAATAAAAACTAAATTTCTTCTGCGAAAGTCTCAATTTGCTTCCCAAAACTTTTTTTAAAGTTTTTTTCATAATCTTTCATCATAAAATGAAAGAAAAATAAATAAATGGATTTCCCTGCATGAATCTTGTCGATGAATTTCCAGCATCAAAGAGACTCGCTTTTATTTTATCAATTGTTAAGCTTCAAAGATGAAATTTACTCAAGCGTGAACGATTAAGAATTTACCTTAAAATATTATAATTTTTTATCAAATTTCATGAATGCTTCTGGTTAAACGTTTCATATAACAAACGTTTCTATCTAGGAATTGTTTGTTCAATTATCTTCAAATTTTTTGTTTTGTCAATTTCTAAAGATTTGGAGCACTTATAAAATTAATTTATATTTTAAAATAGATCCTGCATGAGCAACCCAAAATTTTTTCAGTCATTTAACTGCTCCATGTATGCCAGAATTATTCCCTAGTCATGCATCAAACACAAAATCTTTGCTGCACTCGACAACTTCCACCGACCGTAAGTGCTCGCCTTTCGCTCTGTCTTCACATTGTCTAGTTTATTTATAAAATCCATTATACGTCAAAATTAATGAAAAAATCTGGACTTATCTAACCTTTGACGTCTCCATTTGCAAAAAGTGACACCATTTCTAGTTAAATTGGCTGGCTAATGCTGAGGCAGAAAAATTTAACAAAACTAAAAAACCCAAGAAATATTTAAAATAAAAAACAAGCACCTCTGGGATTTTCTGGCATCAAAATATAATAAAATAAAGATAAGCATGGGTTTATTAGATGAAATTACAGAAATTTATGCAATTACAGAAGAAGCTACATCAATAACACCACAGAAAGTGATGCAAGTATCCACAATGATGAAAGCGCAATCAAATTGGTGTAATGGCAAAGATTCTCGAGAACTTCAGCTACTCCAATCCTCACCATCTTCATCAAAAAAATCTTCAATTGAGCAAATTAACCATGATTTATGTGATAAATTTCAATTCGAGATTACCACTCTTAATGAATTTTTAACTAATAGCGAAATTACATTCTTGTAATACTATTGATTTTCTATAAATATAAATAATTCAAATAAAATTACAAAAGTAATTGTAATAAATTAACAAAAATTTAGCCGGTTGTACTTGTGCTAATTTGTAGATGAATCCATTAACTTATTTACTAAAATTATTTTAAAATAATAAAAAATAATGGAACACTTTCAAAATGATAAAAGCTAGAAATCATATCGATAGGAGAAATTTTTTCTTTCAGCTCGAAATTCTTGAAAAATTTAGTAACTAAACTACGTTATTTACGTTATAAAAAAATATTTCTTGCAATAATAAAAGATATATCCTGATATCCTGAATTATTGCATTCCACCTTTTTAAAGAAATGCAACTTAAAATTAGCTTTAGCTTGAATCATCATCCATTTGATTATACATAAACTACCGATTCTAAAAATTTATGAAAGCGGACAAAGGCGAAAAGAAGCGAAAAATTTCGAAAAATTCATGAAGGAATTCAAAAAATTCAAAAGGGAAAATCTAAAAATAACAGGTAGATAATCAAGAAGAGTAAAATACATTATAAATAATAATTTCTTCTAATAGCACTACTGGTTAGGCTGGCTCCAACGACTAAAAAAGTAAGACGCTTTCAAGCGGCGCGGTCTGATGCCATTATCGACAGTAATGGAAGCCATTTCTTTTTCCATCGTCTAAGTCCATATATATATAGCTGGTCAACCTATATGTTCAAAATCTTTTCTGACCGTATTAGTCCAGATCTTGATTGGCGCATCTCGCTTTTGATGCCAACCATCAAACGTAAAGAAATATGCGACAACTTTTGTTGTTGACGATGGAGAACACCTAACCACCGAATGGGGCGCTCTGTGATAACATTATTAATACAAGTGGTGTTTGAACAAAGATAGATGCGATCATGTGATATTTTGTGGATATTTTATCCGCTCGACGGACCCGTAAAATGTACCTTAGACAAGAGTGGATAATTTCTTAATATCCTCCACTCTCATTGGTCATGTCTCAGAACCATATGGTAAGATCGAACGGACTACAGCTATATAGATGGAACTTTCGTTTTTATGATTTCATGACGACTCCATAAAGGTTTCATTAACCAGAGAACATGCTCGACCTGCCGTAATCCAAGTTGTAATATTATATTATATCATACATATATTATATAATATTATATTATATAATAATATTATATAATGTAATATGGTTTGTCCATTTGGTATTAGAATGGACCCAAGCTCTCTAAAATGAGACAATACCTCAACCGGCAATTTACAAAAAAAGGCATCTTATCAGCTTTTTGCAATAAGACGAAAAGACTTTCGTTTTATTTACATTGACCCTTACTTTGATTCTCGCTGCAGTTGCTGAAACGTTACTTAGCATTATTTGCATTTCATCAAGATGTTAGCAAAAGGACTACATCATCAGCGTACAGCGTACGTAAAGATTTGTGATACGATGTTCTGGACTGATTTGGGCACTTCTTGAGCGTCGACAAGCGATGTCCATTATCCAGTCTATCGCATAGTTGAATATTGTGGGGAAAAGGACACAACCTTGACGGATACCAGCTCTTATTTCGAAGGATTCTATTAGGATTCTCCCCATATATGTACGCTGACAAAATGCCTTTATGAGTCGAATGATCTTCTCTGGAACACCGTCTCATTCCATCATCCTTCAAAACGCCGCTCTATCAATTGAATTAAAGGCAGTCATGAAGCCGATGATATTGGGTTGCAAATATCTAAAGCGATGTTCCAACACCCTTCTTACGCGAATACCTAGTTAACACAACCGTGTCCCGCTCTAAATCCAGCTTGATTAGGGCGAATCCTGCTATACCGTACTTCCATAAGTCTGTTGAGTAAAAGGGAAGCAAAAATTCTCGTTGAAACGTCTAGTATGCTGATTCCTCGATAATTGTTGCAATATGTCCTATCATCTTTCTTGAGAATTGGGAGCAGAATTGCTTTGCTCCGATCATCTGGTAATATTTATTTTTTCCATACCAAAGAGTACATTTGTTGAAGATGCGTTATGAAGGACGATGAATAACATTTGAAGAGTTCAGCCCAAAGACCATCTTTTCCAAGAATCTTATTGGCCTTAAGCATACGGATAACGGATATTTCTTCTTCTGTTGGAAGCTCACAATTGCAAACGTATGCTTCGGCAAACGTATCAGCTATATCAGGAGCAACAGATGGCGCTTCATGGTTAAGTTTGGCCTCAAAGAATTCTTTCTATCATATGAGGCGATCCTTAATAATTTTAATTAGTACGCCATTGCTGTCTCTTACCATTTCACTGATCGTTCCCCGAGTCATAGTTGCTTTATGAAGAAGGCAGAATAGTTTCCTATTATCATCTAATCGAGCTACCGTCTCCATTCTCAAGACCATGTGACTCCAACAGTGATTTGTATCCCGTCTTGTTGATTCGTTGCAAATTTTCAAAGCACCCGGTCCACCTGACATTCATGTTTTGGCAGTTTTTTCTGAGCACTTGGACATTGCTTCCAATACCTAACTAGCACACTTTTTACTAGTATGCCTTAGCGTGGAAGTGGCTGACTTTATGTGACATTATAAATGATAAAAAAAATTAAAATTAAATTGGAATTTGAAATATATAAACAGAAAGGGTATCAGTCAGTCATTAGCACAACCAACTTGAATTAATATAAATTTGCCCATTTGCCGCAAATTTTTATGAGAGGTAAACAACACCTTAGAAATTATTCTGTACTGTGTATCAATGAAAAGAAACGAAATAACCATGAAATGCCAACATCGTGAGCACCACATAAGTATAAATAACAGTGATATATACCTCTAAACATATTTTCTTTTCTTTGAAGAAATTGAACTCTAACATAAATTACGGAAAAATGTTAGGCATGGACAAAAAGAAATAAAAAAAAAAGATGAAATGATATTTATTTAAAAATAAAGTATCATTTACCGATTTTCTAAAATTCCAAAGGTCCAAAGACACTTAAATTTACAAACCAATCACATTTTCATTTTTCTTATTTTATCTTATTTTATGTACAACAAAAAAAATCCACTTATCTTTTTTTATCTTATAAACTTATTTAGAAATCTTATGACCAGAAATAATAGAAATCATCATTCATTAGGGACACAATTTTGGCGATTTTGAAGATAATTATAGCATGGCAAACAAACTCGCACTGGTTTTGCATTTGAAGGCAATTTTAATCGGGCACTACTACATGAATTGCAAAATATGGAACCACACTTCCTAAAAAACCAAGCTAAATCTAAATCCAAAACTTTAAAAGATATGAAGCACAGAAAACATGCCAGATAAAGAATAAAAATGAAGCTATGATAAACAACAGTGACTCGAAAAGTTGTTAAAAAGTTGTCAAAATAATTTTTTTAATAAAAAAATATTTTTTTGCAAATGTTTACCTGCAATGATGTCTTCTCTTACTCACTGAAAATTGAATATTACATCGTTTACAATTTTCCACATTAGCGTCATTTTCCCACTGTGCATCTGACAAAGGAAGAAGCTCCTCTTGCATTTCGATGATTTTTAATTTTGATCTAAAATTTTTCAAAATCACGTTTCATTTAACCAATAAAGTTAGGATTTGCAATAAATGTTGCAATTAGAATCTGCATTATTTACGATATAATTCATGAACTATAAAAAATATTAATTTTCAATTTAATTAATATTATGTAAAATATTATTAAAAGTAACGTAAAAAAGCTTATAAAGCTTACTCAGACAAATTACAACCTAATTCTTCAAGAGCTTTTTCGCATTCTTCAAGTTTATGAGCGTTTTGCTCGTAATTAATGGACAATTCTGCAAAATTCTGCAAGAACATCAAGTCATCAAATTTCAAGAAAATTCAATCATTAAGTAATGAAGAAATAAAAAATAATTTGTTGATACACTGGCATTGGATCTAAAAATCAACTTTTAAAAACAGTGTTGATTACCAGTAAAATTTACTTTTTCAACAAGAGATAATTGTTTCAACTTCTCATTCATCGTGAAATTCACTTGGCGTAACCGATCAACATCATGCATGGCTTGAGTAAGTTCTTCCTAAACGCTTTTTTTCGAGTATAATTCGCTTTTTTTCATTTTTTCTCATATTTTACTATTTTTCATGTTAGAAGAAGAAGAAGAAGAACTTTGAGAACTCGAAAAATTCGAACCTCAAAAATTTTAAAGCGATGATTAAAAATATCAAAATTGAATTCTAAAAAAATCCTTGCCCTTGAACGTGTTTCTCGTTCAATTGAATATTAGTTTTCTTTTTAATAAATCTAGCAGATTTTATCTTCCAATTTCAAAAATAATTAAATTAAATAATTAAATTCTTGCATTCATTGAGTTTTTAAATTAAATTAAAACTATCACTAACCATAAAGTCAAATTAAATTTCTAATATCATTTTTTTTCTACTTTTAATTAGCATTGATGCTTGAATATTTTTAAAAAATACTAATACTAAAATAACTAAAATAACTAACTTGTTTACCATGCAAGATTTGAATTAAATCCATATATTCATCGGTCTTTTTTGCCAATTCAGTTTTTAATATCTCAGAAACATCCTCTTTCGAACCATAATTTAAATTTTGCGATAGTGTCTTCGATTTTAATGCTTCAATAGCGATTTTATTCTTTTCAAGTTCCTAAAAATTTTTTCCTATAATCTGAAAATATGTGGAAACGGCAAAATAAAATCTGAATAAATCCGCAAAAATTCGAAATAAGCAAAATCTCAATAAAAATTTTATTTGATTATCTAAGAAATGATTTTAAACATGCAAAATAGAACCATGAAAAAAATTAATAACTAAAAAAAAAGAAATTTAAAAAATTTCATAAGACAATAATGAAAATACCTGGGAATACATTTCTCGCATTTTTCTGAGTTCTTTTTCTGCAGCTTGATACTTGTCATCTGCAAGACGAATTTTTTTGTACAGATCGACTGTAATTTTTTTTGTATCAATCAGTTGCTGTTGCAAGACTTTAATGCAATCTTCTCTTTCAGCGAGCAACGAATCGAGATTTTCTCTAAATGAAGTTTTAAAGTAATAAGACCAACGAAAGAAAAAAACCATCTAGTATTATATTTACCAGAAAAAAATTGACCATAGTACAATAACTAAAGAAAACCTCTCGCGCACTAAAGAATCCACAGATTTCAAAGAGAATGGTGTACTGGCCGCAGAAAATACCTAAAAAATTTCATGATTTTAAGAATTTAGATTTAAATTTGAGGAATGAATAAAAGTAAATGAATAAAAGCAATAAAAATAACTTCTTGCTGAGTGGAATTCTTGCATTCATTGAGTTTCTTCTTTAAATCACTGATCACTGTCCGAAAATTTTTAAAAAAATATGGTAAAAATATAAATATAAAAATACAATATTTTTAAAACAATAAAACTATAATAAACAATAATAAAACTACAATAAAACTATAAATAACCAACTTTGAAAAATATTTTAACATCTGAACACATCAGAAAAAATTTTTCGCTTTCATAAGATAAATAAAAATTAACATCACTCACTCTAAGTAGCGATTTCTTTCTTCAACATAGCATTTTTGATCGAAGACAACTGTAGTTGATTCAGTTTGATCATCCACTTCAACATTTGATATAGTAGGAATACAGATATACATCGATAGATCAACTGATCTGAAATACAAAAATTATCGATAACCTTAAGTTGATGTTGGTATAACAAAAATATTAGTATTAGTTAAGGCATTCATTGTTTATTACTTAGTATTTAGTAAGAAACATTTGATATATCTGAAAATATTTGATGTCACTGGCAATAGAATTACAGATGGACAGTCAGCACCAGCAAAACTTTTAAACGATAATTCCATTTGAGGCTAATTCCGAACCCATAATTTTTATAGATAATTTATCTAAGCAATTCTATTTCACTGGCAAATTTTAAATGTCAAATAATTAAAACAAATTTACAGTGATTGATCCTGCAAACAAGCTTGATCAAGCAAAAAACTGCAATCAAAAACAGATAACCCAATAAGAGCACCAGAAATGCTCGCACAATTTTCATCTAAAAGTAGAGCCCATGGTTCGTAATAATACCTGTAATTGATAGAATTCTAAGGCAAGAAGGTAAAAATCTGAAAATCTGGCCACAAAATGTTGAAAAATCAGATAAAATTTAAAAAAAAATCAAATTAATAAAAAAATTCTATGAAGCTAAAATGTAAGTAACTATGTTATAGTTATAGTTACCAAATTTTCTATATCACCATTCTCTTTTTCTTTTCTTCCGAAAAATCTCATTCTTCCTGGTTTGATTGGTGACACGGACAATTAGGGAGAGAGATATAATCACCAAAGAAACACTTCGGGAGTGAAATGGGGATGGTTAACGTCAAAGAAATTGACGTTGAAGAGAAAAAAGTTTGATCTCAATCAAAGCAAGATACCACTCGACCATTTCATGCTCAACTTAATAATACTTCAAATAATACTTACTTCAGCGATGGTGATGTGATAATCTTATCGAAATAATCGCTCAATTTTTTCTGCATAATTGATAAACGAAGAAATGCACGTAATCTAGCAATATTTGTTCTGAAATTAAAAAAGAAATTTTCTCATACAGAAAATCCTTATTTATTGTAAATATTAGGTAATATTATTAAAAATTGCGATCTGTATCGAAATTCATTTTGTTAGGCCATAATTACAATCACCACAAATTTGCCAATGAGATAATTGCATTTACCCCATTTGCATTAAAAAGAACTCAACAAAAGAAATTTAAAAAAATGATTCTAAAAAAAAGCCAGCAAAGTTCGCCAAAACTAACAGTATTAATATGAGCAAAAATAATGGTAATAACACCAATAATAATTAATAATCTCTTGTTTTCGAAAATATTTTCCATCAGGAAGTTGTCGAGATGACATAAGAAATAAAAGAAATTAATGAATAACCTGGTGGATGAGGAGGTAGTGAACTCGGCAAATTTTTGGAAAAAGATGAAATAATCCAGCAGTGCTCTAAAGTATTGTACAAAATGATGGAATCTTTTTTTACAACACTTGTTATTCCTCGTGGATTATTTCCTTTACATTTACGACTCAACTGCAATCACTGCTTCAAATTTTAAGAACCTATAGTAAGTGGATTAACCCTGCAGTAGACCACAGAACAATGAACATAACCTTCTTCGAATGAGATCGCGTTTTGAATATAGATCGAGGGGATTCATTTCTGGATGGCCATTTCGCCAACCTTTTTCGCACTAAATCCATTTTTCATCGCATGCATTTCCTCGTTTCAGAAAAAGGGTCATTTTTCTATGATAAGAGGACAAAAGGTTTTCAAACGTGCTTTGCTCAGTGAATTATTCGTGAAGTATCCATTCGCTAAGCTTTTTCTTCTTCCCCACTACACGTAGATAATTCCATATGGTAATATTTGAAACAACTATGCTAGATCTACAAAACTATATAAGCCATATAACTTGAAAGCCACCAGTAACATGGAGCACTTTCGAAATATATATCTTCGGGAATAAATTTCATGAACCAGTCTTGTACCCTTTTTTTTAATGGCACCATCACCAAAAGCTATTTACTTACTGCAAGCTCTCTATGCAGCCCCAGTTTAAACCCCCATAGCTCGAAAATTATGTCTTTCCACGTCATATTTAATATCTAAATTACTTAAAAAAATCTAGTGCTTTTGTGAAAAAAAAGTTATTGTTAGAAGAATGATGTTGGAATAAGTCAGCCAATGCTGTAAACCTGCCCAAAAATCCGAATGATGATGCTGATTCATCTATGTTTCTATCGCCAAGAGACTCCCGTTTGTCTTGTACGACAAGCCAGTCAAACCAGTAATGATGAGGACTTAAAAAAAAGTCAGCCAACGCTTCGTGACAACAAAAAGATGCTGCCACAGATCTAGATACCAAAAGATGGTAAGAACTTTTAGGATAGCCTAGTAATATATTTAAGTACTTGACTTACGAAAGTATTGCTTTATTAATCATTTTGCAATTTACAAGTTTATTATTAATTTAAATTTTATGATAAATTGTTATAAAATATATAAATTTGTACAAAGAGCAAAAAATAAAAATTCAAAAAAACAAACTTCAAACTTTTCAGTTGATTTATACATTGAACACTCTCATTCATAATCGAATTATTTGAAGCAACACGTTCAACAAAATTCCATAATTTTGCATCCGATGTTTGTAAAGAGATAAATATTTGATTCACTTAAAAATAAAATTAAAATAGATAAAAATATTGTAAAACAATAAAAATAAGAATAAATATGGCAATAACAATAAAAAATTATTTGATAAAATAATAATAATGGAAAAATAAATAGATTAATGATGTATGGCGCCAAAAGCGAGGAGGACCAATCGAGACTTGAATTGATATAGTCAGGAAAGATTTTTAATATATAAATGGACCAGCAATATATGGACACACATATGGAAAAAGGAATGGCTTATATTACTGTAAGCGATGACATTAGATCGAGCAACTTCAAAATGCTTCGGCGTGGACTAACTAGTAATAGTGCGAGTTGTTTGAAGAAATGATTAGTGTTGATAAAATATAAAATAATTCAAAAAAAATAAATAAATATAACTGTGACAAAATAAACCTTTAAATCCATGCCATAAAATTTTTTCAATCATAATAAGTAAATCAACCAGTTGTCTTGTATCGCCATTTATCAAACGATATGTTTTCTTTAATGTATTATCGATAAAATTCCTCAGTACTAACCGAGTTATCACCAATAAGTTTTTTTTTTCATTCTCTATAATTATTATTCATGTTATTCTATGTTACTGCTATTATTGTTAATTATTAATACCATTATTATTATAATTATTATTCTTGTTGCTATTATTTTATTACTACTAATTGCTGTTGGATGTTTTTTCTTTTCTTTGAAGAAAGAAATACTGTTATGTTATCACTATTAGTACTATTTATTATTTTATTATTTAAATTCATTCCTTATGATTTTATACATTATTGCAATTACTACCATTATTAATATATTACTATTAATCAAAATTATAATCTACTTTAAATATCTATAATTAATTATAGAAATTATAAATGGAATATATTAATAGAAGCGACGTAGGCGATCCAGTGATCCATCTATATTTCTATTACCAAGTAACTCCACGGTAAATTTTTAAATACAGTAACGGCAAACCAAAAATGGTGAACGATAATCATTTAATTCAAAGAATTAAGTTAATATTTAAATTTCATTCTTTCTTACAAAAATTTTTGAATATAAAAATATTAAAAAAACCTCGATTTGCCAAATAATTAACGTTAACTTCATTCGACGATTCAATTCCCAAAAATTCCACTAAATTCAACATTTTTTTAAAATCTAAAATAAACTAAAACAATTATTGAAAATAATTAAGAAGTTTTTCATTCCTAAGAAAAAAAAATTAAAAATAATAATTTTTTTCCGCATGAACTGAAACTCTATAAGATCATCTGGAAAATAAGAAAGGAGTTTATAAGGAAATTTTATAATATTACTATATAATAATAAATATTATAATAAATTTTCGCTTCCCTTCCGCTAAATAGACTCATAGCGATAAAAGATAGCAAAATGCATCCTAACCAAGCTGGATTCAGACCAGGACGCGGTGGTGCAGACCAGATATTTACGCTAAGTAGGGTGGTGGAAAATTGCTTCAAATATCAGCAACTACTGTCACTTGTTTCATTTTCCAGCTGCCTTCGATTCAGTTGATAGAGCAACATTATGGATGTGATGGAATATTATAATGTTCCAGAGAAAACTATTCCAATCATAAAGGCATTGTCTATACATATGAGGGAGTAAGACGTGTATATCAGTCCAGATCATAGTATCACAGATCTTGAGCTGTTGATGTAGTCCTTTTTGCTGAAAATTACGACGTAATGCTAAACAACGTGTCAACAACTGCAAGAATGACTCAGGATCAATGTAAATAAAATGAAAGTCTTATATACAAGAAGCTGATAAAATATCTATTTTTGTCAATTGGTCGCCGGTTGAGGAAACACTGGACTTTAAATACCTTGGATCCACTCTAATCCCAAATGGTCAGGCAAAGGATGAAATCGTAACCCTGATAACGACAGTAACGTTATGAATTATAGAATTATTATGTTTTTAGAACTGTTTTTCCGGTTGATGAAACCTTAATGGAACCGTCGAGAAATCATCAGAAAAATGAAAATCCACGTCCGTATAGCTGCAATTCGTTCGATTTTGCTATATGGCTGAGAAACATGGCCAATGAGAGTGGAAGATATTGAGAAACTATTGACCGCTCATGTCTAAGATACATTTTACGAATCTTTTGAGGGGATAAAATTGTACATGATTGTATCCATTTTCACTCAAACACCACCTGTATTAATAATGTCATCATACAGCGTCACCTCGCTGGTTAGTACACCGTCGTCGACCACAGGAGTTGGTGCATATTTACTTACTTGCTAAACCTTATGATGGTTGGCGTCAAAAGCGATGAGAGCCAGTCAAGACCTGGACTGACACAATCAGGAAAGATTTTGGACATATAGGAGGACCAGCAATATACGGATTTAGACGAGGAAAAAAGGAATGGCTTCTATTACTACTAACGATGATGCCGGACGAAGCAGCTTAGAGACGTCTTACCCTTGTAACCAGTGCAGCCAACCGAACAAGTAATGGTGAGAGCTGTTAAAAGAAGAAGAAAAACAATAAATAAAAGATCCTTCCTCATATCGGCTCTCTAGTAATTATTAAACCTGGTTCCGAGCAGAGATACTGGTTATATCACAGTGGTGTCCCGGATAACTCGGGGTGAAATGGCATAGCGATCGTCATGTCAGAAAAGACTCGACCCGCTTTGATTGAATGGAAACCAGTAAATGGCCGTATAGCCTATGCGCGTTTCAAAGAAAAGTTCTGTAATATTTCGGTAATCATTGTCTATGCTCCAACTTTATGAGCAGATAGCCGCGATAAGGATAAGTTCTGTGCGGAGCATCAACTATTATCAACTGATATATGGGCTTAGACGGTAGGAAATAAAATGGCTTCTATTACTCTCAATGATGGCATCGGACCGAACAGCTCGTCTTCAAATAATCAAGTGACCAGCGGAGCCAACCTAACCAACAATGGTGAGAGCTGTTAAGAAGAATATTACAATATTATGAGCGAAGATAGAGAGGATGAGGAAGTGATGAGAAAATAATGTGACAAGTTAAGAGAATATAGGGGTGAAAGATAGCACCAGAAAAATGAAAAGCAACAATGGAAGAGCGATAAAATAAAAATAAAGTGAGTAATTCTGAGAAAATCGAACAATGCAAGCAAGTAATTTATACTTACACTCCGGCGAGAATGCTCACTGAAGCGTTGAATGTTCTTTTGAACCAAATTTTAAATGGTGCACCGTGCTAGGAAAAGAAAAAAAATGGAGAGGGAGGTGCCCATTGATAACGAAAATTTTTGGTGCTATTTTGCTTTTAAGGTAAACATCTTGAATACACTCCTCGCACCCCAAAAGACTTAAACCCTCATTAAGGTTGAAGTCCCAAGCCCAAACCCTTCTGTCACGGAATATTCAGAATCCTGCGCACAAATGTCACCTCTGCCTAATCGGAAAGAATCTGCGTCAAATCAGAGTCGTGCAGTGGTTCAAGGTTGAGCAATTCAATAAAACTTCAGACTGCGAACAATGATCGGAGGATATGAAGTTTAACTATTCCAGCCGAATGGAACCGATAAACTCCAAGTAGTTCTTTATTGTGCAAGGCATTAGGTAAAGCTGCAATATGGAAGAGGGGATAAGGCTGTAATAAAGGATTGGAGGAATATGGGTGGAATGTGGATAAGTAGGAAGTAGTGGTATTGAGGAACAACAAAGTCTTGGTGCAAATAGGTGCTGAGGCGATGGTATTCGTTTTAGGATAGTTTTATAGCGAGCAGAAAAATTTTACAAAATTTGTCGATTTACTGTCCAATTTTATTCTATTCATTTTTTAAATGTGCGATTTAAAAACACATTTTATCTTCACTAATTTTTCTGCTTTAGATTTGCATTATAAAGCATATTTTAGTATTTTGCCAGAAAGCATTTTTTCAAATTGGCTTTTTTGAAGGACTGAAGTGGTTATTTGAAAAATATTGTGGACTATCTTCAGGAAACTTTCGTTTTCAGCTATTTTCCATCCGTTAAAATTCACTGATTAATAAGATGTATAGTGACGAAGATCATGGTTCGTTCTTTTTTCTTCTTTTGTTTCACTGTTTTGCAGATCGTCATTATTTCATTCATTTCTTTAAAAGTGAATTTCTTCCCAGTTGTTTTTTCGTTATTTATTTTTGTTAATTTTTGGTAATTTTGTTAATTTATTCTTGGGCGTTTGGGAATTTTTGTCTTTTCTTGAAACGGGAATAAATGAAAAGCTGGTTGCACTTCTTGGAGAAGTGACATTTCAAGAAGAGAAGGGACAGGTAATTCGTAACTTCGGTAAATTTTCTAATATATCTAATTATGTTGTCGGTGTTTATGTTCATCAAAATTAAATTACTTCAGTCTATCTCGTCGACATTGCGCGAGCATTATGCCCACATGCTGCAATTACTGGTGAAACTTCTATAGCGGAGCTCGAATTATTGATACAAACTGCACTTGCTGCCAGTCAACTTACCCGCGAAAAATTAAGTCAATATAACACTTTCAATGACGCCATTGAACTGTTTAAAAGGTCCTTATTATTATTATTTAGGATTGAAGCATTAATAATATGGAATATATTATAATGACCGTTATATGGTCAAGTTATGCTTTGTTGTTCCTATCAAAGGCAAGCTTAAATTGAATTCCTGTCCTCTGACGTCAGTAAAACTTATTAAAAGATCTGACTTTTTGCTGAATGAATCTCATCCTTTCTTGACCACTGGATCCAACTAAACTAGAATTACGGAGTGTTGTTAGTAGAAGAAAGTAAATTCGGTATTTTTTCGTTGCAGAAAAATTCAAAAGATAGAAAATTAAATTAAATTACTGGTAATCATCTAGGAGCTCGCTCCACTGAAACTAAAGTAAGATGTTCCCAAGATTCTCGACTTAATGCCATTCTTTTGCCATTCATACTAAAACCAATTCTTTTCTCACCTTCAGACCCGTATGTCACTGGATTATCTCTGCATTCGAAATCTTCCCTGATTAATCCACGTCTTAATTGACCCTCCTCGCTTCAATACCATCCTTTATTTTTCTATTGGATGAAGAAAATAACTTTACCAAATCAGGTAGTGCTTTATGTCGATGTTCTTAATGCAGGTGGTATTCAAACGATGCATTCATGTTAGTAGTTTTCGTTCACTTAACGGGTAGGTAAAATTATCTTAGGCAAGAATGGTAAAAGCCAGATAGCCTCTTGCTATCTTCTATCATTAATGGCAAATACAAGAGCCAAATAGATATTTTCGTTTGTAAATACTTTCGATTTCGCGGCGATTCCAAGGAGATGAAAGAAAACAGCTGTAGATGTCGAACTAGAATTTCATCTTTTGCCTGGCTATTAGGTTTTAGAGTGAGTCTAAGATATTTAAATACTGGTCCTTCTTGGACCGTTTTGATGAATTTTTTTAAATTGTGATTTTATGAGCGTCTCATGTATAAGACTAAAAGCGTTACATATTATTACATTGATTTGTAGGCCAATTTTTGGTAGCTGCTGTCGACACCCAGTTTATTACAATTCCTCATAATTTTTGGCGAAAAAGACAAGCGTATTCAAAGTCCGCAATATTATGCTCTGAATTGATTTGTACACCTCTTGAATATTAATAATACCAATTAATACCATTTATTTTTTTTTAAAACGTCCTCATCATTACTCGTTAAACTTACTCCGCTGGGTTGTCGCACTGGAAAAATATGCCAGGGAATCCCTTGGCGATAAAAAATACATATAAGTCCGCCAGCATCACCCAGATTTTTGGACAGGTTTACTCCTACGGGGATCAGAACCACAGCATCGGCCATCTGAATTGGGCAATAATCCACTGGGCCATTACCTCCATTCGTTTTTATTCATTCATTATTATTAATGAAATTTTTTTCTATTTTCCCATTTCATTTTTCACTTAACAATTTAGATATTTTAGTTTCAGTTATTTAAACAATTTTCCAGAAGCAAAAAAATAATCATTGTGACCGGTGCAGGTATATCAGTTTCAAGCGGCATACCAGATTTTCGTAGCAAAGGTGGTATTTATTCTCGGTTGCGCGTTGAATTTCCCGATTTGCCTCATCCAAGTTCAATGTTCGAAATGGATTACTTTAAACTTAATCCGAGGCCTTTTTTTGAATTCGTTCGAGTATGCATAAGTATTTTGGAATTGATATATTAAGATATTTTCTTTTTCAAAATTTTTTAAATTAATAAAAGTAAAATTAATTACATAAATCTTTATGATTATGCAAATGCAAATGCTATGCAATGAATTGTAGGAAATTTTTCCTGGGCAGTTTAAACCGACACTTTGCCATCGCTTCATCAAGGCGCTGGAGATAGAAAATAAATTGCTCAGAAATTATACGCAAAATATTGATACTCTTGAGAATTTGGCTGAAATTCGGCGAGTTGTCTTTTGTCATGGTATGTTTCTTTCCAGAATGTATGATTGATCTTGTGCTTTTTTCATTAATGAATTCATGATCATTTCTTGTCAGATTTTGAATCTCTTCTGTTGGCCTTTCTTTCATGTAATGAAAGTTTGCTCTAAAGTTTCGAAAACATTTTTTAGTAATTTTGAAAAATTTTTTTCGTTTTTATTTTATTATATTTTTATTTTCGTCGACAAAAATTAAAAACATTTCTCATGGTTTGTTAATTTTGAATTTTATTAATTTTAAAACAATTTTCATTTTCATATTGTTTTAGTGAATTTAAAATAGAATTGGTAGTAGATATTTTCTACTTACTTTTTACAAAGTTTAATTTCATTTTTAAAAGATTTTTTTAAAATAAAGTTATCATTAAATAACATTGTTTCTTTTAGGCTCTTTCAAATCTGCCACTTGCCTGAACTGTCATGAATGTGTTCCAATTGATGAATTAAAGGAAACAATATTGCATGGAGTATGTTTTTGCAAAAATATGATTTTATTGCCAATTTATTTGCGTTTTTCTATCCATTAATTATCGGTTCTAGGAAATTGCGATGTGCAAAAAGTGTTGTGATGCTTCTGGTGTGTTAAAACCAGATATTGTTTTCTTCGGTGAAGATTTACCTGAAGAATTTCATAATCGTTTGAATGAAGACAAAGATGAAGTATGTTTCATTTTTTCTTTTCTTAACAATTATGCAAATTAATATTGAAATTTTAGGCGGATTTACTTGTCGTGATCGGTTCATCGTTAAAAGTGCAACCTGTGGCTCTTTTGCCGTATCATGTTAAGAAAGATGTACCTCAGATTTTAATTAATCGTGAACGTTTGCCTCATTATTATGCCGATATAGAGTTATTAGGGAATAGTGATGATATTATAACGCAGTTAATTCTTGCACTTGGTTCACCATTTACGAATATCCTTTGCGAAGGTTATTTGCTATTTATTATACTTCGTTCTTTATTATTTAAAATATTTTCCTTTTAAATTTGTCAGTGGTTTGGACATTCCATTCTTTTTAATTGCTAAGATTTGTAGATTCGTTTATCTATTTTGAGTGTATTTATTGTTAATTTTAATTTTACATTATTTTATGTTTGATTTTCAGATGGCAATTTTGTAAATAACACTAATGTAAATATTAAACATGATATTGGAGAAGCAGAATTCAAGGTAATTTCTAAACTGAAAACAAAACTTTGTTAAAAAGTTCCTGCATAGCCTGCTTATGTGGGCAGTTAGTGAGAAAAATTTTATTAATAAATCGAAAAATAGAAAATTTACCATTCATATATCATATTATTAATAGATTTTCCATAATTTTATATCCAAAAGTTATTTAAATTTACAGAAAATATTAGAGGAACCTGAACAGAAAAAAATTCGAATTGAAAAAGATTCCTCGCCTTTTTGGGCTAGCCGTTACATCAACGTCACTTCAAAGCTTCCAGAAGATTGTTATGTTCATGTAAAAATTTAGAAATTCTTTGTTTTTTTCTAATAAATTCCATTTTTCTTTTCTTTTTTATTT
Source organism: Dracunculus medinensis (assembly GCA_900625125.1). Classification (NCBI taxonomy): domain Eukaryota; kingdom Metazoa; phylum Nematoda; class Chromadorea; order Rhabditida; family Dracunculidae; genus Dracunculus; species Dracunculus medinensis. Next base: position 277,748 of record UYYG01001153.1, read on the forward strand.
AAAATTCGAAAAATCTTATGGCTTATGACTTATAATAAAATTTTAATATTTGGTTCTTAAAGTCTGCAAGATTTAGATACCCCCAAACAGGAACATTTTCCCTGGCGCAGAATTCTACTATGATACAGAATATGAGCATTTTTGCGATATTCAGCCCAATTATGATTCGGATTCATCATCTGATTCTTCCAGTGACATTGTTTCTCCTGTGTTAGCCTTGGAATTGGCGAATGATGTTACTGACCCATCATGTTCTAATGTGGATCAGGATGATGATGGCATCGGCTGTGTTATTACGGAAATGTCAGATTCATCGCAGTCTGAAAAGTGTTCAAATTCATTTAATAGTGATTCCAGCACCTTCAGTGGTTCTAGTGCTGAAACATCTTATTCATCCCAGTTCGGCCAGTTTTCAAAATGTTGCACGGATGACAGTGGTAGTGAAAGTGGCACTAAAGCTTCATCACATTTCAAACCTTGTTCAGATTGCTTTTGTGCTGTTTCTAAAGCGCTATTAGTGCGACAAAAAAAACAGCGTTCGGAACATTCCATTGGAGATATTGGTGAAAACCTACAAAAATATGGTGATTGTAATCCTTCCATGAACAGTTCAAGTTGCTTGAAATTTAGTGAATAGTGAAATTTAGTGAATTTTTGAATTAAAGTCGAGTTATGTTGAGATTTTCTCCGCAATTTAATATTAATTTCCATGCAATTTGGAAATCAAATTGCTGGAAAATTTTCTTTCATTAATTTGGTTCTTAAGGAAACACTTGATAGCAAAAATATAAAATGGACTCTGACGAGCTTTCAAAGAGGATTTACCAGTTATTATAATTTCATTTTGTTACATATAAATTTCAATGCAAATTTTTTAAATTGAATTTAATAGTGAATGATGGGGGAAATGAATTTTTTTTTTAATTTTTCGCATTTCTAATTTTCTTGCTACGAACTTTTTTTCAAAAATAGAGATTTTGGCCTCATGTCAGATCGTGCTGGGTGCGATTTTTATTTGATTTTTTTTGCATTTATTTAATTAATAATGATCTGAAATAACGTGGTTTTTGTTCTTCGTTTTTCTTCACTGCAAATCCGTTATTTTTTTATAGTGATGTATATATTTTTTTTTACATTGTCATTTCTCTATTAGTTACTATTATTGTAATTATTCGAAATTCCGGGAGTTATTACTGAAAAATAAGGAACTAAAAATTAAAATTTTTTCGTTTTTATGTTTTTATGTATATTTGTCATTAATTTCAAAAATAGGGGTTAAATTATCAAAATAAATTTGATTATTTTTGGAATGGACAGAAAAAATTTACCCTTAAAATTTGCTTTTCTTTTTCATTCTTAGTTGAAAAATACATTTGGGTTCCGTTTTAATTAATTTTTTTTACTTTTAAAGCAGTCAAATTCCCAGGCATTTCAAACGAAATGAAAGATTGATTTGAACTGTCTTTAGATGAACTGTCTTTGTTGAAATAAATTTGCAAAAAATTTGTATGCTTTAATTTTAATTTTAATCTCAGCGCATACTATTAAATCATCAAATTGGTTTGTCGGATAGGGGTTGGGTGAGTGAATTATGAATTTTATGGTCTTTCGAGATTTATTCATACTTGAATAAAAGTAAGAAGTCTTAGTGCATTTTGGAGGCAAATTATATTCGGGGAAATCATTTCTTTTCCAGCTTTGTCGGATAAACAAGGGACGTTTAATCGAAGATTATTAAGTTGAAAAACGCTATTTCTGGGCGAAGACATTTCTAATTCACTTTTAGAGTTGGGTATCGTTTTTTCTTCGATTTGTATTTTTCGTTTTTAAATTTTTTTGGAGTATCGTTTAACTTTATTACTCTTAGATTATTATTAAGTAACAATAAATTTATTATTCTCGATATTTTCGTTTTACTGCAAGACTCCTGCATGAGTTACAGCAATCTCTCGGGGAAAAAACCAGTTACCGTCATATTTGACGTTCAATAGCGGTCCAAAAACATAATAAGTTGGGCAGCAGGTGTGGATATGATCTACACGTACTGGATGAAAGAACTATTAGTGGTTCATGCGCTTAGCAAAACAATTGGATTGGTTAAAGGAAAGAAGGATGATATTGATCATGATGGGCCCACAGGGAAAAAACCGACACCAACCATCGGCCGATAATCTTCTTGAGCACAGTGTGGGAAATCTTGTCATGCATCAGTCTTCATGTCCATATGAGCCAATAAATATGTATAACATTAGACATTAAGAACAACAGAAATTCCAAAGTCCAGCTCATAGATAAGGCACTCTCTCTCGCGACAGATCAATCTGTACGCAGCTTGGATTAATTATATGGAAGCCTTTGACCCAGTGCCGTACATACGAGTGTGTGATACAAACTCAATGGGACTGTGGAAAACGACATTTGAAGTCAACTCAAAACAATTTGTAAAAGTGGCTATCAAAGCGGAATTTCTCTATTGTTAGATTAAGCCCCCATCCCCCAAACCAGATAACCATGAGAAGTAGATATGAATGGATATGGATGCAAGTTCAGTAATGGAATTGCCATCAGCCATCTACATGGGTTACATAAAATTATATGCTAAAAATAACAAGGTATTTATTCATTCATCAAACACAAATCTAAAGCGAAGACATCGGGATGTCATTCAAGTTGAAGAAACGTGGCGGATGGTAGTAATGGTTGACAAGGTGAATCCATTATCAGGTAAACATACATACTAGCTATAAGTACTTTGGTTTAGGTCGTTCCAAGACTATGCGTAGATTCCTCAGTAAACGGTGGAAAATAATAAGATGAAGATCTTCTGAGAACCATCAAGATAGATAAACAAAGAAATACTGGCCAATCAACCAGCTACCATATCGTGATTTTTTTTTTAAAAAAGTCCTCACTATTACTGGTTAAAATCGCTCTACTGGCTTTTCGAATTGGATAAATATGCCAGGAAATCCCTTGGCGATAGAAATACAGATGAGTCGCCAGCATCATCCAGATTTTTGAACAGGTTTACTCATGCGGGGAACCCCAGCATCCGTACTCGCTGAGCCATTTTATCCCCATATCATGATAGGAGACATGAGTTAGAAATCAGGACTGGTGGTAGATATAGCAAAACCAAGTTATAAGAACGTTAGGAAGAAGAAAGAGGGAATATGAAAAGTTATATACCAGGCTAGTAGTGGTAGTAAGGAAGATGTGGGGAGAAAAGGCCTAAGTAGTCTCAGTGATAATTGGAGCACTAGGAGTGTGACCCCGTGGAAAACTGACTTCAAAAGGTCTCATGAGAGTCAATATTAGAGATCTCGTTCCACTGCTATAAATAGCCAAGGAGCTACTCAGAATCCTTAAGCTTCCAGACCTTTGATAGAGGATTCAAGGTTGAGGATGACCCATAGCACCCACAGAAATATCATTTAACAAAGAATCTTGGAAATATTTCGATGCAAAATTTTTATCATTAAAGATAAACAAGGAACTATTGGACATTTCTCGTTATTTACCAATTTAGCATGTGAGATGATTTGCAGATGATTTTTTTCCCTAATTTTGCTTTATGTTGGCGACGCTATAATAGTCAGTCAGAAAATTCTTGATTTATTCTGAAGAGAAATGAAAAGGAAGCGTTGATGTGATAACGAATTTGATAGCATTAGATAATGGAGTTCAAGTTATTTCTAAGTTGACTGTTTTTTAGGAATTTTTCCTTGTCGAAGACAAATGGAAATTTTTTGGTGATTATTCCTTAGAGGAGAGGCGAATGACTCCGAATAAATGGATAATTATAATCACTCGCAAGGGATTTGTCAAGGGATTGATTTGTCTTATGGGAAGAATAATTATGCTTTAAAATCCATCAAAAAAATGTTGGCAATTTTAAAGAAATATTCGAATTCGAAGTTTGCTTTTTAAACTTTAGAAAATTTTATTGAAAATAACTGCAACAATATAAAATTGTTATCAAATTATTTGTATAAGCACATATTAGTAATAGAAGAAGAAAATTCGCTAAGCAGGTTGCATGGATATAATTTTTTGTATTCCAGTTGTTGACATTATATTGATACTTTGATGTACTATTTTTTTTTCAAATGTGCTATTAATAAATTTGATTTTCAGTGGAACTGAATTCTGCGATTCTTATATTTTAATTGAAATTAACTAATTGGAACGTTGCTGATCAAGTTCGTTGCTGCTTTTCGGACCAGATAAATTTTTCCAGGAAGTTTCTTGGCAACAGAAGTGCGCACAAGTCACTAGCACCACCTGGATTTTTGAAAAATAAATACTTGACAGTGGAGATCAGAACTCCAAAATAAGATTAATATGGAATTAAATTTATTATAAATTTATTATAGCAATCGAAGTGATCGAAAAATGGTTGGTGTCTTTGCGTGACCAATTCTTTTCCTTAATTCTAATTGAATCTTTCCTTTTTTTGTCCTTCTGATTCACTATTGCGTCCACTTTTCTTCTGATTCCATGCATCGATTCGTCACAAAACGTTGCCCTGCATTAGTCAGGTTATGTTTATCACCATCAATTGCGAGCGAAGAATTGCTCGCCTTTTAGTGGATAGTGTCAAAAGTAAAGAGGTGCAATCAAGACTTAGATAAAATCATAAATGCATGCTTGGATGACCCTGCTATATAAGGATTTAGAAGTGAAAAAAGGGATGGTTTCATTTAATTGCATGGCATAGGATCGGAAGACTTATCTTACGCTATCGAGCCGATGGAATCAGCCAATTCTACAATGGTCGGTTTTTAGAAAAAAAGTCTATTTCATTTACTGTAATGAATACGGTTTGCCGCATTAGAATATCGAACTTTTACAAGAATTTCGTGTTAATGAATTACATCTGGATTTAAAAGGTAATATTTTCTTAATTTGCAAGATTTTTATCAGCATATTTTCTTAATTGACAGTAGTGCATTTATTAAAGCGGAATTCAAGTGCTACAGGTGGTCCACCTTTACTTATTTCTGTTCCTAAGTGACTCTCTGGCGCAAATGTTTCTTATTAGCCAGTGAGTTAATCAAATCAAACCAGAAATGGTAAAGATATTAGAAGAATAAGGACAAAAACATGTATACAGCCAATTCGAAATCCATTTAATTAGCATAAATAAACAAAATTGTTCTATTAAATTTGGAAATTATGCATAGGATTAAGGAGATCGATGGATAATAAAAGTAGTTTCTCAGTGAGATGATAAAAATTTTTTCGAAGCTGTGATAAATTGTGATAATACATTTTTTCTTCCATTTGAAACAAGAACTGATGGGTCGATCCAATCAATTATCTATTACGCTCATTCATTATTATAATATTTATTTATTATTGGCACATAAAGTATAAAGTATAAATCTATAAATCGTTCCACATTGTAAAATTTCTTTATAACTAATATTTATATTCTATTCCAACAAAAGTTAATACTACTAGCCTATGTTCATAAGAAATTAAAATTTGATTAATTTGAGCAAAGTAAGCCTCATTTATTTCGACAAGAAATACAAAAATAAATGCGAAAAAAGGCGTTTTCATACTGAAACCCTAACTTTTCTAACAATAATATCGAATAAGGCATCGAAAACACATCTCATGTTCCATATATGAATATAGAGCTTCGAAAGCATTTTGAATGTATTTTTGAATATTTGACAATAAATGTTGCAATCATTGTAATAGGACAACATCATATCTGATTAACCTGAATTTATAAGTCAACGAGGAATTTTGTATTTTTATTCTCAATCATTTGTGGATTTGCTGAAGCCATAATAATTAGCAACGTCCGGCAATGATTATCAAATAGAAGTAAGTTTATGATGTAAGTTCCAGAAATTAGTTCCAGCGTCATTTTTTGGATCAGATTTTAGCTGTAAATCACAGAAACACATTGGTTGAATATCAGCTTGTTGGTGATCAACTGTTTTATCACTGGACCGATTAAGCGATGACAACCGAAGTTTAGATCGCGTAAAGCTTCGAATATGTTCATAACGAGTTTTGCATGGCAATAACAAAAGATCTTGAAAAGCTCGACGATATTTGCGACTATATGCAATATAAATAAGAGGATTTAACGATGAAGAAAGCAAAGAAAGCCACTGAAATATTGGTCGTAATACTTGTGAAGCGAATTGGAAAGCTGGTGTAGTATGATCGATTGAAAAGAAAAAATAGCAATAAATTCCTGAAATTTAGAATTTCTTCTTGATAAAATAGTTTTAAACTCCAACTTTGCTAATATAGCTAAATAATTTACAAATTATTTGGAGAATAAAAAATTCGGGAAATAGCCAAAAACATGACAGTGATAAGATAGCCGAGTGGTCTCAGATCATTTTTTTCAAGAAATCGAGTCTTCCCACAAGTACAACAATGCCATTAAAAAATAGAGTGGTGTTGGCGGTCCATTTCTTTATCCAAATGGCTGCTAACCACTCAAATGTTAAGTCGCTAACCACTTTTTTGCCTACTTTAGTAGGATTTTCATTTTAGAGCAAATTTTAAGACATAAATTTTTCCATTCATTTAAATGACCTGCCTTGAAATCAATTAGTGCTAAAAATATTTTATTTATTATTTTAGCCATTTTATTTTAAGTTTTAAATTTTTCAAAAATTTATTCTCAGTCATTTCAAAAGCTTTTCAAAATTCAGTCCATTATTTTTTACTAATTTGGAACCAAATGACCAGTGGACTTGAATTCTTCTTTTTTCTTCTTCTAACAACTCTCATCATAACTGGTGGTTAGGCTGGCTCCAACGGCTACAAGAATAAGACGCTTCCAAACGGCGCAGTGATGCCATCGTCGACATTTATAAAAGCCATTCCTTTTTCCATCGTCTAAGTCCATATATTGATGGTCCACCTATACATTCAAATCTTTCCTGACCGTATCAGTCCAGCTCCTGATTGGCTCTCCTCGCTTTTGGCGCCATCCATCACACTATTTAGCAAGTAACGAAATATATGACAACTCTTGTGGTGTACGACGGAGAACGCTTGCCTAATCAGCGAAGGCGATGCTTTATGATAATGTTATTAATATAACTGAGCGAAGATGGATACAGTCATATCGATTTTATCCATCCGACGGACCCGTAAAATATACCTTAGATAAAAGTGGTCAAAATTGGTCAAAGGTGGATTTGAATAAATTATGCAAATAAATTCTGCTCGATTCGATAATATTTAAGGAGAATGTAAATAGAATATAGTATAAATTTAAATGTCACAGAAAAAAATGGGTAAATTACCTACCATAAAGGGGAATCCAGCAGAGAGCAAATACAATAATAACGGTGAGCATCATTTGTGCTACTCGAAGTTTAACACGTTCATCACGAATCTAAATTTATTATTCATGAATTTTTTCAACAAAAATTCTTTAGATATTTCTTTAATTGAAAATTAGGCTACTTTTCTGTTACATGGTATGCCTCTACCATATGTTTGAGTGTAAATATGAGGCGAATAAAGCAAATGATAAGGAAACAGAAAATAGTAAAAGAACAAGAAGAAGAAAAAGAAAACGAGGAAAGAAGAAAAGAAAAACGTGTGAAGCAGTCACCCGAGTCACTTTTCTATGGACCAGGTAACCGAAAAGTGCCAAAATAAAGGTTAAAATAAATATAAGGTAATAATGTTGATAATAATAATGTACGGATGCGTCGACAGCCAAACTTTGATGATTCGATACAGTTATAAAAATACGAGTATAAAAAACCGATATAAGAGCAAATGGAACAACAAAAGCGAGAAATAAATTGATAACAATAAAATTGATCGTTTCATCCTGTGTTGAAACACATAAACGAGCGACCATTGTTTTATTCGGTGGATCCAGTGCGAAAAGAACCTGAAACACGATATTAGTTCCATTGAGAAAAATTTGATATCCTTTATAAATCTCACATTTTAAATACAATAATTCTGAAATCTTTGTATAATTGGTGTGAATAGCGAGATCTTCTGTACTTCTCGTAATAAGGTGGTTAATCCTCTCTATTTCTAGTTGGTCTCGCTCGACTTGTTAGAACATTAAGAAATTTTTATCAGAGGGCCATTTGAGGATAGAAGGTGGTTCTCCAGCACCAATTTTTTAAAGACTCCTATCTACTCTTGCCGGAGGTAAGTCCACAAATTTGATACTCGAGGTGATAATCTGAACAACAACCACCCAGCCATCCTATGCAATATATGATTAGTTAATAAAATCGCGAAAATGAAAAAAAAAAATTTGACCTCATCGTATACAGCGAATGTTGGTGCGGCTAAAACACCGCTTGTTATCCATATTCCGACAATCAGAAAAAGAGTCCATTTCGCATCCCATATAGCATATTTCATTGTATGACATATCGCTAAATATCTGTCAGCTGTAACGGCCACTAAAGTGAATATCGATGCACATGAAGTTGTCGAATTGATCCATGTCGATAATTTACAACCAACTGCACCAAGCTGCCATTCTGAATTATAATTTATATTTTAAAAAAGGAGAACAAAGATGGCCGTTGATCGTAAAATGAATTTAGGTTTTCGAAGTCCTAATCTAATAAACAATTTTCTCATCAATTAACACATTTCGAAAAGAAATTGATAAGAATTAAAAATATTTAATAATTGTAAATTAATGGAAAAGCAATTTAAGGAATAAAAAAAAGTAATGATAGCATTTATTCCAATTTAAAAATAGAAAAATTTTTAATATTTCTTATTTATTAATATTTAGTATTTTAATAATCAAGAACGCCGTTTACCGTTCACTTCATTATTTACCAAAATTTTTTTCGTAGTTTCTTTTTTTAAAAACCTTTATTTATCAATTTACTGTCAGCATACATAAGCTGATGCTGAAAATACATGGGTTGATGCAAAGAATTCATAAGCTATTGCTAGAAAAGCCGTAAACTATAATTATTTATATTTTTTCCATTTGCCTATTTAAAAAATATTTCCCTAGTGTCAGCCAAATTTTCTTATTTTATTTTATTTTCATAAATTTCATTACCAGCAATATCTAGAGCAACATTTGTTGAATATTAAATTCTTTGGATTTTTTGCCAAAAATGAATATTATCATTCACTATTATTTTTTTCAGTGATTTTGCAGATCCAATAACCGTCTAAATTCCAGAAAAAAAGTTTTAGTGCGAACGAACAAATGCATTTCGATTTTTCTTGCAAAAAAAATTCTATTGGTACAAATTTTGCCAATTCTGATAAATCATGTTCTCTATTTTATAAAAAAATTTAAGAAATGGAATTTCTAAATAACTGTTGATTGAAAATCGGCAAAATCGGATAGTATATAAGTATTATATTGCATTTAGCAACGATGAGAATATGTCTTCATTTTTTTACATTAATCACCACCGCTTATCATTGTCTCTGATTCGGCTGGTTCTGTTCGCTATTGATATTCTTTTTCCAGAGATTTCACTAGCGGATAGAAATACAAGTAGAATACCACTTTACTTAAAATGGCAAAATTTATCTAAGTCAAAGAGTAAGATTCATAATACTTGAACTCAAGTAGTATAAATCATAGTCAAAGCAATTTTGATAAAATACTTAAACTATTATAGAAATTTAATTATGATATTTTTACAAAAATTTTTTCAATTTTTTTTTTGCTTGTATTTGTTTTAAACATTAATGTCTCTCATTTAATTCACTAAATGAATTTTTTTCATTTTAAATAATTACTAAAATTTGGAATAAATTGAACCAATGTAAAAAAATAAATACATAAATAAATAAATAAAAAATAAATAAATAAAAAATAAATCAGTTATTAAAATTAGTTAATAAAGTTTTTGCTTTTTCAAGAAAAATTCTATTGGTACAATTTTTGCCGATTTTTTTAAATAAAATTGAAACGAAATAATTCGATAAATTAAATAATTTTAAGTTAAGAAGTAAATTAACATAACAAAAATTTCTAAAAAATTTAATTTCTCTAAATTTTTATTTTTTTTTAGATTTGGGTTACATTATCATTATTTTCCACCAAACATTTCAATTTGGAATGATTGGCCTTAAAATAGCTGTCGCTGGTCGTGGATTTAATTTTGTAAGACAACGCAGCAAAAAAAGAAACAATATGCAAAACCCCGATGATAGCCTATTTCTATCCTAAAGTGACTTTCTAGCTAAAATTTATTATATTTAAGCCAGTGGAGTGGAATCTAACCAGAAACAATAAACCCTAAATAATTTATTCTTTATATATTTCATGTGATAATATCAACTTTTATCAATCAAACTTTTTCTTCCTTTTTTTTTCATTGCTTGATTGCCTGAATTTAATATTAAAGAAATGAAAAAGTTTTCCCATATTTTTATACAAAAATCCTCTGGTTCACAAATCGATTGAATAAGTTAACTAAATAAATGATAAATATTTAGAATAGATAAGTATTTAATAGTCATAAGTATTAGTTTAGAGTCAAAAATTTTAACAAATTTTTAAGAATTTTTAGAAGAAAGTTTGATAATTTAATTGGGAAAATATTTCTTTCTTAATTGCCCATATAAATGCATTTTTTTGCTTCTGAATTTTATTTGTATTGCTACTAGTAAATCCCATTTTATTCAGCCAATTAAATTTTTTTGCGATTGCTTCAGAGTAAAATTCCTTTGAATGAATATTTGGCTTTAACATAAAGTACTCCCGTTAATTTTCTCTTCAATAGAAATTCTACGCACGTTTTTTTCCACAAAAATAATTTTGAAAAGCTAAAGAAACACAAAGACAAACTGGTTTCACTCAGTGATATTTAAAAACAAATAAAGATTATTAAATAATTATTAGGGAATTGATGATCATATTAGAGATTAAGGACATGGATATGAGAGATTTTATTTTCAGCGTACTTTGATAGAACTCATTCTCTCGCCGAAATTTTCATTATTTCGTAAATTATCGGCGGTTTTCAATGAATAAATGAATATTCGATAAAGGAAAGAAGATCCATTACTATACTTAAAAAACAAGAAAAAACGAGCAATAAAAGTTAAAATATACTTATACTTATATATTTTATAAATATACTTTATAAATATATAAATATACTTTACGTGGTGAGCAGCAATTAGCTTGGATTCTAATTCAAAATCAGTATCCAGAAAAAAAATTTGCATAGTAAAAGAAGAAAAACAATTTAATCGCTGAGTGTTCAAACGATGTGTTCAAAAATTTGTTTCCAATTGCTTATTTTAACGAAAATAATGGCGCAGTTTATAAATCATTTTCGAATTTTCTGCCTCATTTATCACTATTTATCATTTATCATTTTAAGACAGCCGAATATTAAAGATATACTATAAAATTTCAAAGTATTATAAAAGATTATGAAAGATTGCAATTTTTACTTGAATCAATTTTCGAAATTCCGAAATTCCTTCTAAAAAATAAAAAATATTTTTTATTTACTTTTTGTTTTTCAAAGCGAGCGAATATTTGTTGCCTAGTTCTGAACGAATATCAAGATTCGATCTGGTTTCCGATAGAAGAGTAAATCTATTATTTAAAAAATCCAGATTTTGCTGGAGATTGATGTATACATACTTCGATTTCGAAGTGTTCCCTTAGCAAAAATCACCTTACGAACAGCTAGAATGAGCGCAGTTATGTTAATATTAACCAATGTTTTAATTTTTTGATGCAGTGAAAATGAAAATTGATATTTAACCAAATTTTTCTGAATGCTGCTTTCATTTCAGTGTATTACATTTCCCCTATTTTTGTGCATATCGCTGAATGATTGTTATATTACATATTCTACGAAAAACTCCAAGTTCAGTGTGCTGAGTTCATTAGAATCTCTTGAGAATAATATCGTTTATCGTTTTCGATATGATTGAAAATTTGTTGTTATTCACTTTATAAAGAATAATTTTTTTAAACAAACTGAAAAATTGAAAAATACACATAGAAGTCTGGCCTGTCTAGCTTGAGATGCCGGAGATGACTGTTCAGGCACCCCTCCTTAATTTGAATTTGCACTTTAAAAAGCATAAAGTGCAGCTGCAGTTTTCCTAAAAGCGAATCCAGTTTTTATTGATTCAGCCATTCATTGAATGGTATTTTGCAAGCTCTTATCTCTATATCAAATGTAAATATAACAATCAAATAAATACAAGCAATTAACAAAATGATTTAAGAAAACAAATTTTATGCTATTTTATTTGCTTCAAATAAATTAAATTATTCAACGAATATTAAAATGTTTTCTCAGACATAAAAAGTATAAATATAAACAATATTTTCTCAGTATTTTGGTTTTTTTCAATCAAGAATTTCGTTATTAAGTATGAAGACTGAGTGTTGCTTAAATTATTTCAACATGATTCGCTTTTTACCTTGAACCTGGCATTAAAAAATTAATCGCATTAATCGCAGTTATGCTGAAGACTCAGCTATATACTTCTATCCCCAAGCAACTTTTTGGTAAGTTATACTAATAATGACCAAGTGAGCCTAATTAAAAATAATGAGCAGTAATTCTTTTACTAAGTTAATTAAGAATTTTACTGCTGTTTTAACTTCATTCCTTTATAAATTTTTTTTTAAAAAAACCTAATCATTTCTGATTTTCTTTCTTTTTGATCAACGGAAAAAATACTTCCAGAAGAAAAATTGAAGAGTTTTAGTTCCTAAATTATTAATGCTAATTATAAATAATTCATTATCGCCAATATTTAAGATAATTAATGGGCAAAATTTTCCAAAACATCTCCATGAAATGTTTTGATTGTTAATTCAAATGTTAATTTGAATGAATGCATACAATAATGAAATATGACATTTCATACAAAACTCGCGGAGATTTTAATCACTAAAAATGTAATGCAAATCGAAGTTAAAATTTTTTCATCAACTTACAACGAATTAAGGTTAAGTAAGAATTAATTAATTACGAAATTAGTGATTAGAGTGAGTCTTTTTAAGGATTTCTTGCTTTAGCACTTTTCTATGAAACTTTTCTATGAAGCATAAATGATTTTATAAAATCTTCTGAAAAAAAATTTTTGCGAAAAACAATTCGTCTATCCAATTAAAATATGAATTATGTCATACCGTTAAATTTCCCGACAAATCCTAAGAGCTAAAAGCAGAACATTTCACCAAAAAGGAACAATTTATCAGTATATTTGAATTGGCCCACTGAATAATTTTTGGTGTGCATTGCTGCTGCAAGTGCTAATGCAGTTGCAGTTGCAGCTACTTGATTTGGACCAAGTTTCAGTAAACCCAGTTTATTTCTCAAAAGTATCAAATCCATAAGCATTGTTTTGAATTCAATTTATCAGATAAGTTTGCCTTCCAAAGCTGCTTCTTTATTAAGTTATCTTCGACAGAATTTTTGTCCAAATCAAAAATCTTGGCTATATCCATAAATGATAAAAGAAACTTGTTCAATTATTTTAAAAAGGAGCCACATAGCAAGAAAGTAAAGTCGCTCCCACAGTGAGGCATAATTTTGTAAAGAAGTCTACAATAGATCGATCGATTACTATTGTTTCTAACAATTTATATTATTTTGGAATTATCTTTTTGCAGTAATGAAATAGGATAATGTTTGATAGATATTTTGCAATATTTTATAATCATTTATTAATTTATTAATTCGATTTCTGCATTTTAGCAGATGATTGTGACCGAAATAAATAAAATAATTTGTTTAATGATTTAGAAAAAGCAAAACCAAACAGGACATATAAACCAAGTATTTGAATTCAGAACGCCTTACAATAATAAAAACAGTTATTGTTGGATAGAAGTTTAAAAAATATAAATAATAAAGAAAACGAAAAAAAATTTGATCAGATTATTTCAGATTGAAAATATCAGGCTGTGAACGAAAATCTTAATTTTAAATCCTCATTTTGCAATAGTTACACGGTGGCGTCAATAAGCTTTTTAATTTTCTTCTAAAACTGCATATAGACGATAGCCTACAGACCACATCACAAGGTATTTAACAATAATTAATAGTAAATATGACTAGGAATTATGACTTTTCAACAACTTTTCAACTTAGTTCTAGCTTTAACAACTTCAAGCCATTAGGTCTATTGCGCCTGAATTCAGAATGGAGTTATAGAAGTTGGAAAAATCCAGTTTAATCTAAGCGTATAAAATTTATTTTAACATCAATTTTTTTAATATCGTGATATTTTAATACTGTTTTTAATATCCTGTATAATTCTTCGCATCCTAATGAGATATTTCTTCGGTTGTAGTTGATGGCACCACTTAGGGTTGAGACGATGCAGTAATTAATTTTGTAGTCCCTTAATCTAGAAGATTTATTGTATCCTGGTAATAACAAGCTCTTTTCTGGTAGAGAATAGATAAATACTTCGCAGATTTTAATAACGCAGGAATTCCTTTCTCTTTTTTAAATAATCGAAGCATAAAATTCAGTATTCTAGAGGTCTTTGCTATCTTATAGTGCAGATCAAAAACAAGCTTTTTGCCCAAAATTATTTCAAGATAATCAAATTCAATTTAACGCATAAGAAAATAATTAAAGGTGGTGGAAGATCGGGCAAATTGAAGTTATATGCAATTTATCGCACTTTTGTATTTTTTTGAAACCATTTGGCTCATCTGTTACGATCATCTCATAGCGGGAATAAATTATTCGAAATAAATTATTCTATTAAGAGCGAAAATGCCTACCAACTTTGAATAGTGGATACAATAGTGGATCTAATACAATTATAGTATCAAATACATTATAAAAAGCAAAGGACCTTGAGGACTAGTATTCACCCCGATTTAACTGATTTCAATATAAATTTCCCACTATGCATTAATTATTGATGCTTTGTCAACAATTTATTATGCGAAATAATATCAGATCCTTTCGTCAAGATCGAGATAAACACCATCACCATTTCAACGCAGTCAGTAATTCTAACCATCTAAATCTAAAAAATTAGCCTCTAATTGTGAAATGGTGGACTTTTTCGAGGAACTACACTATGATAACCACAAGTATCATAAATGATAGTTATGATAAGCTACTAAAAACCAATTATTTTTAATCAATACTGGCATAAGTTAAATTTATAAGTCAATAACTGAAGGAGTTGTACACATCAATCTTCTTAAAAATATGTGATTTATAGGATTTGCATAAGATTTTGTTACTGTTATTATCACTATTACTATTATTACTATGAGAATGAGAAAAAATGAATTTGCTGAAAAGAATATTGGTAGAATAATTAACACTACCATCGAAAAAAGAACATTGAAAAGAATACGCTAAATTTCATAAGTCATTTAATCGAATGACGTATAATGAAACGAATATAAATTTTAAAGGAAAAGTAGTAAAAGTAATAAGATGATTCCAAAAGAATTTCAAGGCACAAAGTTAAAAAACAGTATTTGAAATTTCCCTACAAAAATTACTAAAAAGAGAAAGAGTGAAAAGTAAGAGAAATGTGGTATTGTGACAATGACGAGATAATAGGACAAACTGAACTGAATTTATGCCCCAAGAAATTTAACAATGCAGTTCGGAAAACTATTCCTAGAATAATTTAGAATAATTTAATTTACTCTTCTAAAATTCTAAGCTATAATTAGCGCAAACTTGAATTTTGAATTTTATTGAATTTCAATTTGAACAAGTTCGAATCGCATATGAGGTCAAATCGCATTTACTTACTTACTCGCCTAATTTATCAATTTTTGTTGAATTAACGCCATTTTTTAATACCGAATACCTCATTCCCTCTAATAACGAACTGAGCTAACCAAATCAGAAATGAAACATTGCCACTGGGAAGAGGGAATTATAAGAATTTATAAATTTAATATAATACAATAATTAATAATTAACGATTTGATTTATAAGAAATATCTTCTTATTTCCTTTTCCTATTGCCGTTCAACAATTCACGTTTTTCTCCATTATTTTTATTCATTTAAATAAATTTTGCATTTTTTATACTTCAAAAGATTTATTATTTATTCATTGTTCAAATGATGGTTAATTTTAATATTAACTAACCTGTTAATAAATTGTTGAGCAAAGTAGTTGGAAGGCAAAATAAAGTAATTAATAGATCAGCGACTGCCAATGATGAAATTAAATAATCAGTTGATGAACGAAGTTGTGGATGAAGAACAACGGAAAGCACAACAAATATATTGCCAAAAAGTCCCAAAATAAATACGGCAGAATAGAATATGGAATAAGTGATAAGAAGAATTGGCGGATGACGGGTCGTTTCCAGTTCTAGTTCTTCCATAATATACGCAATTTCGAATAGCTGCTAAACACAATTCCTGATATATTCTTGTTTAATCGCTCGCTTAGATTCCAATTTCGACACACCCATTTGAAATAAATGAAATCTTTTTTTATCAATATCCGCACATTATTTACGTCATATTAGACGTAGAAAATTATTGTTTATGACAAAAATGCAATTCATATAATGTTATTATCAATTTAGAATAGCTTTAATATTAATGACGAGTATTATTGAGTGGTGGCAGTTTAACCAAGCAGCAAAGATTCTTATACCGAATTAAACCTCTCATTAAAAGGCTAAAAAGGCAATGATTTTGATGGCCTACTTATATTTTTATTCTTAAGCCATTCTCTGGAAAGAATACCGAATACCTCATTCCCTCTAATAACGAACTGAGCTAACCAAATCAGAAATGAAACATTGCCACTGGGAAGAGGGAATTATAAGAATTTATAAATTTAATATAATACAATAATTAATAATGCAAAAATTTATCAAAAGATAATCAAAATAAATGTTTAAAAGTGGAACCGGGCTCGTAGAAAGTGTAATGCAGCTTAAATAGGTTAAATTTTTCCAATTTTGTATGCAACACTCATATGAACACGAATCTAAGTAATTAAAATAAAAAGAATTTTACAGTTCAATAAAACCGATAGATTTATTATATTTAGAGATAGCCAAGCAAGTACGCTGAATTGTTTAGATTATCATCATCGTCTGGCTTAATAGAGTAAACTTGACAAGAATAAACCTGTTATTTAAGGTCAAACTGGAGTGATTTCAAGAATCCATTTGTGCTTCTATTCTCAAGAAAATCTGGGAAGTGTCTTATCTTAATAGAAAATGCAATGCACATAAGCAAAAAATGGTAGCTATTAATGGTAAATGGTAGTTAACAAAATTACAATAGGACAAAATAAATTTTCAATAGCTAAAATATTCAATAATTTGAAATATTAAGAATTTCCGAAATCTGTTAAAAATAAGTGCTATGTTTAAAATGTTCTAATGATTATATGATTATATGTATAGTCAGTGAAACCGATTGATTTTTAAACTAAATTCTAAATTCTAAGATTATGAAAAGTGAAAACATTCTTGGTATTCAGCTAGCAATGAGTGACTTTTTTTTGCTAAAAATTTCTTTCCCAATGCTTTGGTTAGGATTTGATCAGCTTCATTATTCATCGACAAATGAGTGATCGACAAATTTCGATTAGCTGGCGTTGTGAAAAAATTTTTAAATTATTTTAAATTATAATTAATAGTTATAGAGGCTTAAAATATCGAACGAGATCGAAATCTGAAATTTGAAATTCGAAAAATGGATTTAAAGTTCATAAGATTCACAAGCGTAACCAATCAATGGATCTTACGAGAAAGATATTATAAAATGGCTTACTTACAATGTCATATTTGCTTGCAAACTTCGTTTCAAGTTAAGATTAAATGGCAATGGTGCCATCTTATCAAATTTAATAATCCATAAGTATTCAGTGAAAAATAGCAAATAGGAACCTGCAAACCAGAGGAAAATAAAAACCAACCTAAAGTTAATTAATTAATTAATTAATTAGCAATTTTTAATTAGTGAAAGAAAGATCGATTGGACAAATTTTGGTAGAAGTCTAAAATTATTTTATTTAAAAATGCAATTCAAGAAAGGTTCGATGGAAATTGCAAAAGTATCCGTCTCCTAATTCTTTTTTACTTTTACTCTAATGAATGATTTATCATTCACTGGCAAGTAACTAAAAATTTTTCAAAAGCAACTAGCAAAAAGTGCCTTTAATCACATTAACTTGGATTTCTCTGTTAATTTACATTTCAGTAGCTTCAAACTATTTCGATTGCTATTTAATTAAACCAGCCCAGTCGAGTAAAAGTGGCAATGAGTTCGGCTCAGGAGTCATAAGAATTAAAAACATTGTCTGGGTCACGATTCCTGCCCCTTAACTACCCATTTCTTCTTCTTTTAATATTGTACTTTTAAATTAATTATTTTAATTTTAAAATTTCGTTAATTATTTCATTCATTAGTTCTCTTTGGTTCAGAAAATCGAATGGTTATCACATTGTTTCAGATAATTTCGAATATATACTTAAATTACTTAAATCGCTAATAAAAATAATTATATTTGTTTATAATTCTGTTGCTTAATCAGATTATACAATATAAGGAGATTTTTTTAATAATACCGCATACAGCATGTAGATTGGCTTTTTTAATGTAATATAAAAATCAAATTGGACAAAAACCAATTAATTAAATTAATTTGTAGAAAAAATGATAGAAGCAAGCTTCCTGAATTGATAAAATGAAGAATGGATAAATGGATCATCCGGTGAATAACAAGGCAAAATAAGACTTTAATAAGACAAAAATATATATTCTACTCGTCAAGCTGGATTTTTTAGGTGAATAGAAGTATTTTAGGTGGATATAAAAAAAATGAGCTCGAAATCAATAATAATCGTCCATCCAAAGCCATCTCAATAGCCATCAAGCGTTTCATCCTTAATATTTATAAAATCGACTTATTATGGAAGCCATAAATGACCACACTAATCAATCTTTTCCTCCTCGATAATCATTAATAAACAAAATCAAAATTAATATCCACGGAAACAGAACACTGAATTTTCGGGAAATTTGATTAGAAATATCAGCCTTAATTTCAAAGGGGGGGGGGGGAGGGAGCAAATGTATGTTGCTCTAACTAAGAAAAGCAGTTATAGCTTTAAACCAATTTTTATACGTCATTAAATTCTATTATTCAAAATTGTAAAGTTTTATTTCAAAATCCTGGTGGATGCTGGAAATTCACCCGTATTTCTATCCTGAAATGAGTCATTGTCGAGTTGAAATTTTTCAACCAGTAATTAGTGGACTTAGCCAAATGAGAAATGGTTTGGAATATAGGAAGAGGAATTATAATTACAAAAATAATGTTTAAATAATAAACAAATGATTTGAGAATTTTCGCAGTATCTCTATCTAGTAAAATTGTTATTTAATTAATTTCCGTAAATTAATTTCCGTGAACTATAATTAGATTAAGTCTTACTCCTAAGGCGATATACCTCAGGCAATTTTTTGCCTATTTCTTGTAAAGTTTGTCAATCATTGTGATGCTTCTTGTCTAATATTTCACTATTTCGCAGGCAAATCAAATTATTGAGCCTAAAAAAAACATCTAAATAACTTTTAATAGCGATAAAATGAATATGTTTTTGACAAATTATTATCCATAATATGGTATTTTTCTCGACAATGAGCCATGCATCATTACTATCATTTTTTTTTCATTATTATTACATCGTAATAATAGTTATTTTTATCGTTATTATTAGAATATGACGCATTTCTTTAATAATATACCAATATTTATTTTATTAACCATGCCATAAACGAATTTTAGATGGTGTTGAGTATATCTATGTATATATTATTATTATTATTATTATTATTATTATTATTATTATTACTATTATTATTATTATTATTATTATGATTGTTGATCCACTCTGATCACCTCTGATCCAGTAATTTATCACTACCGCGTCTACTGTAATATATCTCATAGTTCTTGTCCTTTTCACCCCTTATAATTTTATTCTATTCATTTAAATGAAATGATATATCGATGTAGGCAAAACAGTCTTAATTAATATATAATGTGAAATAATTACATTGATTTAAAGACTAAATAAAAAAATAAAATTTTTATAGATCAATGAACACAATGCGAACATGCTAATGATTTGTATGGAATTTTGTTTGGCTTTATTTATTTATTTATTGAAAACCAACCAAGCAGGGCAACAACAACAGTTTGAAAAAAAAAACAAATAATGAAATAAAAAATTGAAAATATGAAAAATTAACGAAGTTTAAAGAGAAAATAAAGGTTATAAAGGCTTTTACGGCGATTTATATTTCTAAAAAGCGAACACGGTCTAATAGAATTTTCTTCTGCACTCATTAGACTCATTAAAGGTGCCAGAACTGCTATTGAAGATATTACAATTCTCAAAATATAATTCCTGTAATTTTATATCAAAATTATTCTGCGAGTTCACTAGTTAAAAGAAATTGATTCAGGAATTATCAAAAAGTTAAAAGTTAAAATGTTTCAAATATCTTTTTTGCTATGCAAAATTTCAGTAGAAACCACAAAAGTTATGAAATTTTCGAATTTAGTAAGGACTTTGGAACATTCAAAAGAATTAGAATTAGAATCTGCATAAAAAATGCACTGACTCAAATATTTATTATGTAAATTAGACATACATATATATATATATATATATATATATATATATTTATAATTTAGACTTTGGATACATATCAAAGGATACCATAAACCAGGCACCAGGTATACTTTAAACCAAAAGACAAAATTCGTTAATTCGTTAATTCATCAACTGCGGATAGATGGAAGAATCCATAGTAGCCAACAATGCTCGCTGAATCTGATTATATCATTATATCATCGACATATTCACACTCAGTTCTTCAGCTTTTAAAAATGATAGAATTAAAAAAAATTTATTATTTTCTTATTTTCTTATTTTGTTAAAAAACTATAAAACTATAATGAAGGAAGAAAAATATTAAAACGCGAATAGTTTTATTAAAAATATATATTAAATATATTAAAAATATATTAAATAATATCTAAGTGAATACTCGATATGATCAACAAGCTTGGATAAACACATGGCTTTCTCGATTTTAAACAGTAAATATGCCAATTCAAACTTAAATCTGCACTTAATCCTAAAAAATGAAAATTAAAGGGTTTAATTAATGCATTTCCTGGAAATTGGAGTCGCAAAAAGCATCAGAAACCGAAAAAAAAACTAATAAAATGAATTTATTTTCAATAAATTTGACGGCAAATTTATTAAAATTATATTTATTAAATAGTTAAATGCTATAATTTTTTATTTTTTTGAGAGCCCCCACCATTAAACTCATTCCGCTAGCTTGCCACATTGGACATATGCCAGTGAATCCTTGGCGATAGAAATGCAGGTGAGTCGCCATCACCTGGATTTTTGGACATATTTACTCCTGCGGCGAACGGAACCTCAGCATCGGCGTTCCAAATTGAGCAACAACCCTCTGAGCCATTCCATCCCCCAAAAATACTAGAATTATTTATCACGAGATTTTTTCTTAAGTAAAGTGGTTAATTCTCACAATTCCCAGTTGCAATCGCTTAGTTATGGTTGGAAATTCTCACTGAAGAATCAACTGACGACTGACGAAGTGCAGAAGAAGGAGATGGGTGGCCAACATCACCTTTTTCTTGAATGAAAGGATTTTCTCGTTCAGATAAGAAGTGAACTCTGGCTTCCCAACACTGTATTTTTAATCCTTATTCATTCAATTATTCCAGCCCCAGTAATTTTAATATTAATTAAAAATTAATCAAACTGCAAGAAAAAATGGGCGATTTGTTATAAATCTTTTTAATCAATTGTTGAAAACAACTGATTGCTGCAAATGAGCATTAATCAAAATTTTTCAAAAATTTTTTTAAGAATCATCGTTTTAAATCTTAAGTATTTGAAATCTTCTCAGTCTTCAAGTCCTTCAGTTGAAATATTGAAGCATATATTTTTTGAATTGTATCTCAATGACTCCACTGTTGGTTCATGCAAATACTCTAAACTGGAAAACTTATACATTGCCCAGAAGTACTGAAAATATAGCTCAATGAAAGAAAAAATTTTGCAACATTCTCTCGTGGTACGATAAAATTGATAATTCATTTGGTAGTATGATGATCTTCATGAGAATCTATAACAGTCTGATTATATTTTTTGTTAATAGCCAAGATCTACTTTTGCCTATTTTACTTATTTTTAAGCCTTGAAAAAAATTATATGCCAAAAAATTTTGTGCTTGATGCAATTAATTGAAGTATCAGATAGTATCAGATACAATTGAAGTATCGCTCTTTCCACTTTTTCAAACTCATGTTTAAGTAATTTTTGAACAATTATACATCATCACACTGCCAGCTGATTTCATATGACCATTATCTCCATCAAGTCAGTGAATCTAAACAAAACGAAAATCAATCATTCATTCTGCTACCTACTGCCCTTAGAAATCAAATAAAATATTTTTATAGGTACTGTCCTTGAACACTTCGTATATTTCTTATTTTAATATTTCTTGTTACGTATATTTCTCATATGCTAATTAATATATATATATATACTAAAAACCAACATCAAATAATAATAATAATTCAAAACAATCGAATAAAATATTTATGCGAATAGCAAGCAATTCGATAATCATAAAAAAAAACCTCATATTCTCAAATAACCAAATACCACTTGAATATTTATGGTGCATTGGTGAAAAGCGAATGCAACAAATAAGTGGAAAGAGCTAACTAGCTTTGATAGTGACATTTATAAATAGCATCACAAGGAAGCAAAAAATCGAAAAAAATCAAGCATACACTAGGATATTAAATAATAATAAATAATCGCTTAATATATTTTTGTTGGATAATCTTATAGGATCGCTGTTACGATTGAATTATAAGAGTCACTTGGGAATAGAACTTGCTGTAAGTAGGCTCATTCAATCCATGATGCGAGAAAACATGCTCTAATTTCACTTTAAAATAAATAGATTTTTTGGGAATTCTAATACAAAAAGCTGAAAGTTAGAATTGTAAGATATCAGTAAAGTTTCATTTTCTCACCATGAAAAATAGCAATCGTAACAAGATTATTGAAGAAAAATTGGAACTGCACAAGAATTTTTTCAATAGGTTCACTTAATTTTATATCCCAACAGCAATCAGCAATTTAAATTTGTGTTTGGTGTTATTTTATACAATATTATCAGACAATAGATAAAGTGGACGCTTCAGTGTTAAAGCTGATTCGATCACCCAATTCACTCTACTTTTTAAAAAGTCGGATGGTAAGTTTCATAATCATTTTTATCATTACTAATATATCGGATAATTAAATATTAAACACGAAATTTCCATTGTTTCAATCGCTCATTGTTATAAAGGTAATTTATGACGACTTTTTACTGTCTGACAACCATAAATAATGATCAACATTGATAGCGCCAAGCAAACAGCCGAAATTAACACAACTGACGAGACGAACCATACTTCTGATATACATATTAAATCAATTTCAGTTGTTGTTGAACTGCAAAAATTTTATAATCCATTTTATACGTAAACAATTTAATTTAATTTACACTAATAAGAAATTTTTCCTTCTTGACAAATAAAGGTACATAAACTCAATGGTGGAGTGATATGTTGCTTCGATTAAGCCATCATATGGCCCGACACATGTCCTTTAATAAAAGTAAACCTGCAGGGGATCTTAAAGTAATGGAAAATGGAGACAGATGAAATGGAGCCAAATCAGAAATGCTGTTAGGAATAAAACCATTGTATATTGCATGCTGTATATTGCATATTGTAAATAAAAATATAAATAATTTTCATAAAGCAATCCATAAAAAAATAAGTGGCTAATCATCATCAAAATTAATAGCGCCGTAATTCAGTAGTGAAGTTAGATAGCTTCACCAATAAAAGCTAATATTTCAAAATAAAGTCACATAAATTTCATCGAATCCTCGATTAATCACGAGGAACTCTTAAGATCGTTTTAAAAATAAGAGCAATTTAAAAAAAAATAAAATAAAATTACTTGTCCATTAATGAAATTCCTTCCTCTTTTTCTTCACCATCAGCTAGAACTCTTATGATAGCTGATATTGCTTCCTCAATCTGATCATTATCAATATTTCTCTTCCTCCTGCCATGTGACATAAATAATTCGTTGGTGCCAGAATCCATGCAATGACTCTGAAAATCTTATTCGTTCTTTTAATATTCGATTTATTTGAAACCATTTTTTTTAAAATTAAGGCTTTAATGAGACAAGAATTAAGTTGGAAAAAGTGAACAAAAAAGCAGATTTTGATGCTTCTCTGGTAATTCCTACAATCACTCTGGAAGTTATTGTGCCATTTTTTTCTTGATGGTTTACAAAAAAACAAGTTGATAATGTATAATAATTTATTTAGAGCAACTCGATGAGACGAGATGAGATCTGATAGGATTTAGTCTATGATCATAATAAGAATTCAAGAAAATGAAAATTTTACTAATTAAAAAAATTTCAGTTACAAATTTAAAATTTGATTTAGCTAGTGCCATTCACTAGGAAGATCAAGCCATTATGCGGTTACGTTAATAACAAATGGTTATGAAAATTTCTCAACAAATAAGTAAAGATCATTAAATTGATTTTTCATTTTATAAGAAAGACTAAACATTTCGTCTTTAAAAATGTCAGAATAAAGCCTCGTAACGAACCGGAGGACAACCAGTGGGACCAGCGCAAAACATAACTTGACAAAGAATCTTAATATCATAGGATCCGTCTAAGCGAAATGCTTTCATATTACTTTTCAACCGATTTCCATCAAAATCTTTTTCTACTTCACCGACAAGCGCTGGATATCGAGGACATCTAAATTTTTATTAAATTATTTTTGAAATTCGAAATTAAAAATAAAACATATAAAGATGAAGATTTAACATAATTTTACCCATCACTGATAATGGTGAATGGAACAGCTTCTCCTTGCCCACCAACTCTTGTTGCTGTGCACTCAGTGACCATCATATTATGTGGTCCCGCTTGCTCGGATGTGACAATCATCATAATTGCATCACCGATAGACGCTTTCTGGAGTGGTTCATCATTTGCATCACGAAATGATAAAATTGCTGAGATGGGTGGTGGTGTTCCAACAGGTAATATCTGAGTATTTGTTTCTCTGCAAGAAGAATTGCATCAAATAATTTTAAAAAATTTCTTATTTTCTGCAAAGGCTATGTTGTTCTACTAATAGAAATTTTTAACAAATTGTCTATGAAAGCATTTTTCCAACTTCTTTTTTTGATGAATTATATAATATAAATCAAATTATCCGCAAATTATAAAATGATAAATTGACAAAAATATTTGAAGAAAAAAAGCCGACAAAAATATTAAAAAAATGTTGACAAAAGGCTCTACAAGAAAACAAGGATTTAGATGAAAACACTACATTATTTTGGGAAATAAGTTCTTTTAGAGAAGAGATCACTTACGTCTCACATATCAATCTTTTTCTAGACAAAGGACGAGTTATGCGACATCACAAATGATAAAGGATAATAATAATGACTTTTCCCAACTTCTCTTTCATGAACATCTCGAATTGTAGACTTAAAAATGAACAAAAGGGTTTTCAAAAATATCCGATAAATTTCTTAAAAAGCGGCCGAACAAAACAGAATTATTTTTGTTGAAGAAAAAAAAAAATCATTTAGAAAACATAAATTAGAATCATTTCCAAGCGCAAATCAACGAAAAAAACGGCCGAAAAAACTTAGTTTTATCTAAAAATTGGAAATTTTACAAATTTAATACAATTTCAGAATGAGTTTAAAAAAAATAAGTCTAAAAATTAAATCAAAAAGCCAAATCTTCATCGATTCTGAAATCGTTGTCAAAAGCGCTTATAGTACCAATTAATTGAAAAGCAGCATAATTTAATTAGCAAGTTAAACAGCGCATTTAAGTTGTTCATATGGCTACCAAAATCTCATAATCAGTCTAAAAATCCATTAAAATACGTTTAAAAAAAACCATCCCCTTCTCAGCTCCCATGGGTGTTATGGGTCTTGCTCGACCTCACGCCCTCTACCAAAGAGCTTGAGGGTTCTGTGGAGTGTTTTAGATATTTCTAGCAATGCGTTCTTCTGGAGATCTTTGATGTTATTCTTAGAATCTGGTATCTATTAGAGACATATTTCCAGCTTAGGGGCGATAGTTCTAAATGCTTTTACTATAACTGGGACAATTTCGGTCTTCATTTTCACTTTTCCAACGGCTCTTCTATGCTATAATAGTTCTCCAGGGCATTTTCCTTTTTCCTAAAGTTCTTGTCACTAGACACTAATAGTGCTATGTCTACCATCACTGTTGGTTTTCTGGTTTTTATTTATTACCATGATATCATGTTGTTTGGCTAATGCTTGATTGTCCATCTGAGTGGGGATTACAAGATCTTGGCCTTGCTTCTACAACTTTCTATGAAATTCCCATCTAGTCCATAATATATTATTTAGTTTCTCCACAATTTGACTCCTATTTGATAAATCTCTGGTTCAATGGATCTGATGCTTAGAATCTATTTTTGTTCTGATATGATCAACATCTTAATGCTGCCTTTTATCACAATTTCTTCTATTTCAATTTCTAACCATTGGATTTTTCATATATTACTTTATATTTCTTGATGTAGTCACTTGGGGATAGAATGCCTCAGTGGGTTGTTATTTGGAACATCGAGGCAAAGGTTCTTTTCCCCGCAGGAGTAAAATCTTCCAAAAATCTGGATGATGTTGACGAATCACCTGTATTTCTATCACCAAAGGACTCCCTGGAATATTGGTCCAATACGACAAGTCAGCAGAGTGATTTAAACCAGTAATGGTGAGGACTCTTAACCTGTCACCTTAATCAATGGTACATGGAGTGACTTTCTGAATACTATTACTGTTACGTGAATGCTGTTTTTCCCACTAAGCTACCTCTTCCTGGTTGTCATATTCTTTAGTAATACTTGGATGTTTTTTGTTGCCTATCGCCAACCACCTTGGGGAAATTGGTCAATAGTTGGACGATATTGTTTCTTTAATCAGTTTATGAGAACTTGGCGTTAACAGCCAGTTCAGTTATACTGTATTCATAAATTGCTCTTAATTTATTTAATTAATATATATATTAAATTAATTAATATGTATGTCATATTGTTGAACCACTCATAGATTTGACGAAAAATAAATTTAGCATATGGGAATATGAAACCCAAATATAAAAAGTAGGAACGCTATACATAAAAAGCTATAACTGCAATGATTTTAAAATTAATTTCGAAATAAGATTTTATATAAAAAACTGCAAAAAGCAAAAAAGTGAATTAAATAATTGAATTAGCACATCGAATATCAATTTTTTAAAATTTTGTGGCAAAAATTTAATAGCTTTTATTTAAAAAATTGAGAAATAAAAAAACAAGAAATTACCCAGCATCATAGATCGTTGTAACTATAACAGATCCTTCATGCATCATTTTATCCATTGAAATATCACATGA
Source organism: Dracunculus medinensis (assembly GCA_900625125.1). Classification (NCBI taxonomy): domain Eukaryota; kingdom Metazoa; phylum Nematoda; class Chromadorea; order Rhabditida; family Dracunculidae; genus Dracunculus; species Dracunculus medinensis. The sequence continues at coordinate 305,298 of UYYG01001153.1, forward strand.
TACCCTATAGAAACGATCCCATTCAGTGGTCACTTGGTGTGGGAGTACACCATCTAATGATACGACTACCAATGCTTCCAGTTTACCATCCTTAAATTAAGAATCGAGTGATTATCGGATAATCACAGGAAATAAAACTAAAATTATGTTGCTTTACTTAAGAATAAGACTTAGTTCATCGATTATTTTCTATGAATTGATAAGAAATGATCTATTATTCATCTTACTCTTATGGTCGTGCCACAATCGGATGAAACTGTTGGGGGAGGAAATAACATCGCAATTTGTTTAGCATTTTCAACTATTTGTGAGCAGGTACTGAATCTTTCAGCTGCATAAACTGCGCCCGTATAAGGTTCTTTCGTATTGACTATAAATCGAATACCTTCATTGGTGCATAATGCCATACCACCAAATTGAGATTCTGGAAAATGGAAAGAAAAGTTATTTAAATTGCAATAACGTTGGATTATAAATATGAAAAAAAGCTTGGCTATATAGTTGATGCCTCCAACAGTAAGGATTTCGAAGCATTTATTTAATTTCTTATCGCAACTGGTTCTGAAAGTTAAAGAAAACAACAGATCAAAATATTTAGTTAAGAATTCGAATTTCTTTCGTGAGACCATCTATTTTTTTTTCACTAAATTAAGAATGACTTATGAATGGCTTATGAAGCATTTTTTGAAGAAAAAACAAACCACAATTAAATTCGTAATAATCAACTGATGGATTTGTTTTAACATTGGTTTCTTTTTTTCCAGTCGCAAAAATATGGCAGGTTGATTGAGTACGATCATAGTTGATACTCTTGCAGTTCAGGTTCTGGAAACATAACGAGATACAGTCAGCAATTGTTACGCCTTGCGCTGAAGCTATTGCTACACCTTCAATCTGGCTTCCGATAAATCGTTCAAATGCTGATTGCTGACGACATGTTGAAGAACTTAGATCGGCTGAAAATGAATTTTTGCATAATAAGAGAAGATTCCGATAAATAAATAAACAGTGATCACTTCAAGCTAAAAGCTGGGACTTTTGGAAACTTAAAATTTAGCTGAAATAAAAGAAGTGATAAATATAACAAGATTGTTTGAAAAATTTTTCCTGTATCAATCGTTTACGTCATGAAACTTTTCGTCCGTGTTTTCTGCCGTATAATGATATTTAATATTTTTTGATATTTTTTGTATGCTATAATCAAATACAATTACCAGCAACACAAATAGGTTCGTAGTAGTCTTTTCCTTGGATTTGACCTTGCTGATCAGCCCGAGAAAATGTATCTTCATCGCTTACTATGCAGTTCTTCTCCGAGGGATTAAATTCCACTGAACGACAAAATGTGTTCAATGAATCGAGGCATTTTTGCAAACAGTGCGATTCTTGTGCTTCAACTGATTGCGTATGATCGTAATAATGAATTTCGAAATTGGTTGTTTTAACAAAAACTAAATTTCCACCAGATTCACCACATCGATTTTGGCCTATAACAATTTTTAATTAGTGTTGGAAAAATCATTTGATTTAAGATGATGAAATGGAAAACAAAATTCACTCGGAAAAAGTTTTTAAAATCGGAAAAAAATTTTGCGACTTATTTAGATATTTGGATTTGAAAATTTTTTCCGATTCAAATTTAGAAGATTTCTATAAGACGTAAATTTTATGAATGAATTTTTTATGTGAAACGAACATTAACTAAATGGAGAGAATGAACTGAAACAAATTTTATATTAATTCAATAGTAGAATATAATAGAATTGAGAAATTTTGTAGTGGATTATGATTTCGAGCAATTTTTACTAATTTCCAGCAGTTTTCTCAAGCAGCTGATTCACAAATTTAAGAAATTTTAAGAAATTAATTAAAAAATGGAAGAAGAAACTGTAGAAAGAACATTTTCAAATCCAACATTTATATTGATAAGATTAGAGGTGGAATGGTATATACTTTTACTGGTTCAAACATCGCGAATTCGATTTTTAGCCCTTGACAGAAATAGTCATAGAAGTGAAATTTGCGTGACGCTGACGGCTCATTTCTTTTTCTACTTCAAAATAATCCTCAAAAGAAGGGATCTCATTTTAACAGTCGATGGAATTGGGCAAATGTTGTTATATGTTCTCATATGGTAATTGATAAAATTTGCAAGCGAAGTCTATTTTTGTGTGTTTGAAGAAAATTGTAATGAAATTAAAAACAATTCAATCCTAAATTTTTGTATGGAAAACTTACGACTAAGGCAATTATTATCGTAATAATCGATGGGCGAATCACTTTGGCGTAAATGGCTTGGTTTCGACCGACGATCTTCCGTTGACAACTCACAAAGATAAGTGTCATAATTGTAATTGATTGAGCGACAAACAAATTCAGTTTCTTTCAAGCAAGTAGATAAACATCGTTCACGAGAACCAACCTAAAGTGTTTGATTCAGAAACTTATAGAACTTTCAATACAGCGATTTTTAAAATTTGGTCCGAAGGAGACTGCTTTAAGGAGTCCGCGAGATCGAAACTACTTGCACGATGGCAGTGATATTATTAAAACACCAAAAGAGGTAGCAAAAGAATTTGGCATTCTTCGCTTCATTACCATTAAGTTTTCTTCATTTTTTGCATTTCGCAGCCATTTTTCTTAAATTTTTCTTAAAAGTCAAAGTAAGTATAAGTGATAAGTTAATGTACGATTTATTATCATTTCAACTAATTCAGGAAAGCGTTTTTGAATCAGTAAATCAGTTTCAATTTTCAGATAAATCAGTTTTTAATAGGGCACCACAAATTTGGATATAATATAAAGAAATGGCCCTTTCTGGCCCTAATTAAGAACATAGTCCTCGGAGCAAAATATTTGAGAAGCTTCAATGGGTTTGATGCAATTATTATAATGCGACCCCTTTTGCCAATTCACAAAAAATTTTAATTTTAAAAATATAAACTTATTTAACTTTGACTATTTAACTATTAGTTGCTTACAATCATTTCACTACTTGAAATATTTTCAAAAATTTTTCGTTTTTTCAATTTTTAAATTTATATCAAGTAATTCGCATGGTTCTTTTGTACTTCTGGAAAGCAAACCCTAATTCTATTTGAACAGTAAAGTAAATAAATAAATGGTTAGCACTCACCATTTAGCGATTGCACCATTTAAGCTCTTACTTTCTTTTGCAGAGTAAGTTGATAACAAATAACAAGAGAAAAAAAAACTGTTAAAATATTAAAGAATCAATTTTTACCTGTAACGATTTGCGCACAAATCCTTCAAGTGAAGTCTTGCGCATGCGTTCAAAAGAAAATGAGCGATAGGTACAAGCTTCATGTGCAGAAACGCCTGGAAGGCAGGTTTTCTCATAATAAAAATTATTAGCAGATGGATTTCCTGCAAGATCAGAAGTTCCGACTGGACTTGCTGCATCATCGAAAAAATAACATGTTTCACGACCATCGAAATTAAATGAAGCACATGCTCGTTCTGCTCCAGTGGTAGGTTCAATATTATTACGACAATATTGAGCACATGTTAGGTCATGACCTGCAGTTGACACTACAACTGGTGTTCCAGATAATCGAGCTCGTGCTATCCGGACAAATGATGTTGTTTCATGCGTAGCACATTCGAATACCGCTCGCGCAGATGGCAAAAAAAGTGCCAGCAATGTTAGTAGCACGAAGCGCATGCTTTGGGCGGTGTTATGCGGCTGATAGCAGTATTTGATGATCAGCAATAAAGCAGTCTGATGGCTCACGATCTATACAAATTAACTGTGGTTATAGTGCAGCAGTCACTCCTTCCTTGACCTCCTTCGAATTCGGTCATTCACCGTCGACCTAATTTGCCATCGGATACAGCGATCATTGATGTCACGCATGATTCTTCTCTATTTTCATATAACACCTTAGCGTACTTTTAAGAAAAAGATGGTGCGTTTTCTCGAAAATTCGTGCTGACTGGTTTAAAAAAAGCAGCTATATTGAATTTTTTGCGACTAATTGAAATATCGGCCAATTTCTCTTAAGAGTAAAAGTAAAAGTTTTTTAATATTTATGATGATATGATTTTTAATACTTCTTTTTTTTCCATGAAATAATGCTTAGCTATAATTTACATAATTTCATTTTCGATTCTTCATTTATTTATCACCGAATTTCATTTGCTGCAAAAAATCTGTGAGGTAATTTATTGCAGCAAATCGAAATCAGTGGAGTATTTAACTATAAATAATTTTAATAGTAAAAACACAGTAATAATAACGGTGATGGTAAGAATGTGGGAAAATAACATTTTTTTCTGGCATCCCTTTCTAAGATAAAATTTGATAGTCTAAAGACTGTATTATTTTTCATGCATCAAAAGAAATTTATAAATATGTGATCAAAAATTTTAGAAAACGGAGCTAATTAGCTAAATAACTAACTATTAACTCATCATTGCTGGTTGCACTATATCCTTAAAGGGAATCTCATGGGGGCATAATCACTAACGATGCCTCCAGCGCTATATTTGAGTGCTTAAAAAATCTTCAGCAATCTTATAAATAAAATAAAACAATAAAATGGGTCAGTAATGAAAATAAAATAATGGAAGCGGGAAAAATGTAAAATGGAAACAAGTTATCATGCAAAATATTCGTTTTCTTCTTCCGACACTACTCACTATTTCCGGTTTGCCTGAGCCCATTGGTAAACGGGGTGAAGCCCCGTAACTTACTAGAGAGTAACTTTTGGAAAATATCTATATTACTACCCAAAGATCGATTTTAAAACGATTAATTTTAAAGGTGGGAAGCAACGTACCATCCGACTGCAAAATATTTTTTTATCATTCCTTTCTCGATTAGTTAATTATTTAAATAATCGTTTATCCAATTTTACAAAAAATTCTCCTTTCTTCTGCATTTGTTAAATTTTCTCTTCTTATTTCTCTTATTTAAGAATTTTCCTTACTAAAAATCTTTTTAAAATTTTTCTTTTTGCACTCTTTTATTTTATTCGAGCGATATGCATTTTTGTAATACAAAAAAGTGATTTATTTAGAAAAAGCAGGTCACCTTACAGTTATCGCAAATTTACGGTTGTACGCAGAATTCAGTTGGGGAAGAAAAAAGTTCTTACCTATTGATAATACCATTTAATGTGCATTTGTGTGGATTATTTTTCTTCCCTTCGAATTTCTCCACATTGCGAAATTCTAGATTTTAGACCTGAAATTTTAAGCTGGGAAGCGACTACGTATGAATGCCAGAATATCAGCGCATGCATTATCGCTATTTAACGAGAGACAAGCAAGTGCATAGGTCGCGATGGCCGAGTAAAAAATGATCGAAAGGGCGAATAAAAAATATTTGAAAAGAATTTTTCAAAAAAATCGTTTAAAAAAATCAAACCTACGTGCGTTGATAAATTTAAATTTAATTTGGCACAAATTTTTCGAAAACTACGCAAAAAATTCATTTTTAGTGTCCATTGACAATTTTATTTTAAGATATTTATTTTTGGACATTTTAACGAAAAAATTTAGAAGCGAATGCAAATAGCAGAATCGCTGGAATTTACCGGTAATGCCGGTAACCGGTAAGAATTTCCGCACAATCGTGGATTTCAAGCTTTCGCATCTAAAATCGAATTTGGATTTTTTTAGCGCATTCATTGCACATTTATATTGATATTTAATCAGCACAAATTTAAAAAACTGCTTTGTAAAAAATCGTATTCCCTTGTAATTATTTCAGGGTTTGAATATTTGGGCTTAAAGAATTTAAACCAATTTTCTAACAAATCAATTTATTGACCTAGTTTTTGTGGAATTTTTTTTCTTCAAATAAATGTTAAGTCGACCCTATTTTCTATAAACTGAATTTTCTACAAACTGAAAAAGAAATTACTATTAGAAGAAATTACCTTTTTCAAATTACTATTTATATGATATTCGAACATTTTTTTTTCAAATTTTGTCTAAAATTGTAAATCCCAAAATGTAAATAAATTAATTGAATTGATGGGAATATGCCAGCATGACTGGCGGTCTGACGGTCCTGTAAGACATATATCCTGCATATATCTCTATTTTAAAACTATGTAGAGATTCCAGGGAAAATTTTACATTCTGGATTTTTTTTCTACGCATCAAAAACTTTAAAAATGTTCTTTCATTGTATATTTTATTTCAAAATCCTGGAGATCTGAAAAATTTAGGCGCTTGTAGCCAAAGAATCATTCATTATTTGTTGTGCAGTAAGGAATTTGGTAAAGTGAGAAGAAGAATTCGTCCTTGACCATATTTATTTCCATAATGCTCCTCTTCTATTTTTGCATAAACATCTTCCGTTAATTTGCGCCTACCAACGAAAATTTTATGGGGAAAGGGATTGCTTCTTTAAATGATTCTAAAGATTCTTTTTTGATTAGTCTAATAAGAAAAATTTCGAAATTTACCAAAAATTTATTTCTTTTTTCCATGAAAAATAACGTTCTTTATTAAGGACAAAGTAATTGATTATCATTTCTACCAAGATTTGCTCTATTGATATATGACGAAACTGTTAATTCAATTGAAATACGCTAACTACAAGGCTCGCTCGGCTGGCTTGTCGGACTAAGCATTTGACAAATAAGTCAAGGAAATCTGCGAAGAACATTTGGGGACAAAAACACAGGCCAGAAGTAAGTTGCAGCACTGAAAAGTAAAATGATGTATTTACGAAACTTTGGGAAAGATTTTTTTTGAGTTATTTCCATGATTTGAATTTCGATAAATTTGAAAAAAACATGTTGCGAACCTTTTTTCATAAATAGTCGACATTCTAAATTATTGCACTTGTTTTGACTTGACCCACTTCAGCTTTTTTAAATATCTCGATTTTCGGCCGTTATTTCATAAAACATTTATATGCAGCAATGAATAAAAATGTATAAAAAAGAGGACACACTGGTGAGTGAGCAACATTGGTTTAACCTCCTTAACGGGATTAAATTTCGTTATTAACAGTGTAAAATGCGAACGTTTTTGAGAATCCACCTATATCATTTCTCTTTTAAAATGCTTCTATGGCGAAAAAATCTCAGTCTATAGCAAATCAAGCCAAATAAGCTTTACAGCCTAGTGAAGTATTTGAATATTCTCGCATAAACTTCACAACAAACAAAAAAAAATTCAATCAAAATTGCTTTGCGAATTCGATTAAATGCAAATTCCAGTATAAAATTTTGATAAATTTTTTCTAAATCCATAAATTATATAATGGAATCAAAAAACTATTTTCGTAAATCTAAAAAAGAGGCAGGGATGGTCGTATAGTTAATGTATATCAGACTTTCTGATCCTGAGAGAAATAAAAATATTAAAAAATATAGATGGTCCAGGGACTAACTGTGCTTACCAGGTGACTGGCAAAAATTTCTACCCTTACCAGTATCCATACTAATAACCAACAGGGTTAGCCTTCATTAACTACTTGTTTAATTTTTTTTTTAAGATTACTTATAAGATCACTCATTGATAAGATTTTCTTCTCTGGTTTATTAGACAAATATGCCAGGGGGTCCCTTGGCGATAGAAGTGCTGGTAGATCGCCAGTAGGTTACCTGAATTCTTTGACAGGTTTACTCGCGCCAGGAGTAGAATCTCAACAACGACTCTCCGAACTGAGGTGCAACCACCCACTGAGCTGTTCTATTCCTCTTTGCTTTCGATGGCAATTTGCTTAATTTAAAACAATAGAGAATAGAGGACAGTTAAAGCAGGAAAAATTAATACTGAACTATTTGACGAATAAAAAACTTATGAAGGAATTAATTTAAAGGAATTTCGTTTCAAATTCTTTATTGAAATATATAATTACGATTATTTAAGAAATTTTGGAAAAAAAAAACATTATTTTGAAATATTTTACTGAAATAAGAAAAAACAAATTTTAAAAGAATTTACGCGAAATAGAGGATTCCACTATTTTTATTATTATTCGCACTGTACAATTGACGTTTCTCAGTACTTTCAAATTTTTATATAATCGAAGCAAACCGCATAAAACCACCGTTATTCAAAGAATTCTTTCGACTGAAACCTCTCTTCATAATCGTATCATTGCTCATATTGTCTCCGCCATGTTATACACTAAATCATGGATCCTGAATGAACGGATAGAACGGATTTGTCTAAAATTTATCGATTTACGAAATAAATAATAAAATAACCTTTGTTTCGCCTAAATTAAAGACATAAATCGAAGTATAAAAAGTTGGAAATCGAAGCTGTCGCTTGCAATTTTGATTCCTAATTCTGATTTGCTGTTTCACAACTTATACTTAGCCACTTTTTGAATTTGAATTCTTTTTTTTTGAATTTTTTTAAATGGAAAAAACTTGCTCGCACATTTTACCCTAAAAGCATCTTCGAAGAAATGAAAAGAATTATTTAAATGGAAGGCGAACTTTAAGGATTTATTTATACCAAAAGGGAAATAAGATAAAAATAGTAATAATTATCAATTTTATTATCATTTCAGCAACAAAAAGCGATAAAATTAGCAAGTAACAACAAAAGCTTAATGCTAACGAAAAAATTTTCCTATTTTTAAGTATATTGTTAATTTAATATCAATGAGTCATAACGAGTGAAACCGATTCGAATGGTACTTTTTTTGGTCACACAAACCTTTGGAATCATATCAAAAATATATTTATAAAGTATATTAATAAAGAAAGCACTATTTCCGTCAAAGAACAGTAATTAAACACTCAAACATATGTTATCCTCACCCGATGCTACAAGCAATGTAGCCATAAATGCACTTTATACTGATGAAATCAGAACATATTTGTCGTATTATTTCCTTATAAGATGAATATTTTGCATTATATTTTTTATAGATTCTCAGCAACAAAGTATTTGTAATAAACCAGAATCAACCACAAACCACAAACCACTAAACCACAAAATGAATTGGGGCTTAAAAAGAAATGATTTCTCGCTAAAGAAAAGTAAAAATTTTAAAAATTTTTCAATCATTTTCTTAATTAAACTGGCTGGACATAAAAAGTTGAAATAGGAAAAAAAGTTCAATAATTAGAATGAATCGGAAAAGCACCTAAATTTAAAATAAAAACAACAATTATTTATCAAAGAAAATCAAAAAATTCTAAAAAAGACCACACTGTCGCAAATTTTCTTTGATAATAATGTCAGTTACTGCATCAAAAACAAATCGAATATTATTCGTATCGGTGGCGCAGGTGAAATGAGAATAAATTTCCTTTTGACCATCTTTCCGTTTATTTAAATTTTCGAATTGTAACTGGATATAAGCTGCAGCTTCTTCATAAGTATTGGTACCTAAATTTATGATTAAGATTAAATTTAAGATTAAATGAAATCGCCAATAGCAAATATCTCCGATAATCAAGAATAATGGAAGATTTAAGAAAAAAAGCATCAAAGAAAATTATATTAAATCCAAAATTACAAAAATAAATCTACCGCAATTAAAATGTCAATACTTGAAATTAAATAAAGATTTACCGCTATACTCCGGAAAACAAAGTGTCAATGGTGATTTTCGTATTTTCTCCTCAAACAAATCTTTTTTGTTAAGAAATAAAATTATCGACGTATCCGTGAACCATTTATTATTACATATTGAATCAAATAATTTCATGCTTTCAACCATGCGATTCTAAATAAAAAAATTTTAATATCTAAATAAATATTGAACAAAAAAGATTTGGAATAAAAGGAGAATTTTAAAGAATGTCTAAAAAAAATCAACCATTTCATCGTCTTCAGCTAATCGCATATCATATTCAGACATAGCAACGCAAAAAATGATTGCGGTTACTCCTTCAAAACAGTGGATCCACTTTTTTCGTTCAGAGCGTTGTCCACCAACATCGAACATTCTAAAATTACAAAATGTGCTATCTAAAATTTTTACACCAGAATACATAAAAATCGAAATTATACTTGAAATGCAAATCCTTATAAGTGAAATGAGTTTCAACAATGCCGGTGGTTTTAACACGAGTACGAAGTACATCGTCCTGAGTTGGAACATACCCTGGTTGAGATATCCTGAAAGACATGTGAAACACTATATTATTATATCGAAAAACCAAGACTGTGAAAAAAAAATTCAGGAATATGGTTTTTTTATCCCTAACCTATCTAGATAATTCAGATAATATGGAGCGGAATCATTCAGCTGATATTCTCTTGATCGCATGAAACATTCTTGAACACCAGAATCAGCCCATAAGCGTTTCATACAAACAGCTAATTCCGGCGGCAATTCACCTTCATCACAGCTTTGAGCAAGCAAAAAAAATTGTCGTGCATCTTCACTTCGAGCAGGTGTAGAAAAATCAATCTGAAAATGGAATTAATCAACTCATAATGCGACAAAAATCAATTTAAATACATTTAATAAAATTTTTCACCGTTAAATCAAAGTTTTGAACTAGAAAAAGATGTAAATTTTACAAGCCCTTTTTCTATTAATAGATTACCCAGTCCCCGAAAAGCATAAAAAATAAAAAAAGATTCGCAAAAAAAGACAAAAATAAAATCACTAGTACAGAAGAAAAGGTTCACAAAATTTATTAGGATCTTAATGAGATATTAAAACAAGCCTTAAGTTGCCCCATAGCTCGAATAATCGCCATCATACTTTGTATTGTATTCGAATATACCACAGGTCTATATGCTTTACGCTCCTCGTCACTATATCCGGTTTCATGAATTATTTTCATTTGTTTTACGATTGTGCTTTTACCAGATTCTCCGGCTCCCAATAGCAATAATTTAACCTCGCGTGAGGCTCGCTCACCATCTGCTTTCAGCTAAATAAAAAAACTTTTGAAAGTCGGAAATATCATAAAAATCTATTAAACAAAACATTTCGTGCTAAAATAATGATCACATTAACGATCAAAAGAGGGCATTATGCCGAGTGCTATGTTGCTTAAATCGTTGGTTTAGGCACCATGATTCAGTCCTTGCCTGTTCACTGGATTTAAACCATAATTAAAAGTCAGATAGACTCACTCGTACCAAGTGGCTGTTTGGCGCTTACTTTAATTCTAAGTCAGTAGAATATGTCTAACTAATAGGCGAGTGAAAATCATCAATGATCAAATAAATAAAACCATAATTTCAAATTTTTTCATTTCATTTCAAATTTCAAAAAGAAGATAAAACCTAAAGAAATAATTGTCTAAAAATGAGAATGAGATTTAGAAAATTATTAATAACCAGTTGAAATTATACGCCTAAATTGATTAGAAAATATAATATACAATATAAATAAATAAAAGGTAAAATAGAAAAAAACGGTTAGATAAAATTTAAATAAATAAAAAACCTGCTCATCGATTTGCTTTGATCTTGCTTTAGCATTCTGATCAATGCTATTAACACAACCCATAATTATATTCTAAAAAAAGTCAAAAGACCTTTCAAACGAATCACTGAAATTTAAACCGTTCGTTGAGCAATGTTGCAAAAGTTTATAACATCGCTTATTTTTCTGAAACGAAATATCATAACTATGTGCGAAATTCTATTTTTTAAATAAATGTTCACATTAAAAAATAAAAAAAGAAATAAAAAAAATCTAATTCCACGGCTGCTACAATTAAAAAATAAAAAATAATTTTATAAAGAAAATTAAAGAAATGAAAGTAATTAATGTGAAAAATAATCAGCAGATCTATATTTTTCCCTTTACCATTAGTTCAATAAAATTTCATTCCCATATGATTTAAAGAAAAAAATTCATTCCATTCCATTAAAAATGAAATAAGCAAATTGAGGTCAAAAAGATTTAGAATCAATAAAAATAAATAAACACACAACAGTGAACAATAATTACCAATATTATAAATAAATATAATACTTAATTTATCGTATTTCAAAGAAAAATTGAAACTTTAACTTTAAATTTTTGAAATTCTTGAAATGCAGCATTTTCATAACGAAAAGATAGTAGATAATAAGAAAAAATTACTTTCAATCATTTTTATATAGAACAACCGAAGAAATGCAATAAAAAAGAATATCAGCAATAATTTTCCAACAACGAAATATTTCAAAACAAAAAAAGAAAAAAAACTTTTCATAGCTGTCTATCGTAATATATTCAAAAATATACAGTTACACTTCAGCCAACACTTATCACATGATAATACCATTCAAAGCTTCATAGATAAGCAAGAATACGATACGATAACATTTGTGTCTTACCTATCTAAAGCTAAATATAAAAGAGAGCACTAAGCAAAAAACAGATTATTGATTTTGCCATTTTAATTTGGACAAAAAGAAAGATGGAATAATAAAAAAATAATTGGCTATTTATTCACTTTGTTTTTATAGAAGAAATGAAGCCAATAAATTATGTTAAAATTGATTTTACCCACAAAAAGGTGATAAATGGCAAATTGAAATCAATCACTTTACTAAATTATTTTGTTGAAAAAATAACGGATTAATACAAATGAACATACGTTATTGTTTAAATAATTCAAACAATTAACTAAATAATCAGTTAATTAAATCGCCTTGGCGAATTGACTTATTTCTCTATAATTTACTTATTTTATTTACCAGCTTATCAGAACCGGCTTATCAGCTACCAACATCTAAGAAACTATTTCTGGATCAATTCAACGTGCCACCCGGTATATTCAATTGACATTTAATCGCCCTTTGAACGTTCTATTTTATCATTTTCCCTACTATTTCCCTTACTTACAATCACCAACTTTCCATTGTGGAAAGATGCCCTCAAAATAAAGCACCGAACCCCTGCACCAACCTTCAACCAGTTCCCCCACGCCAAAATATTAACCGAGCAAATATTAATTTGCGTAGAAGAACTCTCCAATCCTCCTTAGTCGCAACTGATTATTTGAATAATACAAATGAACATCAAAGCATTTAAATGCTACAGCGTCGAAATAAAATTTACAGCACTATATCGTCAAATAATTTTCGATCGCTAATAATTTCTTAGCTGCCTTATGTTTTTCAGTGGTTTTTGTGAAGATATGGTTTATTTTCTGAAATGAAATCCCGTTATTAATTTATTTCTGTAAAATATTTTACATTTTTGGGTGATAAATCGATGACAAATTATTGGAAGTTATTCTGCCGTCTTCTCGAGGATTTAGGCTCAAATTAGTCGGAAAAAACTTATAAAATAATGAGAAGGAAGAGAAAGGAAAGAAAATTATTCTGCCGTTTTAGTAGTATTAGTTTTAACAAATGGCGGTGCTCGGGTAAAAGGCCGCCCGCATTGCGCGTTGCGGAATCGGAGCAGAAACAAAACGTGCTTGGAGGAATTTTCCTGGGATATTCCTCTAATTTTATATTCGCTTCGTTTATTTTTGACAATTTTGTTGCTATTTTACGTTTTTATAATAAAAGTTTTTTTATTATTTGTTTTTATTTACATTTAATAAGTTTTAGTAAAATTCAACTTATTGGATTTAATTTGTTTTTTAATTTTTTTTAACTTAAAATTCATTTAACTTTTGTTTTAATATTTCGAATTTTGTGGAATTTTAATATTTATGTTTATTTTAAATTTCTCCTTTCTTTCTAAGAGAAGAGCTCCACCATTGCTGGTTTGGCTGCCTCCGCTGGCTACAAGGATAAATGTTTCCAAGCTGTTCGATCGGATGCCTTCGCTCACGCTAATAGTTACTCTTGTCAAGGAACAGGAATTGAATCTATGATGTTTACCCCAGTCGCTAAAAGGTTCTTCTTCTAACAGCTCTAATCTTTACTGGTTAGCTGGTTCTTTTTCAAGCGGCGCGTGCCATCGCTGAGCCATCGCTGATAGCAATAGAAGCCACTTCTTTTTCCATCGTCTGAGTCCATATATTGCTGGTTCATCTATACGTTTAAAATCTTTCCTGGCTGTATCAGTCCACGTTTTGATTGGTCCTTCTTGCTTTTGACTCTATTCATCACAGGGCTTAGCAAGTAGCGATATATGTGTTAATTCCTGTGATGGGCAACGAAGAACGCTAACTAGCGAAGGCAATGGTATTAATAAATTGGTATTTGAACGAGCGAATTTTGATTTTGAAAATTTTGAAATTGTTCTTTTGTTCGACTTTATTTAAGAAATATTTTTTAAATTGAATCACTATTCTTTTCTTGTTTTTTTATTTTTTCAGATGGCTTATCAACCGGATATATCACAAATGAAATTTGCGGAAAAACTTATAATACTTAACGATCGAGCAATTGGTTTACTTACTCGATTATATAATATCAAAAAAGCATGTGCAAATTCAAAGTATAAACCATCGTTTTTAAGCGAAAAAACATTGGAAAACTGCATAAAACATATTGTTCGAAAATTTCCTGTTATGGATACACGATCGAATAGTGTTCGTCTTAATTCTTTATTGTTTTTTATGTTTTGTATTTCAAGATTTTAAAATTGGTTGAATAATTGAAGAAAGAATTACGTTTAAATCTAAAAATGTGTAAATCAGTAATTATTTTATAATAATGTTTTATAATAAAAGTTATTGCATGAAAATAGCAAAGAAGGATCCAATTTATTGAGGAATTAAATCACTGAAAAAATCAAATTTTGCTTTACCATTAATATTAATATTTTTGTATTAATTTTGTTAGTTTATTAATTTTAGTTCAAATGAAAAATAGTAAAAATAAACAATAATAAATAGTAAAAATAAATAATAATACTGAGGTAAAAACAGTACCTGTTCTATTATAAAAATAACATTTTATTTGAAAAATATTTGCCAAAAATTGAAGAAAGGTAAGTGAAACCTGGAAGTTTTTTAAATTAATTTTTTTTCCAGAGGAATTAATTAATTCAAAAACCAAAATTTTTATTACAGACCGTTTATCATCAAGTTAATGCGATGAAACATGAAATAATTAAATCTTTATCACTTTATTATAGCACTTTTGCTGATTTGCTTGATTTTAAAGACCATGTTATGCAATTACTTACAGTAATGGATGCAGTTCAAGTTAAGCTCGATATTGTAAGTTGTAAATTTTTCTTCCTTTCTTTTCTAGAATAAAATTTTTCTAATAATTTTTCTCATTTATATTGCAACTATTCAACAAAAATTCTTTTCTTTTTCTTTTCCTTAAAATTTTCCTTATTATTTTTAAAAAATTTCAGTCAGTGAATTACGATCTAACAACTGGCTATCTAAATTTAATTACAAATCTAATTTGTTTGATGATAATTTTATCTCAAATTGATGACAGAAAAGCGGTTCTTGGTCTATATAACGCAGCTTATGAAATTTGCAATGGTCAAAATGAACCAACTTTTCCTCGACTCGGACAATTGATTATTGATTATGAAAATCCATTAAAGAAGCTTACTGAAGACCTTGGACCTCTAAATAGGGTAAATATCTTTTTATTACTTCTGTGGTTATAGATTATATTTTATTTATATATTTTTTTAATATTTAATATTTTTTAATTTTTAATTTATTTATCAAAAATATATTTTGCAGTTTATTTAAATTGAATTGCTTTAGCTTCCCCATGCATCTCTTGTCTCATTGGCTGCAGTATATGTACGCCGAAATATTACTGCAGAAGCTTGGCGTAATGCTCAAATGTTATCTCTGGTTTCTTCGCCACAACAGATATTATATGCTGCTCAAACAGATACAGTTAATATGAATCTTTATTTTTTCAATTTTTTCTCATATTAATGATTAAGACAAAAATTTTATAGCTTTAATTTTATATATATATTTAGATATAGGAATAATCAATTTTAATTTTAATTATTATTAAATTTTTTTAGCTTCTTTTAGTTTATTAATTTAGTTTGCTGTATTCAAAAAATCACTTATTTTCCCCCAATTTTTTAAGTTTGTTATGTTATTATTAAATATATTTGCAGATTGCTTGTGAATATCTTTCTTTGGATATTATGGATCGATGGATAATATGTTTGTTTTTACGTTTTATTCTTCAAAGACTCTTTTTCGCTACCATTTTCTTATGCTTTAAATAAAGTCTTTTTTACTAAAAGTTTCCTAATGGTTTTATTAATAGCTTTAGTGGCTTATTACACTTAATTGCTTAAATCTTAACCACTTAGAGGCTTAATCTCCACTGATTACTAATTTATCTTTAGATGCTTAATTTATGATTGATTACATAGGCGTGAAAATAATGCTTAGAGTTGTAATCAGGCTTTTTAAACTTTTATTCTTTTAGAATGAGTAGTTATTTAGAGATTTATTTAAAAAGAACGAAACATAGCACAAATAGATTCGCAGTATCAGGACAAAAAACTTTCTATGGCGAAAAAAGATGATATCATCAATATGAAAGAAATACTTAAAAATAACGGTTATACGAAACAAAGATTATAATCTTATAACAATTTGATAAAAAACGGCGGCATATTAATACTCCTGTTGATTTCAAATATGAAATCTCAGCTCATTGAAATCCTTTCATATCCGCCAAAATTGTTATATTTTATAAAATTGCAAAATTGTTATATACAAAAACTTCCTTAATACTTGCAAATCTTTTACCATTAATAAAATTATAATCTTTCAACACCTTTCTATCACATTAAGTCTTAGATCTAGTTGTAAAGTCTTTTAAAACCCACCCCCATTAAATTCCTTCAACACTTTGTCTCTCATTGCATTTTTCTTTTTGCAATTGTAAATTATAAAATTGCAAAGGGTAATTTGGAAGAGAGGTAATAGGGACGATGTTTTGAATGGAAATAAAAAAAATTTGAATATTGCGAGTGTGAAAATAGTGTAGCAAGAAGTTAAAGGGATGATCATGAGAATTTAACGGATTTTGATGAAAAAATCACGAAGTTTGTCGAGGTTTAGATGGTTTTCGCTTTTTTATGCTTCTAATAAAGTCTTTTTTATTCAAAGCCTCCTAATGGTTTTATCTTATCCATTTCTACAGTCAAAATGGGCTAACTAGTGAGGATCCAGAACCATAATAATAATAAGATTAAAGTAAAATAAAATAAATTCAGAGTATATCTACATATTTCATCTTAGTTGCTTTCATTCCAATGGAATTCTTGAGAAAAAAAAGTATGAAATATGAATTTTCAGTATTAGTAATGGTTTTTCATGGAACTTTGCTTGCTGATTCTGTTGTAGCTAGTCTGTGGCAGCGTGTATTACAAACTGGATTAGCAATTCGTCTTTTCAGGTTTTACTTAAGTATTTATTCAAAAAATTGGTTTTTTTAATTCTTAAATTATCTTTTATTGTAAAATATAAATATAGTATAAATATATAATATAATATATAAATATAATATAATATTTAAATATAAATAAAAAATTTATTGTAAAATATAAATATAAATACGGATGAAAAATTATAAAAAAATTTTTATTCAATGCAGTGGTTTACGTTATTCATTATCGCATGGCTTATTATTACAGTTTGATTATTTCTGGTATTGATATCAGTTTTCTCAATTTAATTTTTTTTTTCGATTTTAGAGACGAAAATCTTTTAATTCATCAGGCTGTACAATCAGTTTTCGAACCGATCCGAGGTTACAGCAAGAAACTTCAGGAAGTTAAGGATCATTACTCAGTTGCACTTCAAACTAGGTAATAATTTCTTTTATATATTTATTGTTTAAATTGCTTTATTTTGTAGGTTCAAAATTTTGCTAATTTCAGTTTAATTGTTCATCGTGATCGTCGCAGATTTTTACGGGGTGCTTTACGGGAATTATGCTTATTAATTAAAGATCAAATTGGTCTATTAGGGCCAAAAATTCTTTTCGTTTGGATGGCTTTATCTTTTTCAAGAGATGAAGTGATATGGTTGTTACGGCATATTGATATATGGCCAACTAGTGGAGGAAAGAAAAGTAAAAATATGGATGACATCGTTGATAAGTAATTAATTTTTTTTAGAACATTCAGAATTTATAATTTATAGAATTTTCTTATTTTATAATTTTTTCACAAGACCATTATGAATTTCTCGTTTTATTCAATATTTTTTATTTTTTATGGGAACTTGACGAAATCTAAAATCTGGCAGAACATTCCTTTTAAATTTTGGCTTAAATGTCATTAGTGGCTTATTGGTAAATGTCAAGAAGAAACATTTCATCCATTTTTCTGAGGTCGGTATTGCAGGCAAATTCCAGAACTGCTATTTTACATGCATGAACTGCGTGTACTTGTTCAAAAACACGGTGGTGTTATTCAAAGATATTATTCGCAGTATGTGACTGGTTATGATGCTTTAGTACTCACTGAAATTGTGCAGTCTTTAGAAGGCCTATCCGAAGACGAATCAACCCTTCTTTCTGATTTCTGCTGTGATATTTCCCATATTAATCGTAAGTTTTCAAATCATTTTCTGGCAAATTTTTTTTTAAATTTTTTAACGAATTTTTTAAAACGAGTATTGTGATTATTTTTGCTAGTAGAATTGAGAATGCTGATAAATGGAATAAATGGAATATTTTTGATTATGATAAAACTCATTTCCTCGTTTCTAGAAGATAATATCGATTTTCGTGGATTGCGGTTAGACTGGTACCGTTTTCAAGCTTATGTTAGCATCGCGCATTCTTCATTTTCTCTTTTCGAAGATCGTCGTTTAGCAATAACGATGAATACGACTGTATTTCATTTGAAAATGGTCGATCTTTTAGAAGAAATGTTGCGAGAAACTTGTGATCTCTCCATTTATTGGTTTGCTATCTTGAAAATTCATAATTCTCTTTTTTTTTCTTCGTTTTTAGTTTACTAATTGAAGTTACGGGGGTAAAATGGCTCAGTGGGTTGTTGTTTAATTCGGAGCGCCGATGCAGGAGAAAACCTGTCCGAAAATCCGGGTAATGCTGGTAATTCACTTGCAGTTCTATTACCAAGGGACTTTTTGGCAAATTTTTATAATGCGATAAGCCAGCGAAGCAACTTTAATCAGTAATGGTAAAGGTTCTATAAAAAAAAAAGTTGTTATCTAAAAAAAAATGTATAAATTGTGCTAAATAATTTGATTTTGTTTCTTAATTGCTATCGAACGATGCAATATTTTATCATTTTAGCTTTTACAGTCGACAGCTAGAAATGCAATTACGTAATTGTTTACAACTACCGTCACAATCTCGTTATTCGATCGCTTTCGCCCATATATGTTCTCATTTCGAATTTGCTTTACACGACATGTGCCCTGAAGAAAAGGCTCACATTAATGAAAAAGTAACTTGTACTAAAAGCTGTGGTTTGGCTGATTCCATTAGTTATTGAGATAGAAAATATTCGCCAGAAAATTGCGAATAGAAGTACAAGTGGGTTCCTAGCTGTCCTTTCAATTTTAGTGATATATCTACTGGGCTGAAATGAATTCTTGATGTTTCACCATTTATGAGCTATTCAACGTCCAACTATTTTATCGATGACAATTATCTATTTATTCACTGTGGTAGTAATGATCATTATGAATTCCTTCGTTCCATTTACTTTTCATTTTAAATGTTATTTTTTAGAGTCTTTCATTGTGCAATATGGTCTTAGACGAATTGGCAAAAGAAACTATATCAGTTATTGGGCGCTTATGCGATTATCAAGTAATGATGGATGAACAGCTGTCACCAACAAACTGTGCTAAGCTCATTGAAGAGCACGTTAGACCTAAAGGTGATTTTTCGATGTTTTTTGCCTTTATTATATCAGTAAGTATAAAAAGAAACCTTTGAAAAAGCTGTTTTATAGGCAAAAATGCTACAGCGCAAAAGGTACGTATGATGCCAGGTGACGAAAGTATTCGACTTTCTCGTGATACTTTAACGATATCTGATAAATTACAAACTGCATTATTTGAACTGTGTTCAGCAATTGCAGCTTCCAAGTAAGTTCCCAGCTTCTTTTGTTCATTTTTTTTTTTGTAGATGGATGAACAGCTGTCGCCAACAAATTGTATTAAGTTCAAATAAAAAAAGTTTTATTAATGAATTTTAAAATCCTTTATAGCAATATAGCAATAAATATTCATTATATATTTATAGGCAGGTGTCTGTAGTCGATCATATTTTTGCTCCGAGGGAATATTTTTCACAGCAGTTAGAGCATTATTTAACGAATTCTTTGCAAAGACTTGCAATAAATGGTGACCATCCAACAAGGCCGTCACAGTTCCTTTCATCGCTTTATTCTTATATGGCCATTTTGCAAAACATTGATGCAATCGGTAATTTTAACTTTATATTCTTAACTTTTCTATTATTAAAGATTCTTTTAAAATTTATAATTTAATAAATGAAGCATGATGGTCTTTTTTTTCTAACTATTTTATTTCTATTACTATTTTATTTCGCCATTTATTTTTGATAAAAACTTCAATTTTTGATATCCTTGTTTTTCATTTATCTCATTTTCAAGTCAATTTGGACATCGCGCGGTTGTTTAGCAATGTTTTACTGCAACAAACTCAGCCTCAAGATTGTCGCATGAATGAAACTTTGACATCTATATACACCAAATGGTTAGAAATGATTTTCATTTATATCTTTAGTCCAATTTAAAAATCCCACATTTTTTTGTTCCAGGTATTTAGAATTTATTTTACGTCGTATGAGTGCAGGTCAAATATTATTGTCGCCTCATCTTTTCACACTCGTTTCTAGTTCTAACTATCCTCAGTCTTTCAATCCAGATCAGTATACAGATGCTCGAGGTTGTATATTAGTTTTTTCAAGGGCTTTTCTTATTACTTAATTTCAAAAATTTTGTGTTTAAATTTCATTAATCTGGAGCAAAAAACGAAGTCTGGGCAGTTTTGAAAAATCATCCTTCCTTCCTTCATGCTTCACGTTTTTTTTCAGAATTACGCGCTTTATCACATATGCTTGGACCTTATGGAGTAAAATTTATGAGCGAACGCCTTATTTGGCATGTTGCTAGCCAGATAACAGAACTTTATAAACTCGTAAACGAACATCGTGATATACTTAGGTTGGCCAGAAGCAGTTTCGATAAGCCCGAAAAGATGAGAGAATTACTAAATGCTTTAAGCGGTGATACGAAAGATAAGAAACAAGTAAGAATTTTTAAAAAAACTTTATATTCTTAACTTTTCTATTATTAAAGATTCTTTTAAAATTTATAATTTAATAAATGAAGCATGATGGTCTTTTTTTTCTAGCTATTTTATTACATTATATTCTAACCAAATTTAATTAACTTTTAGATCACAAATAGTGGTCCGATGGATTCTTTGCTTCAGCGAGTAATAATAATTGGTGAAATTTTATCATTTCGAGAATTACTTCATTCGGCTTTGCATGATGTTCTCGAATGTCGTTTACCATTTCTCCTTTCAATCGTTCACAATCTCCATGAAACCACAAATGACCACAATAAATTGGTTTGTTTTTATTATTATACTTATATAATTTTCCATTTTCTTAATGAATACTTATATTTATTTGCAAAAATGGTTAACTAACAAATTATTCGAAGCAAAAAATTATGGGAAAGAATAATTTTAACAAATTGTGATTAGAAAATTAATTATATTAAAGATTATATTTCACTTAGGGGTTTGAAAATGAAAAGTTTACAGTCATTAAAATTTATTTTAATGAAGTTTGAAATTTTGAGGTGATTTCTGAAATGTGTGCTGCTGTTGGTGTTGATACTAGTATTGATGTAGCACTGATGAATGCGATACGAACGCAAATGCAACAGGTTTATACATCCGATGAACACTACACTTTATCATGTTTATTATTTGTCTTCATTGCACTTTCTCTGCCTCGACTTGCAAATTCACAAGTCAATTCATTGAATTCTACTCTCCAAGGTTTCAATTTATGATCTGTATATAATATTATATAATACAATTCAAATCACCGCAATAAATTGGTTCATTTTTTAAATTGCAAGTTTTAAATTAAAAAATTGAAAGTGGAAAGTAAAAGAATGATCTATGATATAACATAATAATTACATTAAGCATATATCTGGAAATTTATTTTAAACTCAATTGATGATGTTGTTAATTCTACTTCTTTTTTTCAGCATCACGCAATAATTCCATATGCATATCTCTAGCCGTAAATACTTTAGCTAATGCTTTGTTCTGTTTGCATGGTCGCGGCGATGTAGGTGAAAGAATGAAGGAATTTCTTGCAGTTATGTTTTCAAATTCAATTTTTTTTATTTTGACAATCACTGTAAGTTATCTCTCTTAAAATACATTTGAACAAATTGCAACCTTAGGATTAATTATGTTTCATTGTTATTCAATGAATGAATATTGTAGCTGTCGTCGAGCGGATTATTGCGTCCTCCAGAGGATTCAAATGATTTTGAAATTTTGAAAGGTCGCCAGTCAGTTTATATAATTTTGGATGAAGTGAGTTTTCTCCTTTTTTATTAAAATTTCAATGGAAATTTTCGAACCATTATTAATATCTTTTAATCTCAGTAAATATTTTAGTTGGTTAAGCGAAGTTCCCATGTTTCTTATGATTTATTGGAGTCATGTTTTCCATACAATCTCATCAGATCGTCATATCTGCATTGTTTTCGAATGGAAGCTGTTAATTGATATTTTAGCGAATAATTTAATAATGAAATTAATTTAGTTAATAATGAAATTAATATATGTATTTTATTTTAGTCATTTTTTAATATAATTTCTAGTCGATATTTTATATGAAGATGTCAGATTTTATAAATAAGTATAATTATCTCCCATCAGCAAATCGAAATTTTAAAACTTGTGAGTTATATTTTTGGATTCAGTTCTTAAGAAATAAATGGCTGTTTTAGGAGATGCTTTTATTGATTTCTATATTGTTTTTTTAGATACTTAGCTTTAAGAATTATTAATGTTATCCTTTTAGTTTTTATTCATTTCATTTATAAAATCTTCATATCTTCATCTATTCTCATATCAATAGGATTAATTTCGATTAATTTTTAAAAAAAAATTTTTTGTTTTGATTGCAAATATAAATCTTTGTACAATGGATGGAATATCTCATGCTTTTTGGCCACTGCATTTGATGAAGTTTAAATATATTTATTTTTATGTACATAATAGGAAACAATTAGGGATATATTTTTGTATATACGATAGATGTATGCGTTTGCATTCGATGTGTTAGTGTTTCCATTGAAAGACGATGCTCGAATGTATTTGTTCCAATCACCCTCCATGTTCGAATTACCTATAAATTTTTTTGCACCAAATTAAATTATGACATTTGATTGTTTTCATAAATCATTAATAGTATCGAAGGGCATTCAAAGTGTACATTTGTATAAGTTAAAAAAGCAATTAAAATGAATGAATTGTAAGAAAACGCTAAAAACGAAGGAGAAAAAAAATAGTTTTACGATAATCAAGGATGCTTTAAATATATTAACTTTTAACTGAATATATGAGATGAGAATATGATGAGAACCTGATTTTCTTACAAGAAAAAACAGCGAACCCCGTGAACTGGTAAGTCGCGACTGAAACTGATTCGTCCAACATCATGAAGCAAGAATTTTATTGATTTCCCGAATAATTTTCCTTGTTCTATTGTCACAAATCCTTGAAATCAATCAATTACTTACGATTTTCAAAGTGAAATAATCAGAATTTGAACTGTTTTTTTGCTTAGTCTGACCATTGTCTCACCATAAAATATCAAAGGAGGAGAAAGGGATAGCGAAGCAATGGTTTTCATATCGAGAAGTAAGGGGAACACACTGTTAAAAAATCCGAACGGCACCAGATAACCAGCTGTTCGCCAAATGTTTCAACCATTGAAATTACTACATCAGCTATTTTACTAACTATTGCTACCAACATAGCGATGCTAGCATAAAGAACGCTAATGGTGGCGCTAACCACTTATTTTCATTATATTAATAATGTCAACGGCATTTAAATAGATTATTAGATTTGAAAACAATTAATTTCGAAATATTCTATCTAACTCTACGAAATTTGTTTTTTACTTTGAAATTTTTTAAATTCAAATCAAATTTAAAAGGTTTAAATCGAAAAGAAAATGGAAAAATTGCGCCAATGTCTCGTTTTTAAATTTCTTTTTAAGAGTCCTCACCATTGCTGGTTAAACTCGCTCCGCTGGCTTGTCGCACTAGACATGCCAGTGAGACCTTGGCGATAGAAATACAGGTGAGTCGCCAGCATCACCCAGATTTTTGGAGAGGTTAAGTCCTGCAGGGAATGTCAGGTGATAACTGATACGTTCGCTGAACCATATTCTCTCGCAATTGTAAGCCTCCGTCAGAAGAAGTAATATCTGTTATCATAAGCTTAAGGCCAATAAGACTCCGAGAGAAGATGATCTTTGGGCTCTTTAAATGTTGTCCATCGTCCTTCATAACGCACTTTCAATAAATGTATTCTCTGGCATGGGAAAAAGAAATATTACCAGATGATTGAAGCAAAGCAATTCTGCTCCCAATTCTCAAGAAAGACGATAGGACATACTGCGACAATTATCGAGGAATCAGCCTACTAGATGTCTCAGCGAAAATTTTTGCTTCCCTTTTATTCAATAGACTTATGGAAGTACGAGACAGCACCCTAATCAAGCTGGATTCAGACCAGGGCGCGGTTGTGTTGACTAGATATTCACGTAAGAAGGGTGTTGGAACATCGCTTCAGATATTTGCGACCCACTCTCACGTGTTTCATCGACTTTGCGGTTGCCTTTGATTCAATTGATAGAGAGGCGTTTTGGAGAATGATGGAATGAGACGGTGTTCCAGAGAAGATCATTCGACTCATAAAGGTACGTCTGCGCAGGTCTGTGTATATGGAGAACTGACTCCTTCGAAATAAGAACTGGTGTCCGTCAAAGTTGATTCTTTTCCTCTACAATATTCAGTTATGCGATAGACTGGGTAATGGACACCTCTTGTCGGTACTCAAGGAATGTCCAAATCAGTTCAGAGCATCGTATCACAGATCTTGAATACGCTGATGATGTAGTTCTTTTTGCTGACAGTTATAATGAAATGCAAGTAATACTAAATAACGTGTTAGAAACTGCAGCAAGACTCAGGGTCAATATACACAAAACGAAAGTCTTTTCGTCTTATGTGCAAGAAGCTGATAAAATGCCTCTTTTTGCAAATTGCCGATCAATGAAGTGCCCAATTTTAAATATCTTGGGTCCACTCCAATAACAAATGGCCAGACAAAAGATATGATATTACGCCCGGAATCACGGCAATTAGAAATTCTTCCAGTTGATGAAACTTCATAAAGCAGTCGTGAAATCACCGTAGAAAGAAAGACCGCAAACGTTCGTTTTTGCTACATGGCTCTGAGACATGGCCAATGAGAGTTAGGATATTTAGAATTATGTGCCTTTGGTACATTTTACGGGCCTGTCGAGAGTATAAATATCACATTATCGCATCCATCTTCATTCAAATACCACTTGCATTAGTAATGTTATTACAGAGCGTCGCCTTCGATGGTTTAGGCATCTTCTCCGTCCACCACAAGAGTTGTCGCATATTACACTATAAACTGGTCCACTGTTCACAGCTATCTTTCTCACAATTAATATTAATAAATACATCGTTTATTTTAATTGTATTAAAATATATTAATGTTCTATATATATTTAAGTATATTAATATTATATTTTAATTATCAATTTTATAGTGTGATGGATGGCGTCAATAGCGAGGTAGCGAGGTAGGCCAATCAAGACTTGGACTAATCAGGAAAGATTTTGAATGTATAGGGGGACCAGCAATATATGGATTTAGACGATGGAAAAATGAAAGGGTTCTATTACTACCGAAGATGGCATCATACCGCGCCGCTTGGAAGCATCTTATCCTTGTAGCCGTCGGAGCTAACCTAACCAGTAGTGTTAGAAGAAGAAGAAGCAGAACCCCAGCATAGGCGCTCCGAATTGAGGAATAGCCCACTGAGCCATTCTACCCCTTTTCTTTAAATTATTTCTCTATTATTATTTTTAATTCTGTAAATTTTTTAAAAATTTTGTCGAAATCGTTAACCATTATTCATAACCGTCGTTAATGCAACTTCATTAGTTCGTGAATTCATTGCAATATAGCCATATTCGCTGTGAAGTTCTTGTTGATTATTTATATCCCAGGCAAAGGCTCTATAATTTTTTCTCGATTTTTTAATTTTATAGATTTAGAAGAAATATTTTTCAATTTCGTTAAATTTTCGTTTGATTTCGCTAAAAAATTCAATTTTTCCTCCAGCGTATTCTATGGACATTGAAAGTGCTGAAGGCTTCTATCTCCAAGTGATCCTCTGCTGAAGAAATATCGGTCAGGAATAGCCAAACCAAAAATGACTATGTTGTGAAAAGAAGAAGAAAAAAGATATTTGATGGACTTAGATAAATTTCATAAATACCACAAATAAGTTCACAGGTTTGGGTAAGGCTCGTTAAACTGGCTGTTAAAAGGTTAAGAAAATTTCGCCAGACAGTTATTTGGGCATGGAAGAATTGGGTAGATCTTTCACCAACGATTTGTTTTTTACTAAAACGTTTATTCTTGTTTATTCATTGGCGGAGTCTGAATCACAGTGCTAGAAATAGCTAAGCAATACAACTTCGACTATATTGGCATTTTAAAAAATGGAAATATAAAAATGGCCTTCTTAAATAGCAATATCAAATTTGGCTACCATGCTACCATGCTATTAATAATAAATTATAAATAATAATAATAATAATAACAAACTCAAATATTAAACTTTACCAATTTTTTCAACTATTTTTGAAATTGAAACTGCTTACGAATAATTAAGTGCTTTTAATCCTTTCATATTTGGCTGTGGCAATGAAATCTCGATTTCCTCGCCATATGTGAATATAGGTATAGTTGGAAAGATCGCCTTACCACCAGCTTCTGATCTCCAAATACCAATCAGAAATGATAATGGTTTCAAATCATCAGGTAATAAGCGAACGTCAAATCCAAAAATAGTTCAAAATTTATTGAAAAAAAAATTTAGTAATTCCAAAATTTAGTATATTTCTTAATAAATTTGGTAAAATTGCATTGTCAATTTTTAAAATTTGTTCAAAATTTAAAATTTCTATTTTGATGATTTTGCAAATATTTTCTGTGGAAAATGTAAATTTTACTTTTATCCATAGATCCGCATAATACGCAAGTTTTTGGGCAAAATTTTGTGGTATATGATGTCGCTGAACATGACATCTCGCCACCACTTGCAACTAAATCAAAACATCGATAATCACGATCTTCGCATGTTTCTAAAAAAAAAGCCAAGATTTAAAAATAAAAATTTGAAAGAAAAATTTACTTTTATTAGGGTGTGATGACAAATACAATTTGCATGACGATTCAAACTTTTTCTTCCACTAAAGATCGATGCAATAAATTTATTTCTATCAAATATGATTCAATATGTATCTTTTCTGATTTCTTAAGTGATGTTATGTGTCCATTTGTATTTCTGCTATATGATATGATAAATGTATGATAAAAGAAATTTTTAAAAAATTGATATTCAAAGAAGAACCTCGACTCTTGGAAAATATTGGTTATTTTGTCGTTACCGCAATTTTGTAGCAAAACTAAGAATTAATTAAATCAGCCAATCTTTTTAATTTAATTTAATCCATATCCTTTAACACTTAATGAAAATTTCTAATTTCATTTTTTATAGTTTTCATACAAATAAAAGTCGGCACCGTTAACTCGTAGCATGGGCAGAAATTTTTGCCGGAGATTCGTTGGAAGCGGGTGCACCACTACCAGCCGCCTGCCTCCGTAGCGAATTAGAAAAAGATTCAACTCGTAGCATGGGCAGAAATTTTTGCCGGAGATTCGTTGGAAGCGGGTGCACCACTACCAGCCGCCTGCCTCCGTAGCGAATTGGAAAAAGATTTAAAAAAGAAATATAGTTCTTCGATAAAAAATGATTATTCTACTATTTTTCTACTTGATTACTCTTTGATGCAAATTTTTCTTATTTTCATAAAGATTTGATTTTTGATTTTTTACACGGCTAAATTATTTTATAGTAAATAATATAAAATATATAACACCAATATTTTCTAAAAGAAATCAAATGTTGTAGCACTGCAAAGGAATTTTATACAAAAACTAAACCAGTTCGATAGCGCTTGAAAAGTTTCGAAGAATCACATTAAAGAGCTAATTTATTGATACAAAAATACGAGATTGTCGATTAACTTATGGGTGAAGAGGCCTTAATATAGTGATTAACTATGATCATTCCAGCATCATTGTGCACACAGTGCAGACGAGGGAACCTAGCAAAACGGGATACTGATGAACGAAATAATAACTTGTGAACTGAGGTATGTATGACGAGAAGCAGCCAAAATATTTTTAACTAAATTATGAAAAAACTGCATTGATGGTTCACATGCAATTTCAAATATTATAGAAAGCTATTGGTAAAATTTTTTCATTAATAATAATATTAAATAAATTTTCATTTTCATTTAAATAATAAACATTTGTGACAAGTTTTTGGTAGCAAATATAGCCGAATTTTGCTTATTATTATTATCATATCTAGATTATCATACCCAAGCGTAAGAGTTCCATCTCTGCCCGTGCCATTAAGCCTGTTATTTAAAAAAATCAAAGTACTATTGATGTTCCAAATGTCGCCCAAATGACTCTGCGGCTAAAATATCTTATTCTACTGGTAAATAAAATTGGCCTAAACATTGAGTAGTGCTATAAAAGAGATCTTTGCAACTGCAATATTACTTTTTTATTTTTCAAAAGTAAAAGCATCATATACGACAGTGAAAAATGCGATTTTTGCATAAACAAATTATGCTTAAAATTTCCTCGCAATAATTCTCATTTTTCACTAAATTTTTCAACACGACCAATTATTTTTATATTTCAGATTTTCTTGTTTTTTCGATAAATCCAATCGCCGTCGTAATTCGTCCGACGTTCGCTATTATTTTGATTAAATAATTCGTAAGAATTGAACAAATAAAAATCTTTTTAAAGAATTTTGAAAAAACTAATAAGTTTATTTCTTCGATTCATTTCAGTACGATTCAAGCGACTTCATTTTCTTTATTTTTTATCGAAAAATTAATGATAATGATAGGAGAAAACTTTGAAAAGCATTCGTGCATATACCTGGCGAAGAATTTCGTTTAACTGTTGCAGTATTTTTAGCGAAACAGATTAAAAATATTAACAAATAACATTTCCTCATACCATTCAATTTCATAATAAGAATTCCAATAAAAATCACTTCTGGATTTATCTTTTCAGCGGAAAATTGCAAAAAAGAAGAAACCGAAGTTCCAATAAATCCGAGAAAAATTGCAAAATATTTCGGCAGAAAAAAATAACAAAACTGACTGAAATGCAAATTTTTTGAGACAAAGGAAAAGTCGTATGACGAATGAATTTAGCCGATGCGGAACAAAAAAGTCGAACTATAACGTGAGACGGAAGAGAGGAAGATGGAGCAATCTTTTTTGAATTAA
Organism: Dracunculus medinensis; assembly: GCA_900625125.1. Taxonomy (NCBI): domain Eukaryota; kingdom Metazoa; phylum Nematoda; class Chromadorea; order Rhabditida; family Dracunculidae; genus Dracunculus; species Dracunculus medinensis. Next base: position 334,833 of record UYYG01001153.1, read on the forward strand.
TTAATTATATGAAAAATTCGATAATTTTATTGGATTTCAAGCAACTGGAAAGAAACGCTTCTGTTGTTTCGAACAGCAATAACGTACAACAAAAATTTTTAGTGTGGTTGACTGTGCACGTTGTCAATGGTCGTCTAGAAAGAGATACTTGTTTTGGCGAAAATTACAACGACGTTGCGTTTTTCTCTTATCGCTTGGACGGATAATTTTCTTGACTATTTCTCAATATATTTACTTGGAAAATTGACCTATAAGCTTTAATTCCTAAAATGAGCTATCTGAGAATATTTACAATCACAGAATTAATAAGCGGCACGACTGGAGTAGAATTAATTAGCTAGGAAAAGTTATCTTATTCAGTTGCGACACTAGAAATGAAGCAAATCCCAAACAGTTAGAAGCAGGCCAAGTAAATGATCCACAAAGTAACGACGGGAAATATTACAAAATAATCGAATAATTTTAAAGTTACGCTTGTTTTTCACTGAACTGGCGATGCTGTCGAAAGGGAGTATGTTCTAGTAAAGACCTTTTCATTGTCGAAATATCTTTCAAATCCGCCTTGTCTTTCAGCTTCCTCGGATCGGTTATATCCCATTAGCATATCGCAAAGCTCGCAATCTCGCTGTCGATGCTGTTTTGGTACCGGGACTCAGTTCGCCCACAGCCAGCGTTCTTAAAAACTCTCGCCCTCCATTCTACTCCTTTGCTAAATTCCATATGTTCTCAAAATCATAATCCAGAGATTGTTTGCATGATGCTGAGAATACAAATGTTGTGTCATAAAAATTCCTTTGTTATTAGGACCTTAATCTTGAAACTATTTATATATATATATATATATATATATATAGACTGGAAAACGGTAGTTGAAACAATCGAAAGAATTCTCCCTCAATTAGAAGCTGTCGGAGAAAATCTTGAACACTGGAATACTGTAAAAAAAGGATAGTGACGAGACCTGGTCAGTAATAAAACTTCGACAGTTTCTCGGAAAATTAATAAAAAGAAACGACCAAGTAACTAAAAGTCAAGCACCAATGGTGAATAACAATTAACCAAATTCAAATCCAAACGTTGGCAACAAAGAAATCAAGGAGAAACTTTCGCATTGGTAACAATCAGTTGGTTCAGATTAGTTCAGATAACTTAGTTCAGATAAGTTTAAAGTTATTTCAAATTTGTCGATAAAAAAAAGGGCTAGATTGTAATTATAAGAGAAGACCTTGTTCGTTTTGTAACAAAGATCATTGGGATAGTGATTGAAACTTATCCTACTTTAAAGCAAAGATTAGAACGTTTAATTAAGATTAAAGCCTGTCGAAAATGTCTCAAAGGGGGACACATAGAGGCCAATTGTAAATAATCACATAACAGCGCACTTTGTGACGACGAGACGACACATGTAAGACTTGCCTCGATTTATAACTAATTTTACAAGCCATATAAACTTTCATATATTTACTGATGCTTCGAGTATGGCGTACGCAACAGCAATATACACATATGGAGAAGGAATGCGCAAAAGGGAACCATTTTTAGTTTATACCAAATCTCGTATTGCACCCATAAAAGGAATGACCATACCGCGATTAGAACTGCTTGCTATTCTCATTGGAGCAGGACGATTCGTACTAAATCAATTAGTCTTAAAAGACGCAAAGGTGATATTATGGTCTGATCTGATTCCAAGTTTGAGTTACATTCGATAAAAAATTATTCTAAGTTACATACAAAATTTTCAAAATCGATTCGAAGAAATTCGAAAAACAAAATTTAACTTCCGTTATATTCCTGAGAATGAAAACCCAGTGGACGTGGCTACAAGAGGACTTTCTCTTACAAATCTCAAGAATTTTAATTTTTGGTGGTATGGACCATCATGGTTAAAAAAAAACGAATGCGAGCGAATTTCATATATAACAGTGAAGGAAGTAGACACAGCTCGATAAATGTTAATTAAAAAGCACAATTTGAAGGTTTCAACGACAATGAAATAACTAAATGGAATTTTTATTATGATAAATATGAAAAACTATGGAAAACGATGAGTCGATTGGAGAACTCAGAATTATTGGAGAACGCGAAAATAGTAAGGTGAGCTCCCAATTTATTTACCAGGTCACAATATAATAACCGAATTTCTTATAATGTACTATCATGAAAATTTATATCATATTGGTGTCGCTCATACGTTATCAACAATGAGAAATGCGTACTGGATTCCAAAGGAAACGAGTTTTAAATCAATTTATGGCTTGTAAACATTGAAGTTCCAAACCATTCAAACTACTTGCTATGGCAGACCTGCCACAATCACGAGTTCAACATTCGAATCATTTGGATTGGATTACCTAAGTCTTGTCGCTATAAAACTAGAAAATGGTTCAGGAAAACGATGAATTGCTTTTTTCGCATGTTTTGCCACTAGAATGGTGCATCTAGAAGTAATAGAGAACCTCTCTGCTGAAGCCTTCTTCCCTCCTTCTTACTTATATTTAGAAGATTGTCGAGAGAATGTCCAAAATTGATTTTAAATAATAATAATCTATTCAGTTTTAACTAGTTTTAAAAAACTATCATGAAACAAAAAATTCCTATGGGAAAGGGAAATAACTTTGACAGTGGAAATAGAAGGTACATTTAACACTCGTATATAGAAATAGATTAATAATATTTGAAAGTAGTGGGATTTTGCTCGCCTGCCACGCGTTAATATTTTAAAATAACCTTGTTGGCTGTTTTATCAGCAAAGTAGAAACACTGAGGATTTCCATCCTTATTTCAGACTTCTTTACCGATAATCTTTCGAGCCCCTGTTGCTTTGCAAAGAAGGCAAAATATTTGACAATCAGCTAGATGCACCACTGCTATCTCCATATTCAAAGCAACATTAGTACCGATTTTTTATCTGTTTTGTCGCGATCGTTACGAGTCTGTGGATGAAAAAAATAAATTAATAATATTTGAAAGTAGTGGGATTCCCCTCACCTGCCACATGTAACTTATTTTAGAATAATCTTAATCCAGCTGCTTTATCAGGACAGGACAGTAGAATTAACACTGATCACCGCACGTTAACAAAATTTTTATTCGTCATCTTAAACTTGGGCAATTATACCGATTAATATATAGACAGAAAAAACAATATTCGATACGAATTGAATCCAGAGTTAACTATTCACAAATAAGAAATGATTAAATAATATAATTAAATAATATGATTAAATAATATAAGAGATGTTAAATGACAAAGGCTATGATATTGAAATATTGGAACCCAACCGCTCAGGTCCCTTGATCGCACCAAAATGAGGGAATAAGAACGATTTCTTTGAAAAGAATATACAATACAAACTTGGCCTTTATCTTTTATTAAAGGCAAAGAATCATTAAGTTAATGAAACGCTTCATTTGGAGGGTCGGAGTCACCAGTTTGAAATAATAAATAATAAAAAACATCGCATTTCGCGATACTCGTCCATTAACCTACATAAATTTTGATAATTATTCAGCCGTACGTCCTATTGATTTTATTTCACCTAATGCTTCATTAATCTTACCTACTGAAGTTAATAAGATACAGCATGAAGAATTTTTCCCACATAAACTAAATACTAGAGAGAAGCTTATTAAATATTGGTTAAATACCCTTAAGACCTTGAATGATTCCGGGAGATATGGAGATCAGAGTACTTAACCAGTCTTAGAGAATGTACTCGATGGGAAATTTCATCATCTAAGAGAGAATAGAACTAAGATCTCCACGCAAAACGAGTTAGTTATATTCAATGAACCCGGAGCACGAGGTATCTGGAAACTACCCAGAATAAAGGAACTTCATAAAAGAAAGGATGGGAAAGTACTGACCACTACAATAGAATTAGCAAATGACAAAGTACTAAAACGTTCTATAAGTATGCTTTATCCGCTCGAAATTAACCACGGAATTGAACCAGAAAGTGAAACAACTATAGAAAATTCTAATTTGAAATCAGCGAGAAAGAAATTCGAAATACAAGAACCAACTGCAATGCGTACTCGAGCGTCGACGAAAAGAATGTCTAAAGTGAATGTCTAAGCTTATCAATTCAAGGTTTACTATTAATGATGGCTATATTATTACAGGTTCAGGCAAATAATTATATTATAAAGAAAACTTGCAAAAAAACAACTGATATTCCTCTTAACCTTCCCAATAAATGGAACTGTGAAGAAATACTGCAACAAAATCTCACACCAGCCAAGATAATTGTATTTACTAGATTTCATAAAAGCCTTTCTTAGACTTAGCTCTTGGACAACAAATAAACAATGTACAATATTCCTATGGATGGCGAAGAGTAAGATGTCAATCTACAGTAAATTTTGCACTCACTGAAGGACAATTATTAGCCTATGATGGAAACGGATGGTATCCGATCTTGGCGGTGCTGAACACTGCATTATTCAAAATGTGTTACGAACAATAGTATTATCTTATGAAATTCTTCAAAGAATTCTTTACACAAAAAAATTGGTGTATATGGCGCACCACACAATTATGCAAGCCATGTAATCATAAGTGAACTTCAAACTTATTTTAATAATAAAACTAAGAAAAAAATAGGCATCAAAAAAAAATCGTAATTTACTGTTACTAATTGAGTGGTCATCGTCGTATAATCCACCATTAGCTATCAAATTATTATTATAAAGAAACGATGTGGGGGCTAAAAAAATCAAAGGAAACTGTTAATTATTCTATGCAAATCGAGGAAACTTAATTCTACCATTATCGAATTCAAAGAAAGAATAATCTGTAAACTTGAATTTGAAAAAATTAATGCAAATACTGGTATATTAGAAATACTGGCTCAGAAGCAAGAGGAATTGCATCTAGCATGGAACCAATAACAAATAGAACTCTTGTCGAACAACTGGATACTCAAATTGGCAAAGCAACAGAACTAATCGAGGAAGAATTGACAAGCTTTGCTAATACATTGGAAATTGATTATTATTTTTCCTTTTATTCTTAATTTCAATAATACTTATTGCTTTTAAGATGAAATTTAAACTAATTCGATTTATAATGTGCTTACCAAGCAATAAGCTTCCGATGGAATCTTTAATAAATAAATCCTTGGAATATTCCTCATATTCTTCCACCTAATACCTTTTCTCCTTCGGTCGGAAATAACCGAAATCAAAAAAAATAATAAAATAAAAGAATAAAATAATAGTAATATGGTAAGTATGCATAATAAAATTCATAAAACATTCTAAAAAATTCATTAAAAAAAAGGAGAAAACTACACTTCTTTAATAAAGCTTTTTCACACAATAAGCATCCAACTATTCAATATGCAAATTATTTATTTTTTTTGTTCACATATCTGTTAGCTAATCTGCAAAACCATCTTATTTAAATATCAAAAAACAACTACGAGAAAATTTCCTCTTGAATAAAAAATAAACCATTTTTGAGTAATTTTTGATCCACCAATGTCTGTAGGCCCAATGCAGATGGGCAATGAAAAGCTACCAGCAAGAGTCATATTTTCTTTGGATTAACGAACCACTCGCCTTCGCCTACCTTTGCTGCTTTTTATTAATTACTCTCCTTAACCGTATTCGCTGTTGTTTTGAAAATTATTAACTAAACATTCTCCCTAGTAACATTCGTTCTTACTTCGAATCTTTTCATTTATTATCGTAAATACTATTTTTAATAAATTTTTTTGTTCACTGCACAATTTTTTCCGACAACAATCTCTCTCTCTCCACCATCTGACGGCAGCAAGCGACGATTTCTCTCCACCATCGGACCTCAACGCGATACTCTTCGTACTTAACGAAAATTTAATTCGTCTCCTCAACACAAGTTGCTTGTCGTCTCTTATTGTATTATATTGTCTGCTACGAGCATTACACTGTGCTTGTGACGACAACCAACTTTACGCGATTTGCGGTTCAAACTAGCTATTCTTGACCTTCACCGCTGTTTTCTGCCGGCTCCACCTACTACTGGCGACAACCCTTTCGGCTTTTCGTCCAGGGACTTTACCTCACAGTGCTAATTCAATAGTAAATAAAATTTTCAATTCAAAACAACTTTGACGACAATTTCACGATAGTTACTGAGAAAATAATAAAAACATTTTTTAAACTTATGTTTTAATTCTTTTTTAAGATTTATTTATTCAAACATAAGGTCATATGGTGTACGCTACGTGCTTTTCTTAGCATCACTTTATTAGCGTCAGTTTAATGGCGCAACAGGCAATTCAACAAGCATAAGTATACCTCTTCCCGCTACAGATTTTTTGTAGATAGAATGAACTATGATAAGGCAAAGGGGTTTGACGGTACATTATGGGATTATAGCGAGGTAAGATAGAACTAATATTATATAGGGTTGTCGGAAAAGGAATGCGCAAGTGCGACCGTGAATGAAAATATTTATTAAAATTACGTTACGATAATAAATGAATTTAGTTATTTAATAGATCTGATGTAACAGCGAATGTAGTTAAGGAGAACAGTTATGAAAAAAAAGAAGTGAAACAAGACGAGAGCGATGGTTCGTCGATCCTCTAAAACGCAAAATCCAACACTATTTGTTCGGAATGCTCCATTGCCCATTTGAGTGGTTCTTATAAAAATTAATTGAAATTGAAATAAATTGAAAAATTATAAAAATTATCAAGTTATCAAAAATTATATCAAATTTGTTTATTTTAATTCAAATATTTAAAAGAATATTCAAATATTCAAAAGAAAATGTTTTCTTTTGAATACATAATTATTGTTTGTCTTGTCTTGAAAATACATAATTGTTATTTTTAATATATTTATAAGATGCTTTAGAAATTAACTAACAGATGCTTGTGCGATTTGCACATTGTTGATGTAGAAAGCTTTGTTAAAAATTTATTTTTCCCTTTTTTGAATTTTAAAAAGGCTTTATGAATTCTTACCCTATTACTTTTATTTTATTTCTTTCGGTTGTTTCCGACCAGATTAATAGTGTCGTCGTCTCTGGTTTGGTTGATTCTACTAGTTAAGATAAGATTCTTCCCTCACATGAGAATCTTTACGGATAGATATTAGTAGATGAGCTTCAGAATGATGAAAGATTTACTTTTATCAAGCAGCTGAATTAATATACCACTCTCCCATTCTGCTCAGTGGTTCAAGGAAGTGGGGAGAGGAAAGGGAAGGGACAGGAGAGGACAGGAATGTAAGAGCGTTTAAGGTAACATTACTGATATGTCCTGCAACAAAGCTCAACAGATCACTGAGATACCCAGGTTTCGATGGAGTTCCTTGGAAGATGAGTTGGCAGATGCTTAAAGTACGTGATTTACGTGATATTAAGAAAAAATGAAGAATTCAAAAAATATGGCCCATTTTAGAGGATATCGCTGCCGTGGCTGTGTTTATTTCTAATTTATATTTTATATTTATATTCATATTTACCCTAAATGATTGAAAATATATCATATCAATTCTTTGGAGTTCCATTTTCATGGACGAAAGAACTGTTTCTTATTTCCTTGAGGAAATATTGGAAAGATGGGGCACAAAAGCTGGTCAGAGGTCTCTTTCTTTATTAGCCGTTTGAATTGCATTTTCGACAAGAAGGCAAAAGGTACTGTTAAAGGGAGAGCCACAGTGACGCATCAGAGGTCACTCCTCTGTGCTTTTTTTGCCTTCAGTGGCAAAAAATTGTACGAACAGCGAGTAGCGACAATCAGCGACGACTGCGAACCATTCACCTTTTGATTCTTTTTGATTCACTCCACCGGCTTCCTCCATCTCTTAGTTATATTTCCATTGGCCTCAGATGTATTGTTTTTATTCAGCAACAGTAAGTTAGGCCCGCAGTGGGGTCAGAGAATGTTAAAAAGTGCGTTGATATTTCCCGCTCGTAATCTGGAAATCTTTTAAAAATTTCCTTATAATTGCTATTGCGAATTTATATGAAAAGAAATATAATGAATTTTTTCCGAAACTTTTTGAGCGCTTATTTCGCGAATAATATGGAAAAATAAGTTTAAAAAAGAGTGGGAATGCTCTCTAAAAATTTCCGTTTGCTTTTCTCTGTTGTTGTGATTTGTGTTTTGCGGTGTATTTTAACGGGGAAATGTAGTCTTCGATAAGATGCGCGGTAAGGGTAAGCGTGCCTCTCTACTGCATTATTAGCGACGATCTTCCTTTAATCTTTATAGCAGTGTTCACTACTGCTAATACGGCTGGCTGCACTGCTTGTTGGAATGGTACTTCTTCGCGAGCGAGTCGCTTTGAAATAGGAATGCTTGACACAACCCTTTTTAATGTTTGGGTATCTTTGTCTAGTAGCAACAATCGTATTGACCAACACACACATTATTGAAACAACCTATACGAATATGCTTTCATAGTGCAACTAATTTCGTCATCTAATTTATCATGATTTGGACTATTTTCTGAAATTTTTATGAAAAAATTTGGTATGAAGCACATTATTGCATTGATTTGTTGCTGTTTCGTTGCCCTTGTTCCTTACTCACCATTAACGATACTCACCATTTCTGGGCCTTGTCCGATTCCACAAACTTAGCGTAAATTCATGGATTCATCATCGGAACTATCGAATTCTTAGCCATTCAGCCAAATATAAAACTAAAATGCGAACTAGCCATATCTAATCGATACAGCCTCGGATTGGTATCTAATGATGATATATTATTTATGTATATGGTGGAGGGTCAGGCTGAAGTAAGCGATCTTTATTTCTTAGAAGTGCTTTTTATACTTTTATGCTTACTGTGAATTTTTATTTTAAAAATTTCTATTTCTTTCGGATATTTTTTTCGACTGTTTTGAAAATTTAAATGTTTTGAATTTGGTGCTTTTTAAACGATGCTTGTGATTGTTGCGATAATCATTTTATTTTTTTGTTTTAAGTGGATTATTTGCTAATTTATTTCCAGTTAAAGCGAGGAGGAGGAAATAATATGGCAGAGAAAAGGAAAAAGGCGGATAATCCGGGTAATTTTTTCTTTTTATTTAAAAAAGCTTAGAAAAGGAAAAAAGTATAGAGAAAGAAATTTTCAAATCTCTCTTTCGAAAAATTGTTTGTTGGAGTTTTTCACTGAAACTTGGAGACATGGCGAAGTCTTTTCTCGCATTTATTTATTTACTTTTTTTCAATCATTTGAACAATTTTTGCCAAAAAAAGCAGAAATTTTTTATAAGTGAAATTCATCCAAAAGTAAAACGACGTGAAAAATTCGAGTCGAATATATGCTGGAAAGTACCCAAGCACAAAAAATGAATATCGAAAAAAGTGCAAGGAGATAATTAAATTTTCCTTTTTTTTACTCTCCCAATATCTTCTAATTCTACCTGAACTTTCTCTCTTGCATTACCTAAACAATCTTTACAATTTTTGGTTATGAATTTCATTTTACAGTTCCAAATCCTCAACTCTTTTAACTTCGGCATTAACCGTTCCCCTTAAAAGAAGCAACTTAAAAGTTATCGCAATTCGGAGAATACAAGAATACAGTTTATGGATGAGGAAAGCTTTCATGATATTTGGAAACTTATTTTCGATCTTGTTACTTCATCCGTTTTATGTGCGCTTGATTGTTCTCTTAAAAACCACATTTGTTGTATTCCCAATTACAGCTACTTAATATTTCAGCCATAGTCGTGTTAGTCATGTCTTTATGGCTATTTGTGGCTGCGCCTTCGGCAAAAATTCGAAATTTGACGGGGCGTTAAGGAAAGTTGATGATAAAAGATAGAAGATTTCAGTATTGATTTCAAGGTTCCATAGAGATTATTCGGTGTGGCAATTTGGCATAAAAGCGAAAATTTTTAAAGTGTGTCATTTCTTCATTTGGTGATGATTTAAAAGCATGAATGAATTGGTATTTTATTAACGTCTTGTACGAGAAGTGATAAGTCCAGAGTCTTGGTGTAGTTATAAGTATCTATTTGAGCATCTGTTATCCTTCAATATTTCAATATTGTTAGCAAAAAAATTACATTATCAGTGTTTGCAATATTATGTTCTGGATCGATTGACATACCTCATGTATCCATATTTGAGTTTATAATTGAATAGTACACATCTCTGGCGTACGCTTGTTTTATTTCGAATGATATATCATGTTCACAATTGCTAATGTTTGCTGATAAATTGTATTAACGAATCGGATAGTTTTTTCAACATCCCATTTGAGAACCTCTTAATATAATATTGATTCGCCATAACAAACTTTTATTATGTTTTCCCTGTTGCAACCAGATAGAAAATTTTATAAATCTTATAAATCTTTCCTATCTGTATCATGTCCGAGTCTTGACTGGATCTTTTCGCTTTTGACGCCACAGGATTTGTAGCAAGTTATAAATTTAAAAAGTTGCAAGTTATAAGTTTATAAAAAGTAAAGTAACGTAGACATTTAAGGAATGGGGATTTGAAGGTCTTAAATAATTTGAAGAGAGAGTGTACTTGCATGGATTTCGCAGCTATCGAAATGGCGCATCAGGGTTTGAAAGATTTTTTTGAAAGAAAAGTTTGAAAGAAAAAAAAATATGATTTTATTAAAGAATGTACAACGATTTGAAAACATTTGTGCTTCTTGTGCATTGCTTTTCACCAATTTGTCTATTGAGTTCTTTTTTTAAGTTCTTAATTTTTTAAGAATTAGTTTCACTGATTTTATGGTTTGATTTTTTTTAGAAACAAAGTCAGAATTGAAAAAAATCGAAGAAAATATGCGAATGCTTGGGGTTGGTTATTATTGTTTACATCTTCATATTTTTGATTGTAAAAAATTAGAAAATGAATTGTGATATAAATTAACATATACATTGAAAATTTTTCGCATAAAAACTGCATTAAATAAATTAAAATAAATTTGAGATAAACTTCTAAGCTTTGTAGGAGTAAAAACTTTGGGATTTTCTTTTTTTTCCATTTATCTTGAAGTTTTTGAAGGTTATGAAATTTTATCGGTCATTAGTATGTGATTTCTTAAGAGATTTTTATTTTGATTCATCAATTAAGAATTATTTGCAGATAGAAATTCCTCATCCTATTATGGCTGAAAAAGTTAGTGGAGGTGTTAAATCAGTTTCGCGTATTGTTTTAGACACGAATGTCTATGGTATTCGTTTACCACAAATACCAGTCTATCGATATGATATAAGAATTGTTGCCAAAACCAGTGGTGGAAAAGAACTAGAATTGACAAAACAGTGTCGCGATGAGTTAGTTTACAATATAAATAACGAAGTATTCAAAATGTTGCGTGATGTGTGGCGAAGAATGTGACCTTAACCGGCGAAAGAGACGCTCTGTGATGGTAGTGATCATACTCTTAATACAGGTGGTGTTTGAGCAAAGATGGATGGATCATGTTAGATTTCATTCATTTGGCAAATCCGCAGAATATATTTTTGAAAAATATGATTTGTTAAAAAAGATAACTTCTCTTAAATAACTTCTCTTATCTTCCACTCTTAGTGGCCATATCTAGCAGCTATACAGAAAGGTCGAGCGAACTGCGACTACAGATCCAGACTTTCGTTTTTATGGTAATTTCACAACGATCCATAAAGGTTTTTTCAATCGGGAGAAACCATTCCTAGCTGCTATTATTTCGTTTTTCGCATGGCCATTTGGGATTAGAGTGGATCCGAGATGTCCGAAGTCTGTCATTTTCTCAATCGGCAAAGAATTGATAAAATTAGATATCAGCTTTTATTAGCTTCTTGCAAATAAGTGGAAAAAACGTTCGTTTTATTTACATTGACGACAGACGGCAGTTCTTATTTCGAATGAGTCTGTCACTTGCTCACATACTTGCTCATATACATACCTGATGTACGCTGACAATATGCTTTTATGAGGCGAATGATCGTCTTTGGAACACCGTCACGTTCCATTACCCTCCAAAGCATTCTTTCAATTGAATCTAAGAGAGATGCAAAATTGATCAAACAAGTTACATGGGTTCCTCAATAACTGAAGCGATGTGTCAACCCTCTTAAGGTGAATGTCGGTCAGCACAACCGTATCCTGGTCTGAATCCAGCCTGCTTTGGGCGTATCCTGCTACCTCGTACTACCATAAATCTTTTCAGTTAGAAGGAGTGCAAAAATTTTTCCGGAGGTGTCCAATGATTCCTCGGTAATTGTCGCAGTACATCCTGTCCTTTTTTAGAAATTGGAAGTAGAACTGTTTTGCTCCAATCATCTATATTATTTCTTTCTTCCATACCAGAGAGTACATTTGTTGAACATATGTTATGAAGGGGGATGGACATTTGAAGGACCGAAAATCTCTAGGAATTTCATTGGTCTTGAGCTTCTAGATAATATATGTCATTTCTTTTTCTAATGGCGGTTTCGAACATATGGCTCGACGAGCGTTTCAGCCATATCCAGGGCAAAAGATGGCGCATTATGGCCAAATTTGGTCTCGAAAATTTCCTTTCATCTTATAAGGTGATCTTTAATAAATCCTAACAGGCACACAGTTACTATCTCATATCATTTCAGTGACTGTTATAGCTGCTTTATAAAGAAGTTGGTATAGTTTTCTATTTTTGATTAATCGAGCGATCGTCTCTAAACTATTTTCAAAACTATATCGATAACACTGATTTTTATCTCATCTTTTTGCTATCATTGATTGTTGTAGTTATTTTTCCAAGATCGTATTCGATAATCAGGATTTCCTGACATTCGTGCTTTGGCAGCCATTTCAGGAAGTTGGACAGTTGCTCCTGGTACTCAAATAGCCTACTGGCATATCCTTGCGTGGAAGAGGCTGACAAAGACATACCTTTAGTTGGGACCAGTATTCATCTGGCGTAAATATAAATTATAAATAAATTGAGATGCTATAAGTATTATTAGTAACAGAAAATTCATTTTGTTCGACATTTCGAAGAAGACATTCTCCTTATGGGACCACACTGGACGTATGCTTCCATAATTCGGTTTGAAATGCATTCACTGTCCTCGATTCTTTTAGTTTTTCATTTGAGATAGTTGAAAGATTTTAGGAGTCGTTTCTTTCTTGCGAGCTGTCAGTTTTGTGTGAATTTTGGCTCGAACCATAACATAAGATCCATGAAGATTACCAATTTCAACACCGCGATAGGGACAACTATCCAGGGCCACATAGTAGTTTATAATTCTTCCAATGGTGATTGAATAGGATGTAATCAGTCTGATTGGAATGCTGGTTATCTGCTGAGCTCCACTTCTCGATTTTTTCTCCGATGCCAGAAGCATTATTAGTAACAGTAACAGAAAATTCATTTATATATACTGGTGACTGAAATATCACAGAATTTTCTGTTAAACGAGCATTGGTCATATCATCGTTTACTTCACTCAATCAGAACAGAGATCAGAGATCGAGCTTTTCAAACTTGAAAAGCTCGCTGCGCCATTTTGTCCTGAGTTATCCGAAACACCCACAATGCTATAGCTATAGCCTATGCTGGTAGCCATGTTTAGTAATTGTTTAAATGACACAATATTTAGAAATATGTTCGAAACAGTTATGACCACAATACCTCGTCGCGCGTGAAAAATTTCTCGTTTTTTTTGACAGATTTCGAGCAGTTATCTGGCTCGCAAGCATATTATATTCTCAAACTTTGCCATCGTTTTAATACCCTCTAATTCCATTCTTGTACCTTATACTTACCTGCTTGGGAGTATCATATGTATTGGGGAATGCGTTTGCGGCGCCAAAAAGGCTTAATTCATTCACCATGGAGTCACTTAGGAATATAGCTGGGTTCAGCTGGGTCTCAGCAGCCACCAGACGTTTTTGTATCAAGCTCATTTATTGAAAAACCGTAAAATAATCGTACTAATTAGTGATCGAAATCAAATAATTTATTCATTTTATAAATGAATTTAAACTCGATAATTTTAAAATTGATCATTATTATTACTAGTTACATGGCAAGTGTTCGCGTAAAAAAATGTATTAAAATATTCAATGCTATCCGGGAAGACGCAAAATATTTTTTTCATATAGAAGATCAGATTCTGTACTACGATGGGCAAAAAATTTTGTATTCTGTTGTAAAATTAAATGTTAATGGCAACAAGGTTATTTTAAAATAATAAGGCTATTGTTAAAAAGTTATTTACATATCCTTTATTTTTGCGCGATGTTGCGTTTTTTATTTCCTTTATTTTTTTTGGCCAGAAACATCTTTTACATTCCAGTTTTTTATGTATTCATTTTAGAATATTTAAGGAAGAAGTTTTTTCAATCACTCGGTCAGAACGATTAGCAAAAATTGACAGTGATTTCGAAAATCTTGTTCAGCTGGATTTAATTGTTTCTGAAGTAACGAGTGATTTTCAATTCACTTTGAATGATTTATCCAGTGTTTCTCAAGATCTCACTTGTTGTAATCAAATACTGGCTCAATTTATTAATATCGCTACATCACAATATATTATTCACCATCCGTGAGTATATGCAATTTTTATTACTCATGCTTTTTCAAGAAATTCGTAAGGGAAAAGAAATAATGACATGATTGGCATTCATGAATAAATTAATTTTTTCGTGATTTTTAAGTGATGATTTTATATCATTTGGTGCTGGTATTTCATATTTGAAAGATCCATCAAAAGCACATTTTGGTCAAGAAGATTATCCAAAATTAAATGATGGGAAAGCTGTTTATATTGGTGTACACAAGTCGGCAACGTTTGTTGAAGGTCCTAAGGGAAAAGGATCTAAATTCGCAGCAATTGTAGTGGATAGTAAATTTTATTAAGATTTTTTTTTATTCTTTTCTATTTTGTCATTCTGTTTTTTCAATAGGTTTATAAAATTTTTACCTTTTTGATCAACTGAAATTTTTGCTTTTTAGATTCCCATTGTTAAACTATCTCAAAATAAATTTTTGACATCTTATTACATCCTTTAAAAAATTTTTCTTTTCTAGAAATTGCTTAATAAAAGAAAAGTTTTAGCTGCTAAAACTGCTTTTCACATTGGAGAAAATATCTTAGATAAAGTTGTACAAATTTTGCCCGAATGGAAAAAAAATGGAGATTTGGTTGATCCAACATTTTTTGCTTTGTTGTGCAAACAATTGAAAGGTTGTTTTTTGTAATACAATTGGTAACAACATCTCATTCGAAAGGAATAATTTTTTTCCGAGAAATAGATTTTAAAAAAAATAAATTTAATAACTTAAATTTAAATTTATTAAATTTATTAATTTAATAAATTTTAAAAATAAATTTTAAAATTTTTTTGAACTTTTTTAACTTCAATTGTTTTTTTGTTGTAAAATAAAGTAATTTTATATTTCTGAGTAGAAAATGCCTTTTCTTCATTAAATTAAAACTTCATAAATCATTAAGGTTTGTACTGCGAAACTAATTATAAAGGATGCAAAAAAAGAATAATTTTTCGCATTAGTGGTGTTAGCGCAAAGTCGGCTCGCACAGAATCATTTGAGTACAGTGGCGAAACCCTCACCATAGAACAATATTACCACAAAAGATACAATATCCAGTTACAGTAAGTTATTGGTTTTGGTTTATTCTTTATCACTGTTTTAGATCCAGGGCTAATCAAGCGTAAATACTGGGTTTTGGCTTGGCTTTTGGCGTATTAAATTTCAATATTTTTTTAATGAGTTGATCGAATGACAGTGATTGTTTATTTTTTCAGGTATCCTAACGCACCATTGTTAATCAGCAAAAAATCGCAGAATACATGCCTATTTCCGATGGAACTATCTTATGTCATAGAAGGACAACGAGTGAGCCAAGAACAACAGACTCCTAAACAGTTGATTTCTATGCGAACTGCTTGTATTATTCCACCTGCAAAGCGTAAAGTACAAAACGATAAGAATGTTGAAGCAATACATTTGCTGGATAATAATAATCAGTGGGTCGCAAGAGCAGGAATCGATGTTATCAAAAGGCCATTGCAAGTCGATGCCAGGATTCTTCCTAATCCAAAAATATTATATGGTTATGGAAATGCGTCCCAAGTTGACCCAGAAAAGGTTTTTTAATTACAATTTTTTTGAAATTATAACTGTAGAATCATTTATCATTGTTATGCTTATAATGATTTTTTAATAACTTAATAATTTAATAATTTTTAATTAATTTTTTAATTTAATTTAATAATTTAAGTTATTAATTTTTTAACTTAAATTCTTAATAATGTTTTAATAAAAATTTTTAATTTTTAATAATTCTTTTACTTATTACTTAATTAATTAGTCAGTTTTTAATATTTAATTATTTAATTGTTTACATTTAATTTTTTCAACTTTATTTTATAAAAGTTTTAGTGGAGTTTCGGAAAAAATCGTTTTCGTCGAGCTGCAACCATAACGACTTGGGCCGCATATGAAATCCTGGCAATTCGAGGAAACGCAAATCGACGATGTTCATCTGGTGTCAGGTGAAATCTGTTTTTAGAGGTTGAGAAAGCTTTTTTATTTGTCGTTTTTTCCCAAAGTATTCCATATTTTTTATTCAGAGAGTTCATCCAGCGATTCATAAAAACGGCGAGTGAACATGGTATGAAAATTAATTCGCCCAATGATTGTTGTGCGATTGCAGCTGAACCTTCAGTTATTGAGAATTGTTTTGCATCAACTGCAGGGAGTTATTATGAATTTCTCCTTTTTATTCAGGATGATCGATGCTCAGTTCATGGTACTTTTACTGATTTTTTTGGTTATCTCTTAATCTTTTATTTCTATTTTAAAATCCCTGTGAAACTTCAATTTTTTTTGCAGATTTAATCAAAGCTATGGAACGTAAATATGGTATTGTAACCCAAGACATAAAAAAATCGATAGCATCTGCAGTTATTAATAAAGGAAAATGGCAGACCATGGAAAATATAATCTTAAAAACCAATATAAAAATGGGTGGAATCAACTACATTATATTAGGCGATGAAAAGTAAGCAAAAAAGAATGAAAAATTTATTTTTTATTTATGATTTTTGTGATCCTCGCTCTGTATTATTTGGTAAATAATTAAATAATTGTGCAGGCCTGACCGCCTAATAATTGGTTTGGCGATGTCACACCCAACTGATGGGATTAATCCTTCTAATGCAAATGGAGTAACGACAGTTGGGTATGCAGCGAATACGGGTGAATCTCAACTGGAATTCATCGGAGATTTTAGTTTTCAGAGGGCTGGATCTACTGATGTTTGTTCATTTTTTATATATTTTATTTTTGCTTTCATATTTGAGATAATGTTATTTAAGGCAATTCAATTAATTGTCACCTTCATCAAGAGAATTCTGGAGCGTTATGTGAAACAGTATAATTGTAATCCTAGCGAAGTTTTAATTTATAGAAGTGGCATATCAGAAGGACAATATAAGATGGTTTTGTTTTTGCTTATATTTGTTTGTTTGAAGGCTTTTTGAAAGGAAACTTGAATTTAATGATTTAATGATGTCCGCTCAGTTACATTCAGCTTCATTTTCCCAAAAATTTTTTTCTTTATAACACATCCATTACTAATTATTTTTTTGCTTAAAAAAATATTTTCCAATTTTTTAAAATTGAAGAATGAAAAGATGGATTAAAAAATTATTATTCATGTAATTATTATTCAATATAATTATTGTTTTAAGGCGTTGACTATGGAGATACCACTCATACGTAAGGCCTTGCAAATGTGTGGTTGTCCGGAACTACCGATAACGTATATTGTCGTAACACGTCTTCATAATATTAGGTTCATGCCACCCAAGGTGTGTGGATGTGAATTTTTGTTCCACTATCGGATCGATTCAAACAATATTTTGCTTTCTTTCCATTTTTTTCATAAAACTTAAAAGATTTTATAGATCACTGAAGAAAAAAAGATAGTAAATCAGAATATTCGACCAGGTGTCGTCATTGATAAGCAAGTTGTTCATCCGAAATTTAAAGAATTCTATTTAAACGCACATAAGACCCTTCAGGTAAATTTTACTTAATTTTTTTTTGTGGATTTGTATTATCAGTCCTTATATTTACTTTTAAGTGATTGATTTGCTCAGGGAACAGCTAAAGTACCACGTTATACGGTGATTGTCGATGATAAAAATATGTCAATGGACGAATTGGAGGTGTTAACTTATTCTCTTTGTTTTTGTCACCAGATTGTCACTCTCACTACATCAGTACCGACACCTTTATATATCGCCGGATTATATGCAGATCGTGGTCGTCGACTAATGCGTCATGGCTGGTATTATTTATGTAATTCTAGGATTTTCACTTTGTTTTTCATATTCCATTATCATTAATTATAATAATCAAACGACAGAAGTTTCATTCTAACGTAGATTAATTTCGATTATGACTGATTAATAATGATTTTTTATTAAGTGAGTTCGATGATAGGTGGAATATTAGTGGGAATTCTGGTAACACTCGCGGACCTATCGATTTAGAAAAACTAAATCAAGAAATTCCATATGAATGGAGCAACCTTAAAACGAGACGAATCAATGCATAAAAGGATTGCTTTATAAAAATCTTAAATCTTAAAATCTTAAAAATCTTGTAGTGAGAATAAAAGTCTTGTTGCACTTCCGCTATTGAAATTAGTTTTTTTTATAAAATTTTGGCCGATACTTTAAATATGTTGGCACTATTCTTTATTTTCTTTTGTTTTACATGTTTCATTGTTAGAAGTTTAATCTTTTTGTTTATTTGTTTTTTCTTTGTTTGTTTTTTACGGAACAAAAATAAAATTTTAAACTAATTTGTTTTCACTCATTTGTTTATCGTTTATTTTATTAAAATCGAGTTTGATGTAGTGCCTCACATCCTAAAGCGGTAATACATGCGATATGAAAAATGGGCCCAGAAATGCTAGTAGTGAGTTAAGTTTGCGGGTTGAGAGGATTGCTCTGACCCAGGTAAGAAAGTTGGGCAAATCAGCCCACTTATTGTGCACAGGGTGTTTTCTTGACTATAGGCTGTGCTTATGCTCATCATTTGTATCAAATGATTTCTGGATATCGCTTCTCTGATGAAAAGTAATATACTGTTCGAATCGACACAACATAACTATACTTGCCGGAGAGGTTCGATACTTTCTATTAAAGCAATGTGGTCAACAATACAATATAAAATAAAAGGTGAGTTTGATTTTTGCTTATTTGATAATATATCGAGGTGGAAATATGAATCCTGCAATTAATTAGTACCCCGGGTGCTTTGGAGGAGTGGGTATGCATGATTAAGGTAAGCTTTTTTTATAATTTTGAAAACTGGTTTAGTTCATTTTATTTATCTTGTCTTTCGTTCATTATTATAGTTGCTGCCCGCGGCGAATGGGATTGAGGGCAGTGCTGGGTGCCAGGGAATACCCGTCCCGCTCGAATCGGTCGAATTCATAATTTGTAAGCAAACAAATATTTGTCGCGTTTGTGTCGAATAACATGGATAAACCAGCCTGATGATGAAGGACAACTAAGAAAATTATTATTGAACGTCTTTATTTAATATTTATTGTACTTTTGAGATATTAATGAATAAAATATTTCTCACACATGAACCGCAGTTCATAAACCCAATACTTTCATAATATTTATCTTTCGGGGAGGAATGGTACATGGGGGACGAAAGGACGAAGTGATGCGCTCTTTGTACTTGCATTTTAACAAAATTCGCCTTAGATCTCAACCTATACAACATTATCACCCGAGCGTTTTACTCAGTCCCAGTGGAACCAGCCGAACCAATAATTATGGCTTTTTAGAAAAACATTGAATTTCTCTCTAAAAAAAATTTATAATTTTCAATAAAGCACATTCAACAATGAACCGTTAAAACAAATGAAAATGAAAGTGAAAGGACGCAATGGAGAACAAACTGTGGTGTAAGAAGGGGTTCGACGCCTAACTGCCGAGTTCGAAGCCGCAACTTTGTAAAAAGCAGACTGCGTCGTGATCACGGCTTCCAAAATATGGCAACGTCATTGAAACTGATTCATTGCTTATTTCGGTTTTTTGTTGGTGCAGAAGTATTAAAGTTGCATTGTGGCTTATTTCTTAAACGAACGGTGGGGAAATGGGAGTTTTTGCGGGTTTTCGATTTCGTGGAGGAGTATTACAGTTCTTAGTTTTAGGATTCGGAAAAAGTCGACGATTACTTATCGTTTTCAAATGAAATCTTGAATTCCATAATTTAATTTATTTAAGATTTAATTTAAGATTTTATTTTTTCAGAATATTTCGAAAATTTATTGATGAAATAAATTGTGCGATCATAGAAAGAAAAAGTCTTTTTTTCATCAAAAATCTTTGATGTTTTCCGTCAAAAATTTCAGTTTTAGAATTTCTTTGCGTTCTTTTCAAAAGACTTAAATATTTATTTCCAACGATGGATTTCATATTTTTCAAAAAAATATAAAATGGAAACAGTGCGGCAATCGTCGCCCACAGTCGCCCTCGTTTCACTTGAGTAATTATTTGAAAAAAGAAAAAATTTTTTGCTGCAATGTCCTATAATTTAATTTAATTATTTTATGAAATTAATAATTACTCATTTATTTTATTCATTTTATTCTGTTACTTTATAAAATTGTTTTTTTCCGCAAGCGGACGGAGGCTCGTACAAGCCTCGTTACTTCGCTCGAACTAGCTCATCTGCTTTAGGAATATCGGGGCGCACAGACGGCCCAGCGATCTTATGAACGGCCTTAGACGGCGGAAAAGAGAATGGCTTCAGTTATTTTCAGGAATGACAGATCCGGAGGCTGGGAAATATTCTACCCCAATCACCAGTGGAACGAGCCAAACCAGCAATGATGCCAACTACTAGGAGAAGAGGAAACAGTTTTTGAGCTCGGCATATGTGGACTTTTTTATTTTTATATTTTTGTATTTTTGAGGATATATAATTTACATTATCGAATTTTTTGAACTATTTATAGCTGCTTTGCAATGGTTGCTATTTGTTAGTTATTTGTTTGTTAGGTAAAGGTTATTAATTTAGGTTTTGACGGTTCTCGTACATTTCGCATGGTTTATTATTTACACTTATATTTTTTATTTTTCAGTTATCTATTACGCAGTAAGGGGCAGTCTCGGCGAAATCTCGTACGTTCACTTATTTCACTTTTCATTTTTGTTCTTTTATCTCTTCTTGCCCTTTCGTTATGAGTAAGTGAGGTCGCTGTGGTTTAGATGGCCACTGATCAGTATTTATTTTGCATTAGCACGAACATCCGTTTTACGAACTGCAATTTTTAAACCCTGGTTTAGCCCTCGCTCCTTCTTTTGATATCTCTTCGAATTCCGTTGCACTGTCTCCATCTCACCGTAATCTGCACGAGTCTCTTTCATCACCTTCCAGTTCTTTTTCGTTGGCACATATTTTTAGAATGAGTAGTAGTAGCAATAAGGCACAACAAGTTTTGGTAGCATTAAGGGACTATAGTGATTGCTGGTAAGTTTAACATGAAATAATTTAAACAAATATTTTTGGCAAAAGAATTCGACAAGGTTCATTGTTAAAGATGATTAGGGAAGAAGAAAATGAAGGATTACATCAGATAGGTCTTGAAGTTGATATAAGCAGGGACTGAGCTGTGGTTTTGTGGAATCCAGAGGAAATGTTACTAATGGCAAAAAATAAAAGAGAACATTGGCAATGGACTGAGGCATTGAAGGAAATAACATAATTCCAGAAGGAGCTGAAGTAAGATATTTAGCAAAATATTTAGAAAGGAAGATTTTCATGAAATATTTGTTAGGTTTTTCGGAGCATTATGTAGATTTTATTAGTCATATTTTATAGTAAATGGGGCTTATTTTTTAATAGATGGAAGCGAATCGAACAGAAGCACAACGTTGTAGAGAAATAGCTCGAGAAGCGATACGAGATAAGGATATCGCAAGGGCCAATAAGTTTCTTGAAAAAGCAGTCAGACTTGATCCAGCAATTGATATCAAAGGTTGCTATTTTTTGTATAGTTTCTTTTGTACTGAGGGAGGATGGTTGGTAATATAGAGAAAAATTTAATATAGAGAGGAATATTAAATTAACTTTTTTTTTGTTCTAGTACCATATTAATATATTAATATTTTGCACTTTTATCACTTTGTTTCATTTTCATTTTTTTTTTTAAATATAAAATTGTATTTAAGACTTACAAGAAAAATTGAAAAATACGAAACGAGGAGATCAATCAAATGCTACTGGAACAGACGCTGGTTATGGTCATTATGACCAATATGAAGGTGATTCTGAATTGCATAGTAAGAGAACACAATTTCATTCAAGCTATAGTCAACCTTCAATGAACAATGATCGTCGTTTTGCTAATGATGGTACAAATTTTAAGTCTGTCGAATTTTTTATTACTTATGTTTTATTATTTTTATTGGATATATTTTCAGTAATTTAATTCATTTGGATATAATTTTATGAAATCATTTTGCTGCTTTCTCACTTTCAATTTTTTTTTATTTTTTCAACCTAATTATATATTTTTTTTTAAGGATTTTTTTTTAGTCCATTTAGGTTCAGATTATGAACGAGACTTATTTCCAGATCAAGGATCATCGACCAGTGTACCTGGCTCAAAACGAGGTCGTTCACGATCAACAGCTCGTCCTCAAATTGGCATTCATTACACTAAAGAAGAGGTTGCTATGGTTGAAAGGTGTTTTCTTAATTTTCTTAATTTAAAATATTCTGTGTTAATATGTCCAATCTTTAAAATGCGATACTTTTACATATTTTCCATTTTGTATTATATGCAGTTGTATGCAATTTTTAACGAATGTCTTTGGTTCCTAGAAATTTGAAAATAAAAAATTATTAGGTATTATCAAAGTTTCGATTTATTCATTTATGTAAATATTTTTATTCACAGAATTAGGCACTGCAAAGACTATTATGAAATATTGAATTTGAAAAAGGATGCTTGCGAAGCAGATATGAAACGGGAGTATCGAAAATTAGCTCTGCAACTTCATCCCGATAAATGTCGTGCTCCAGGTGCAACTGAAGCATTTAAAGGTGCATTGTTAATACATTATATTATTTTTCTGATTAATTTAATTCGTACTAATGAGTTATAACTTTTGATTGGAGTTGGTGTGAGTCAATAATAACAGTAATTCAAGCATTGATAATCCTCCTATAAGGAATAAAATTTTCAAATCTGGTAATTTCAGCTTTATTAAGCCAATGAAATATCAGCCACATAATTTTTGTATTACTACAACAGCACCGTATATATATTTTTATAAATTGTTTTTCGGATAATTTTCCTGTTTTCAGCTCTAGGTAATGCTTATGCTGTACTAACAAATAAGGAGAAACGCGCACAGTACGATTTATACGGTGCTGATGGACCTAGACGACGAAATACAAATGATGATTTTTATGAGTATGATTATGGCAGAGGTTTCGAGGGTTGGTTCCATTTCCCAGTTATCTTTTTCGTATAAATTTTTTTCAACTGTTCATTTCTTCGTTTCTCTTTAATTCACTTATTTCATTTTAATTTTTTGATTTCTTAATTTTTTTTATCTTTTTATTTATCTTTTAAAATTTTGTTTGGGTTTTACGAGTTTTTATTTTATTGAATTTTCCTTTTTCATCATCCTACATTTGTTGATGAAAATCGTTATAAATTTATTTCTTTATAGCTGAATTCACCGCTGATGAAATCTTCAATATGTTTTTTGGTGGAGGTTATCCAACTGGTCACCTTAATAGGCGACGTGATACGCATTATTTCAGGCATAATAGTTCACAGCAGGAGCAGGTATTTCTCTATACTTTTAATAAAAAATTAAAAATTATTTGAGCGAAATTTTCATTTTATTAGATCGAAAATCCCCCTTTGTGAAACGAATATAGTGAAAATATATGATTCAGTTCAGTGAAACTGTGATATTACAAAATTCATTTAATTGAATTTCAATAGCGAAATAGCGAAATTTATGCTTTTAATTCACTCCTCACTATTTAATTTATGCTTTTATGGCGAAATTTACACTCATTTATTAGCACTTACAAATGATAAACAAATTATAAAATGTTCGATTGAATCATAGTTGGTTTTTTGGGCCATTTTATTTAAAAATAGTTTATTAGATCTCATTCTCTATAATAATATTATAAAATTAAATAACAACAAAATAAATAATAATAGTAAAGTAAATAATAAAATAAATAATAATTAAATAATAATTTCTCTTCTAACAGCCCTCATCATTACTCGTTAGGCTGCCTGCGCTGCGCTACAAGAGTAAGTATCTATACTCTTCGGTCCAATGCTTTCGCTAATAGTAAAAGAAGACATTCCTTTTTTCCTTTTTCCTTCGTCTACATCCATATATCGCTGGTCTCCCTATACGTTCAAAATCGTTCCTGATCTGTATCAATCCAAGTCTTGTTTAGCCCACCTCGCTTTTAACGCCACATATCACAGAATTTAGCAAGTAACAAACTATGCGTCAACTCTTGTGGTGCGCGACAATCATGTGCGATTTTATGCGCTCGATGGATCCGTAAAATGTATCTTAGGCATGAGTGGTCAGAGGTTGATAGATATTCTTAATATCTTCCACTTCTCATTGGCCATGTTTCGAAGCCATTTAGCCAAGATCGAGCGAATTGCAGCTATATGGACGAGGATTTTCGTCTTCATGGTGATTCCCAGACGGTTCTATAGAGATTTCATCAATGGGAAAAACATACTGATTAACTGTCGTTATCCGGGGTCACAATTTCATTTGCCTGGCCATTTGGGATTAGAATAGATCCAATAGTATTTAAAGTATTCAAGAACTTCTTTAACCGACAAGGAATTGATAAAAGTAGGTACTTTATCATCGTCTTATATATAAGACGAAAACACTTTTAATTACATTGGTTTTGAGTCCAATTCTCGCTGGAATTGTTGACACATTATTTAGCATTATTTGCATTTCCTTATAACTATTAGCAAAAAAGACTACATCATCAACGTATTCAAAATCTGTGATGCGATGCTCTGGACTGATTTGCACACCTCTTGAGTGCCGACAGGTGATGCCTATTATCCGGTATATCGCAATTGAATATTGTAGAGGAAAGAACATTGATGGACACCAGTTCCAAATTCGAAGGAGTTTAGCACTCCCCCATATATATAGTATGATGCCATGGTATGATGATAAAATGTCTTTATGAGCCGAATGATCTTGTCTGGGACACCGTATATTCTATCACTTTCCAGAGCCCTCCTCTATCAATTAAATCGAATGTCGCAGCAAAGTCGATAAAACACGTGACGGCGAGTTGCATTATTTGAAGTAATGTTCCAACATCATTTTTAATGTGAATATGTGGTCAGCATAACCGCGTTCTAGTCTGAATCCAGCTTCGTTAGGACGCATTCTGTTATCTCGTGTTGCTATGAGTCTATTTAGCAGAAGGGAAGCGAAAATTTTTCTGGAAATGTTCAGTAGGCTGATTTCTCGGTAATTGTCGCAGTACATCCTATCACCTTTTTTAGGAATGGGAAGCAGAATTGTTTTGCTCCAGCCTTTTGGTATTATTTCTTTTTGCCATACCAGAGAATATATTTGTTGAAGGTGAGTTAAAACATTTGAAGAGTTCGGTCTAAAGACTATCTTCTGCGAGAGTTTTATTGGCCTTAAGCTTATGGATTATAAAGATTATTACCTCTTCTATTGGCCGTTCTACAATTTTAAATGTAAGGCTCAACGGGCGAATTAGTTATATTCGGGGCAACAGATGGGGCATCGTGGTTAAGTCAAAAAATTCTTTCAATCTACTGAGGTGATCTTTAATAGGCCCCCCCCCCCCTCATTCCACTTGCACTTATTGTTCCAGGATCTTTTAATTTGAGACAGTTGAAAGTTCTTGGGATGCATTATTTCTTAATTATGGGTTTTATTTAGAATCTTAACTCGAACCGTAAAATGACCTGATCCATGGTGGTTACCAGTAGAACTTCCAGAGGTGGCTCACCAATATATAGTCAGACTGATTGGAATATTGGTTCTCTGGAGAATCTCATGTGATCATTAGATGTTTTCTCCGATGCCGAAAGCATATATTAGCAACAAAGAGTTCATCAAAACAAAGGAAGGTGTTCTGTATTGGCGTACTGGACCTCGATGCCATATTTGCCAATTATCGAATTCATCGTATGACATCATGACCTATGCGCATTCCAGTCTCCTCCGATTATAACCATGTCAGTAATAACGATAAAATAAATAATAATAATGATAATATTAATAATAATTATAATTATAAAATAATAAGTAATAATTAATAATAATAAATAATATTTGTGCATAAACTTTCGTCTTTCCAAAGGAAATAAATTAGTTGTAAATAGTTTCAGTCTCCATCGACTCCACTTTTGCAACTTTTGCCATTAATTGCAGTTTTAATTCTTGGATTAATTGCTCAAATTATGGTCGGTGATCCACCATTTTCACTACATCCTGATGGGTTTGTGTGTTTTACGTTACTAGGCTTAATTTTTTTATTCACCTTGAATATCTTCATTTGACGTTTTAATCTCCAAATATACTTGAATTGTTCGGCTATAAAATTGATATAACATTTTTTCACAGTTTTATCTTATAAAGACGTATTTAGACGTGAAGCAATATGAAAAAAAAAGAAACATTGTTAGTTTTATCCACTGAATTGAATTTGAACCGAAAATTTTTTATCGTAATTATCGTAATATTTTTTAACAAAATTTTTACATTTTTCTAATAATTACTTTTTAGAAAATATGTACAAGAACGCTTCACAAATGACTTACGTATACCTTATTATGTAAAAAATGATTTTCTTTCCAATTATCGAAATAAAATTGATCAGATCGAACATCAAGTTGAAGATGAATATATTTCACAGTTGAAAATGAATTGTTATAGGGAACGTAACCAGAGTAAGTTTCAAGTTTTTCTGCAGATTTGTTGAAAAAATAAATAGTTTGATATTTAAAGTTTGCTTGTCAGCGCAGCAAAATTTTCTTTTTTACTCTCCTTTGCCAAATAGACAAGAAAATGCAAAAAACTGTATCCTCTCCCCTGCAATATTCAACTATGCGATAGACTGGATAATGGACATCGGCACTTAAGAAGTATACAAATCAGTACAGAGAATAATGCCATAAATCTTGAATACGCTGTTGATGTAATCCTTTTTGCTGACAATTACGACGAAATGCAAATAATACTAAACAACTACGAGACTTGGCCACTGAGAGTGAAGGATATTAAAAGGCTATCTGTCTTTGGCTGCTCATGTTTAAAATACATCTTAAGATATATCTTAGGGGTCCACCGAGCGAATAAAAAATAAATTGCGTCCACTCTCGCTCAAATATCACTTGCACTAATAGTACCATCATAGAACGCCGTCTTCGTTGTTTAAAGTACGTTCTTCATCGCCCACCACAGGGGTTGACACGTATTTCACGTTGTTTGCTAAGCCTTGTGACGGATGGCGTCAAAAGCGAGGTGGTTCATTCAAGACCTGGATTGATCAAGAAAGGTTTTGAAGGAGTAATCAGCAATATATTGACTTAGACGATGAAAAAAGGAATGGCTTTTATTAATGTCAGACCACAAAAGAATGGAGACGTTTTATCTTTATAGCCAACGGAGCAGGCCTAACCAGTAATGGTGATAGCTATTGGAAGAATAGGTAATGTTTAATTATGATGAGTTTACTTGGTTTACTTGGAGAAAAAATAAAAATGGGGAGACCGTTGCCTTTAGTTGAATAACCAGAACTAGCTGATTTCTTTTTCGTAATTATTGAATTAGCAATTCACAAATCAAATTTATCATCTATTACAACCTGATTATGTGCAAAATCGTAAGTACATACCTCAGCCAAAGGTTTTACAAAATCATTAGTGAATAAAACATAAAATAGTAAGACGTTCAGCTCAACCGCTTAAAATGTAAAATACAGTTTAGATTTTTATTTAACAATTTTATTTATTTATTAATTTTATTTATTTTTTTGATACACTTTTTATCATATATTGATATTGCATATTCATAAGGCACAAAAAATTCGAAATAAGCGAAATATGTTTTGTTTCCTGCCGCGTTGAGATTTATTCTTTTAAGTCTTCTTAATCTTAATCTTTTTAAAGTCTTTTAATTTTCCGGAAATTTCAGAAGAAACATTGGCATGGCGTGCACGTGCATTTGGTGATACTGAGATGTATAATCGTGCGCAGCGCATGGCAACGCCAAGTTGTGATAGGCTCCAAAAAATCTATTTATAAAATTAATATATTTATGATTTCTAGAATTTATCAATATTGTTTTATTTTGGTAAGTTTTTAGTTTTTTTTCTTTATCAGTTACTTAATTTTTTATTTCCTCCAAGTAAATACAATTTTTTTGTTTTTATGAACGGAAAATTGAGGATTCTATCAAAAAGCAGTGATTTGAATGATTTATCTGCATATTATTGGAATCAATTTCCTACTCAAAATATATTTTTTTCACCAACGTTTCAGTCTTTTTCATTTTGCGGCTTATTTTTTATTTTTTTATTTGTAGTTTTGATTAGTATTCCCAAACAAATTCTTAATAAGGATAATTCGTTCATATTCGTTCATATTTCCTTACATTTATACACTAAATTTTCAATGGATTACACAGTGGTTCATTATTTGTTTTTATCTAAATTTTATGCACGAAATTGTTCTTGCATTAGAATTATAGAACTATCTCAGTCATTAAATTGCACATGATGTTTAACTGAATTTGGACTGATCGGCTGGATTAGCGGGAACAAACCTAGATTTATATTTTCCGATCTCGATATGATAAATAAGTACGGTATGGAATAGTCCAAAGTTACAAACTAGTCCAAACAAAGTTTTTTCTGCTCTAAATAATTCGCAAAATATGTCGATTGAGCAAATTTCCTTGATTTTGAGGCAAAAATACCCGAATATTTAGTTTTTTTTCTTTATATTAATCAGTTTTTCTTGAAATCCAAATGTGCAAGAAATTAGAAATTTTAACAAAAAAATTAATACAATAATCTGTTGAATAAACTATACAAAAATAACTGCTGATACCGTGTTACAAATTTCTCAAGTGTTAGCATTTTTTTGTGCAAAATTTTTTCAACATTTTTGTGATAAATAGCTCAGTTTTTTTATCTGTTTGTTAAAGTATAATTTATCAGTGAAATTACTATCGTTCGTTCGCCTTTGTAGCATCACGAAATATTACTTGTCCACAGTGGATTGTTGATTGTGGATTGTTGATTCGTAATAGATCGCGATTGCATTGTTTCATTAATTTTTTTAAATTTTATACATCATTCTTGTCAACAAGCCAATTTTTTCCTGTGTTATTGTTTTCAGTAAAATTTGAAGGAAACTGAAATTTTTAGGGAGAGGAAACCATTGGCCGTTCGAAATTACATTTGTTGAAATGTAATTTGAAATGCTAAACTTGTTTGTTATTAAATTATTTGACAAGAAGATTTTGTTGTTTTCTTGTTGATTTTTTCTGTATTCTATGACGGTTAAGAATTTTAATCGAACTTTGTTCAAATTTTGCCAATTTTTTATTTTCAAAAGGGAGGTGAAAGCGAATCATTTTCTTGGTTTTAAAATTTTATCCATAATCGAATTTCATTTTAATTTTATCGCTTTTTACTCATTTTACTCATTTTCACAATTTTACTCATTTTAATTTAATGAAACAGTTGTAAGGAGCTGTGATATCTTGGTTTTATACGATTATTTTAAAAATGATTGCTTATTTCACAACTGTCAGTCAATGCACGTTCACATTTAAACATTTAAAAAATTGCTCCATAATCAAGGGGAACCATATGAGATTCTCCACATGATAACTGATAATTTTTGATCAATATCCATGATACATCAGTAAATAAAACATCGAGGATATGTGTTAATACGATGCAAAAGGCGTCAAACGAAATTGAAACTAAAAGCAACTTCAAATTTAAACCAGTCTTAGTAAAGGCTTATGAAACTCTTAATGGCTGTGTTTCAATATTTTTTGAATTTTAAAATGGTTTGTTCTGTGGTCATTATTCAAAATTACAACTAATTCATTAAAATGCTTATTGCTAGGAATACAAGTAAACCGATCACTTTTTAAATTGCCATTTTCATTAAGAGTCCTAGTAAACAGCATTTTCGGAAAGGGCATTAATTTTTTGCAATTGACTTTTTTTCATTAAAATTTCAATAAAAATTTAAATCGTGTTTAGAGGTGTTTAGACCTATATTTTTAGATGATTCAAAAGTGATGTAGGGTGAAACGACCAAACAATTTTCGCTTATTGCGAACTTATATCCCCAAGATGGCGGAATATGGGATAAATATGGAAATCTGGTTCAGGGATGCCAATAAATGCCAAATGCAGTTGTTTAATTTTTCGAGCTAAACCGTGTCGGAAAAAGTTCAGCGAGTCTTATACACATCTTCGTTGTAGATGCGAGGGAACGCCATCAAGCGATAATCATCCACACTATCAAAATACCATATGGTGGTCGCTGATCGCATGTATGTCTTCTTAATCTTGGAGACAGCAATTTGGAAAAAAAAACTGCTGAATTTCACAATATTTGTGATAATTCAAAAAAAAGTGAGGCAGTGATTTTCTTCCAGTAACTCAATGAAAAGTGAACTGTGATTGTTCGGAAGGGAACTATCACCACATGTAAGATAATAATATTATGGCTTGGACCCGCTTTAATTTCTACAATACCTCGATCATTGATACATCTATGTTGCCATATGATCTAAGGGTTCTATGAAAAATTTAACAGTATCTTTTTCAAAAACCGGAACATGATCAACAGAGATTGGAATGCGTGCTTGCAATGAGTAGAACACAGCGTCTATCAAAATTTTTTGACTACCACGAGCTGGAGCGCCCATGTGCAAACTCGAAGCGATAGCGACGAGACAGAAGAAAAGCGGATATCGGATAACGGAAGGATAGGACCTTGAATATGAATACTCGAATAAGAAATAACGAAAATTCTACCTCCTTCGCAAAATAACTTGAAAGAAAAAAAAATGTTCGATATGGCTACAGTACAAACTTGCTAAATGGCTATGAAATATGGTCAATGAAAGTGGAAATTATTTACCTCTCACTACTTGCCAAAAATATATCTTATCCTATGCACCTATCAAGCAGAAATATTTCACAATTCATCTAGCCTTACTAGACTAATAAGATTCGCCACAATTCGATGCTTGATAAAGCCCTATATAGATAGTATTAAAAGCGAGAAGGACCAATCAAGACATGGACTGATATTGTCACGGCATATTTTGAATGCAAAAGCAGCCTACCAATATATGGATTTAGATGATGGAAAAGGCAGTGGTTCAGTCAAAGAGATTTTGAAAAAAATTAATGAAATTGACAAATTGTCGAACAAACCTTAAAATTTTTCCACACTTCGCATAATGGGAATTTATTGTAATCTGAGGATAATATTTGCATCTTTGACTCACTAAAATTTTTAATGTTCTTTCATTATAAGATAATGCATGATTCTTTCCAAAAATTTTGCAAATAATTAATAAAACAATTTAACACAACATACTCGGCGTTAGTATTTCTGAGATTTGCACTGCACTCTGTATTTTTCGATTCTTGACATGAAGTTAACGCATTCATTCGGTTCAAATTAACTGTAGCATTTTCGTGTGGCTCTTTAGTCATAAAACATTTGTTACCAGAAGGAAATACTGCTTCGTAACTATTAATATTATCAACGTTCAATTCACTGCTCGTAAAATTTAAAGTTTTTTCATTTTCCCTATTCGGAATTGAATTGCTCCATGATTGATCCTCTGTATTACACTATAAATTATTTTAATAATCAAAAAAACATAAGATCATCTTCGAAACTGGTTCATGTTATTACTCTATTCTTACTAAAATAAAAAATAAACGACAAAAAAACAGGAAACAGATGAAATAAAATCCAGCAATACGCCTCATGATATCTCCTTGGATCTTACTGTTAAGTTGTTGAAGCTACTACATTACTTTCCACTTGCTGAATCTTGATTATTCTTTCTTTATTCTTATCTCATTTTTCACTGTACTCTCCCATTAGATCACCGCCATGATCCTTTTGAGATTTTAAAATTTCTCGGTACAGATATAATATGGCCGATGAGAATGCAAGATATCAAGAAAATATTTGCCTGTGAAGATTCTGGCCCAAAATTCTGGTGAAACTTACCAGCATTGGCATAGGAGGGGCGACATAAACTGGTTTATCCAGAACTGGAGGCTTCTCATTTTTGCATCCTGACTGGTCTGTAATACACAGATAAAAAAAAAATAAATGACTAAAAACAGGAAAGGGATGAAATAGAATCCAGCAATACGCCTCATGACATCTCCTTGGATCTTACTGTTAAATTGTTGAAGCTATTATTTATTACATTACTTTCCACTTGCTGATTATTTTTTCTTTATTCTGATCTCATTTTTCATTGTACTCTCCCATTAGCTCACCGCCATGATCCTTTTGCGATTTTTTCTCGGTACAGGTATAATATGGCCGATGAGAATGCAAGATATCACGAAAATATTTTCATGTGAAGATTTTGGCCCAAATTATATCCTATATGTACTCACGAAGCGTGGACTCAGTAACTTCCAGGAATGGCAGGGATCGGATTGGAAACGTTTTACCCTTGTAGTCAACTACAGTCACCCTAACCAGCAATAAAGAATGAGAGAAGCCGCAATAGCAGAAATAGAGGTAACCGGTTAATAGAACATAACAATAGCAAGTGATTCATTCAGAAACTAAAGTGGATTTAGAGAGGGAGAAGATTAAAATAAAAGGGAATTTAAAGTCAAATAAATTATTTATCGGTTTACTTAAACTTTTTTTTTGCTTTCAATCATTCACAGTGAAATAGCACAGCGGTGTTTGGCGAAATGTTGGGAAAAAAGGTGGTTTTAGGATTTTCAGCGAAATATTACAATTTGAGAATCCTATTTGCAAAATGAAATTATTAATGATTATATAAAAATCATTAAGGAAAGGAATCGCAAACTACAAAATATTACCAAAAACGGTTATTTTGCTTGAAGATAGTGATTCAATAAAATGCATCCCAGATTTAAATGTTAGTGCAGGCCGCGTGTCCATCGTATATTCCTCTAAAATTTTTTCTGAATTAAAAAAATGTAGAAATTACTTAATAAAAATTTTCATTTTATTTTATTTTTAAATAATTTATGGATATTTTTCAAAAAATTGAATTGAAATTGAATTGAATTTGAATTCTTATCTTTACTAAATTCTAAAGAAAGCTCTAAGCTTTCATATTTTTAATATTTTATATTTTTATACTTCACAGAAAATGAAGGACAAATTCCCAAAAAATTACTTGACTTTTTTGGCAAAATCGATGTACTGCTATATTTCCTCTAAATTATTATTTTAAATTATTTGAAATGATTCGGCAAATATGATAAAGAAGAAAATAAGTTTAATTTTTTTTGATAATTAAAAATTCAATAATTCTTGAGAATTATATATAAATTGTTAAGCATTTATTCCATCTGACAAATTCATTTCTTTTTGGTACATTTAGAAAATTAATATTTCGATACAACCGAAAGTTTTTATAAAAAATAAAGTCAAATCACTTTCCATAAAAAATTATACTTCTTTTCGTAAACGATCAATTGAACGTCGTAAATCTGCTACAAAAGGTAATACTGTATAGAAATTCCGATATGAAAGACCTGAGGCTCGACATGAAGTGTCATTAAAGCGGTCCAAAGGTAAATCCGATACTCTGAACCACTGTATTTTTCTGCAACATAAAATAACTTCGGAAATTTTATGAAAAAATATGAGAAATATCTATAGTACAAGGGAAACCATGTGTTTTTTTTTAAAATACAATTCAGCAACGAAAAATTCTAAAAAAACTTGTGAGTTTCTTTCAATTAAAATGTAGAAGGAAGTTTTTTTCGAATAAATTCCTATTTGAGAAATTATTTGGGCAAAATTCGTTTGGCACTAAAAATCGAGTTACTTTATTTCATGTCGAGCCTCAGGCACGAACTGATATTCCACTGGGACATCCGTTATTATATATAAACGCGCTCGAGTCATTCCAAGAAGTTTTTCAATAAATAGATTTGGTGAAATTTTTTCGGCAATATCATAACCAACTTCCTCACGAACTTCTCGTTTCGCGCAATCTTCTTCAGACTCTGCTTTATTTTGCTTAAATTCTTAATATTTTGCTTAAATATTTCTTAATATTTATAGACTTTCAGCAGAAATTAAAAATTTTAAGAAATTTTCACAATTCTTAAAATCCCAAGAGTTTAGAAAGTTATTTAAAACAATTTAAAACAACCTTTCCTTTGGGGAACCCCCAACTATGAGAATAATATCCTTGAACAAGAACAACGTGATCAAGACTTTTATCAAGCAATATTGCGCCTGCGGTTGGTATTCCTCGTTTATATTCTTTCCATTGTCCAATAACCTAAAAATTATCAATATCTTTTATACGAACACACAAATAAATTATCAAAAAGAAATGAATAAATAAATGATAATCTTAAACCTTTTTTAAAATCAATTAATACAAGCGAAATGATTATTAAATAATTTTTGTTAATGACAATTTGTACCAAAAAATATAATTTTGAACAAAAAACCTATTAAAAAAAAAATTTAACCTCATCAAGTTTATCGATATATTCCAAAAGCAACCCGGTACGAACCAGAACTTGTCTGCAAGCACTTTTAATATATAATTTTTCTGTAAGCATTTTTTATAAAATTGTCCACATCGCACGACTTTGAATTAAAATTACATATATTTTTCTCTAAAACCATTGTTGCAATTTTTAATGAATAAGTAAAATTTTAACCTAGTGAACTCGGTAAATTTGAGATTTGGATAAATAGAGTTATCAGAAGATTTAAGTGAAAGAAAATCAAGATAATACCAATGGGCTAATTCAAGTTCAAATAAAAGGCGAATTGGATTACTTCTCTAAAATCAATAAGATATATAGAATTTTATCTTATATTTAATGAAGTCTACATAATGATAAAGTCTGAACTTACAGTTTCAATATTTTCATCCTTCACAATTCGTTTTAGAAAAATTCCCATAAAAAAAATTTGAAAAATTGCTATTTTATTTTAATTTCGTTTCTCTTGGACAAAAAATTTTTTATACTTTTTTCTCGGCCTTTTTTTGTGAATTTGATAAAACTTTTTTGAGTTTCTCGATATTCTTATAAAGCAAAAATTAAATTGCACAAACCACTCTTTCAGGTGTATTTATGATAAATCTGGAGCAAATATCATCCAAATCGTTTAGAGGTACTTCTCCAAAATCTCGTTTGTCAGTACCTTAAAATTATATAAATAAAGCAACAACCTAAAGCAAAGGAAATAAAGACAACTAAGACAAAGATAAATAATCAGCCATAATTAATGAAAATTGTCTCGGCAATGATCTTCAAAAATTCTTTTTCCCAAAATTTTTTCCAATAATTCAGTTAAATTTCTATACTATTTTACCGAGAAAAATGAAAATCACCTCAATTTGTTTCGATCTTTTGCCTATAAACAGAATTGATTTTCCTATTCACCTATTGGTAAAATTTAGTACAAAAATGAATACACTCAATATTTATTCGCTAAAAACAATAGTTTTATACAATACAATAGTTTTAACAATAGGTATAAAAAGACCAACAACGTAAAAAAGAGCAAAAATATTTTGTCTCCACCTTATGTTGACAACCTTCTGTGTTAACAACCTCCACTGTTACCGGAACGTTTTGCTAAAGATTTATTTACAGATACGTATGCATATCCTATGGAGAAGCTGAACTGATCAGCTAATTTAGCAAATAAAATGAAATGAAGGAAAACTTGGGCGACTGGTGGATTCAACCAGAAACCATTATGAAAAAAATGATTTATAAAAATGATTTAAATTATATTTTCAGCCGAAAGGAATGCAAATGCAAACAAGATTTTAAAATGTAAGATAAATATAGTTACGAAAAGTATAGCGATAAAAAAAAATATTAAGGTAATTCCTATCCATCCTATCTAAGGTACTTCATTCAGATATATAGGCAAATCCATATGTTCTCCAAGTGTCCACAAAATCTCATATGGTTCAGGTTTGCTCGAAAACCAAATATATACCAAATGCTCAAATATCAATGGTACTGTCAGATTAAATGGCCACATGCTAAGTTTTACGATGGACGAACGAAGGCGAAGGCGATGAGAAAAAATGCTCTGATAATGCTAAGATAAATGCTCGATGATATTGATGACAATGACAAATGCTCGATGTAAAAATCAATGGGTTCTATTGATTTCCGATATGGTTTTGGATCTAGCAGCTTAGAAATGGCTCGACTTCGCGGTCAAAAAAATCGTTCATCTGTCGGAAGGATTACGAAAAAGGATTATGAAAACTTACATCCCATATCCGAAGATCTGACTGATAGCTGAAGCGTAGAGAGAATATCCGAATTTCCTTTTCTAACGCCAACACCCAAAAAGTAAAACAGCTTCCTAATAATGTGGCTAATGCCACTTTATTCCGCCAGACCCTTCCTCATATGAATGATTCAGAAGAAAATGTAGAATATTACCAATTTCTGTGCAGTGAAAACACAGCCCTTTTATCCGCTTCACCTTTGCATTTTTTAAGAATCGTTTAAATCAATTGCATCTCGTTTCAGCCATCGAGTGAGATGTTAATTGCGCCGAATGCTGATAAATGTTCGACAAATAATGCCTATCTTACCCGAATAATCTATATAGGTGGCACTTCTCGAGCAAAATCAGATGTTTTCACGATAGCGATCGATGTTTGCACGAGGCATGGAGAATAATTACCATAAAACTGCATAAGGCAATACAAAACGAAAGACGACCAAAAGTAGAAAGGAAAGCCAAGAAAAATGTGTTAGGAAAATAAAATGTATAAATAATATATTTTATATATTTTAACTAAATACTTATATATTTTAATCAAATATTTGAAAATAAAGTTTACACAATAAAGATGAACGAATATAGCGTTAACGCATAGTTTGATTTTTCAATTTCTATTCTCTTTTATTTGGCTTTTACAAACCACGAATTGCTTAGAAATTTAAACTCCTCCATTGTACGATGCGCACGAAAATAAATACGATTTCATATGAATGCTCATTTGCTGATAAAGCGAGTTTCTCAAGTTTCAGGCTTTTGATTAAAAAGCGCAAAACGCAGAAACATCGAAACACTGATTAAATCGTTATCAAAATGCACATCTTTCGTTTTTATTTTGTACCTTTATCAGTCAATAAATATTCATCTGAAACTGCACCGCACAGACTTACTAATTCTAATAGCAAATTATCCTACAAATAAAACGCTTTTTGCACAATTGTCTTTTAACTAGCAGAATAATAAAAAAACAATGCAAAGCAATTGAACGGTGCAAAAAATTTAATCAACAAATTTTTTCAACCTTGACCTTCGACCTTCCTTAGCTTTAAACGTCCTTTAAATATCCCCTTAATTCTTCACTATTTCCAGCTTTCTTTTAAATCCCCGAAATCTCATAAATGTACCATATTTCCAATTTTTATTTAGCATCCACTTTTCTAAATTTAAACAAATTTTGGTGAGAAATTATGCGGCATAATAGCGAATTTCAACTACCACGGGTCGAATCTTTGATCAGTGACAATAGCAAAATGGAACACTGGCTGGCAACACTGGCGACCCAGTCACGTCCCCGAGTGCCGCTCTGGTGAATTGGCCATAACATCTTCGCAGCTGCTAAATCCAGCTAAATTAGAAGTCAGTACAAAGAACAAACCTGGTGGACGGTGTTCATCGAGTCGTTTAGCAACACTCTGTGCACGCGAAATACGACGACGTTGACGACTGTTATTGGTATTATTATCATTAGTATTACTGGTAACAATATTAGAATTCCGACTTTTATTTGCGGTCAAATTTTCA
This sequence comes from Dracunculus medinensis, assembly GCA_900625125.1. NCBI lineage: Eukaryota > Metazoa > Nematoda > Chromadorea > Rhabditida > Dracunculidae > Dracunculus > Dracunculus medinensis. The sequence goes on from UYYG01001153.1 coordinate 372,936, forward strand.
TTTCCAACTTGATTTACCTCAATTAATCTGTTACAATCATCCCCTCTGGCACTTAATAATGATTCCAGAAGTCTTCGTCCCTCCATGTGCTTCGAGAAAATAAAATTGAATGGTTCCACAACTGACTTTGCCAAATCCGAAGGAGAAGGCCGCGATTACTTCTTAAAACAAACTAACACACAATCTTCGGATCAGATGGATGGTTGGTGTGAAGTATAAGCACGGTACGTTTAAAATTGGGGGAAGGGGGGGGGGGGGGGGGGAGTTTTGGTTGAAATTTGCTTTACTGTGCGAAATCAGAGAGATCGATGGAAATTGCATTATAGATTTGTATGATGAAAGAAATTTTAATGAGCAGACGGGGGAGCTGCGTTTTAGACTTCTTTCCGGGGCTTCTTCCTTTCATTCCTGTAGGAAATTGTAGCAAACGTTTTAACGAGTGTTTGAATGGTTTAGTCGTGAATTTAAGCCTCAACGTACATTTGACTTTGCTGGCCTCCTAATGCCAAGTATGGCCATCTACCTTTTTCTTCTTAATTGTTTTCTCAATTATTTTAATTTGGTACAATGTTTTTCTATGAGTATTATTACCTGTTGTCAACTCCTTTTCTACATTTAATTTGTAATATTTCGACGTTAGTTGGTACCAAAGTGGCTGCCAACAGTACGACTTATAGTAAGAAATTGACTTGCGGTGCATGAATTTTTTGTTTGCCTTAATAAAGTAATAAGACTGCGGATCGCTGATTGCTGGCGAAAGAGTAGAGTGAGGTTTGGCGACAAGTTAGAAATAACGGAAAACATTAGTAATGGTGCATTTAATGAAGCTTGAGGAGGTGTTTTTTGGAAAAAATGCAACTCTGAAGGAATATAACAGAGACTTCCAGTCGATTCCCTAGTTTAATCCACGACCGCGTTTGACCGCAGGGGAGATTAACATGGCCCCTGCGCAAGGATAACACGCAAATTCGTGAAGCATTCCAAGTTGTGAATTCAGATGCAACAAACGCAGCAAATTTTTATGTGAACTACGACGATTAATTTAATTTTTTTGAAATTGCTTTTATTCGTTTGCTTCATCGCTGCATCGTCGTTCTTCCTCGATTTTAATTCCACGAAAATGTGCAGAAGGTGAAGAAGAAGAAACGCAATAAGGGGGTCTTGTCCGCCATTTTGAAACACTCAGTTTGTCATTCGCTTACTTTGTGACACAAATGTTTTTAACGATTCGATTTCCTTCTTTTTTGTGAACATATTTGATTTAAAGCTTGAAATCTTAATTAGCTCCGTTTAAATAATAGTTTCGGAGGATTTTCGCGAGTTTTTCGCAAAGTATGCTTTATGTTATTTTCTTAACAATCTGCCAAATATTCTAATGGGAGCGCCGATGCTGAGGTTCCCCGCAGGAGTAAACCTGTGCAAAAATCCGGGTGATGCTGACGACTCACCTGTATTTCTGTCGAGCATATTTGTCCAATGCGAAAAGCCAGTGGAGCGAGTTCAACCAGTAATGGTGAGGATTCTTAAAAAAAAAAATTCTAAGGAACACTTCGACGTGAAAGCCCTCTATCTTTGTCTGTTTCTTTTTTTAATGGAAGATTCATCTCATCGAATCTGTACATTGATAGAAGTACATTGATAGCTTTTGAGAAATTATATGCATGCACGACGAAATGAAATAACAAGACTTCTCTTCTTCTTCTTATCTAACAGCTCTCGCCATTACTGGTTAGGCTGGCTCCGCTGGCCTCTCTAAGCTTCGGTCCGGTGCCATCGCTGGCAGCAATAGAAGCCATTCTTTTTTCAATCGTCTATATCTATAAATCCATGTATATTCCTCTATTCGTTCAAAATCTTCTCTAACTAGTCCAGGTCTTGATTGTTCCTTGCCTTTAATGCCATCAACCATAGAATTTAGCAAGTAACGGAATATGTGCAAAAAAAGCTGCTGTGGTGGACCTTAACCGATCTGCAACAGTACTGTTAATGCAGTTGCTATTTGGAGGAAGGTGGATGCAGTCAATTTATTGCGTTTTGTTTATTGCCTTTTGCTTTTAAACTTTATGAAACTTTGTGATGATTTATGATTTTGTAGAAAAAACAAAAATAACGAGTTTTTTTTTTGCAAATTATCTCTGACTATCCAAATAATATTTAAGTTCGACTCACCAAAAAGAAGGAATTAGTTTCTTTATTAGCATTCCAGAATATCAATTTGGTTGAATTTGGTTGAATAGCAAAATCAAAATCACTTTTAGATTTGTGGAAGAATGTCTCTTTTTTATCGTCGAACTGTTTTTCCAATTATTCATGCAAAATTTATCTCTTCAAATCAACATCGTTTATATTCGTCGGCGAATGGTTCCACTCTTATTTATTTTTTTTGTAATTTTTGCTTTCTAATTTTCTTAATTAAGAAATTTTATAATTATAATTTTATAATGTTTTATTGTAATGCTTAATAATGATTAATAATTCTTTTTTCTATAGAGGCTGATATGGTTGTGATTGGTGCAGGCCCTGGCGGATATGTTGCTGCAATAAAAGCTGCACAGATCGGTATGAAAACATATTGTATAGAAAAAGATGCAACATTAGGTGGAACTTGTCTTAATATTGGCTGTATACCTTCAAAATCACTTCTTCACAGTTCACATCTGTATCATATGGCGAAGCATGGATATTTAAATGAACGAGGTGTTGCTTTTTTCGCGATATTGAAGGAAAACTTTTTAATTTTTATTTATTTTGAGGAAGGAATAATAAGTGAAATATTAAATATAAAAATAAAATAAAAAATTTTTTACCATTTGCCGAACAGCAATAAGGAATGTTTCGATTCACTAGTTAACCATATTTTAGGAATCGAAGTGGCGCCAACATTAAATTTGGGGAAAATGATGGCGACTAAAGTTGCTTCTGTTAAAGCTTTAACTTCTGGCATCGCAATGTTATTTAAAGCAAATAATGTGGAATCGATTAATGGAATTGGTACAATTGTTGGACCGAATCAGGTGAAAATTAGAGGCTTATGCATCTTTTGTGTTTCTTATAGCTACATTTAATTTAATTTAATTTAATTAAAGATTGGCTTTTTAGGTCGATGTGAAAAAAGCTGATGGCTCAACGATGAGTATTTTAGCTCGTAATATTTTGATCGCAACAGGATCAGAAGTAATGCCTTTTCCTGGGATCGATATTGATGAAAAACAGGTTTAATTCACTTAAGTTCGTATTTTAGGATTAAGTTTCGAAGAAGCGTATCAATATCAGCAGAGATTTCATAATAGTCGATAATGAATGTGCTTAACATTTGAAACCCTTGTTTATCATAGTCTTTATATATGTATATATTTTTAGATAATTTCTTCAACTGGTGCACTATCACTAGAAAAAGTACCTCAAAAAATGGTTGTTATTGGTGCTGGTGTGATTGGAACAGAACTTGTAAAGGAATTTATTAAATTTATTAAATTTCAATTCTTTGTTTCAGTGAGTTAAATTTGTCAAAGTTATTCGTTCTAAACCAATTAATTATATATTGAAGGGTAGTGTATGGCAAAGACTTGGAGCCGAAATAACAGTCGTTGAATTTCTTGGCCATGCAGGTGGTCTTGGTATTGATATGGAAGTGGCCAAGCTTTTCCAGAAGACTCTTTCAAAGCAAGGTTAATTTTTCATTTTAATTTAATTATTAGGTGATTGGTGGTTTGATAAAATATTGTCCACAGTATTTTTTTTTGCAGTTATTCAAAATATTTATTTTCATTTATAAAACCTTTATCAGTTATTTCAAGTTATTTTTCATCTTGGTTAAGGAATGAAGTTCATGATGGAGACGAAAGTAACCGGGGCAGAAAAAATTGGTGGAAAAATATTTGTTCATGTAGAAAATGCAAAAAGTGGAAACAGTCAAACGGTTTTCGTATTTGGCAGTACTGTTAAAAGATATGTGCCTACCGTGCAGTAGAGCACTCATTTTGTCCTCTTTATCATTTAAATTATTCCTTTAATTTCTTTTCTCAATAAATTCTCGGTAATTCCATTTTATAGTTAGAGGCTGATGCACTTCTTGTTTCAATTGGCCGTAAGCCTTATACAGCAGAATTGGGGCTTGAAAATGTTGGAATTAAACTAGATTCAAAAGGTCGTGTACCTGTTGATGAACGATTTAGAACATTAATACCATCAATTTTTGCTATCGGTGATGTTATCGAAGGTCCAATGTTAGCCCACAAAGCTGAGGTTTTGATATATTCGTTTATAAAATGTTTAATTTTGTATGGGGAAAAATTTTTCGAAACAATACTTTGTGTTATGGAACAAATTTTTTAAGGTTTTTTTCACAGATATTTTAGTTTTTCTTGGATATTTGAAAATATATTTTTTATTTTGACAAATTCATTTTTATTGAAGGATGAAGGAATACTTTGTGTAGAAGGCATTGCTGGCGGATCTACTCACATAGATTACAGCTGCATTCCCTCAGTAATTTATACCCATCCAGAAATTGCCTGGGTTGGGAAATCGGAAGAAAAAATCAAAGAAGAAGTGAAGTTTTAAAAGATTTCTAGTGCCTTTCGTTATAATTCAGTTTATATCCTTCACTTATTTGTTTTATTAATGAATTTTTTAGGTTTTAACATTTTAATTTTTTATGTGTATTAAGAATGTACCTTACAAAATCGGAAAATTTCCTTTTGTCGCTAATTCTCGCGCGAAAACAATGGGTGAAACTGATGGATTTGTCAAAGTTATCGGCCATAAAGGAACTGATCGTATTCTCGGAATTCATATTGTAGGACCGGTAAATTAATAATATTAATAGTACAGATTTTTCAATTTTTTATTGTTATATTAATATTGCACTTTTATTAAAGTTCTTTTATTGTTACAACTTTTACTATCATTCCAAATTTTCTTCCTAAAAGAGAAGTTTTTTATTTGTAAATAAATTTAGAATGCTGGTGAAATGATCGCTGAAGCAGTCCTTGCAATGGAATACGGCGCTTCATGTGAAGATATTGCACGCGTTTGTCATCCTCATCCGGTAATTTTTAGGTTTTTCTCCATATTTTTTCATTCTTTCTAAATTCTTATTTTTCCAGTTTCTTCATTAATTTTTTTTTCAGACATTATCTGAAGCCTTTCGGGAAGCGAATTTACATGCATATTTTGGTAAAGCTATTAATATCATTTAATATGGTCTCAGTTCTTTTGTGGTTTTCATATCTCCGAACCAGCTGCATGTGGTTTCATATTATATTATTTATAGGGAAATATATTATAATTAGAAATATAGAAGAAAAGCAGTTAATTTTATGATTTTTGATTAATTTTGCTTGTTTCGTTCATCTTTATCGTACTTCATGAAATATTTATATAAGAACTATTATCGTGAAAACTGTTATTATTATGATGAGTTATTAACCACGGACGTGCTTTCATTTTATTCGTTTTTTATGTTTAATTGATAGTGGTTTTTTTTTTGAAAGATCGATTTGAGGTAATTTCATTTATTTCCATAAATTCGATTTTGAATTTATTGGCAAATTAATTGATTTATAATAATTTTAGAATTGTTTTGTTTTTCCACTTTTCATGAACATTTCATTATTAATACTTCATTAGACCATCTAATCGATTCTCTCATTTTCCTCGTTTTTTTATTTACAGTTTATTTATTATCAATTAATAAAATTTTAAGGAAAAAGCAAATTTAAAAGATTTTTTTTTAAATATTTCCTTTTTCTCAAATAAAAATGACTAAAAGAATCAATGGAAGCAATTTTGGAGACGCAATTGCCTGCGATGTTGAGTGGTAGTTGATTCCATTAAAAGATCTAATTTTTTATAATTTAATGAAATCAATTTTAAAATTTGGCCTAAATAAACAAAGAAAAATTTTATCAAAACCACTCACTTATTTTGAAAGACTAATGGAAGAAAAAAGGCAAAACGAAAAAATTAAAAGTTCTAAGAAGTAAAATAACCTAGAATTATCATTTTGTCATTCTACAAAAATAGAGTTGAATTAATGGATTCATCTTATTACCCAGCAAGATAAGGAGTTTCGTGCTTCTCGTGATATCGCCTTAGGAATCAAACAATCGGAAAAAATGAGACCTGCGGTGATCGGTGACGGTACTCAATCCATTAGGCTCAATCGAACTAATCTCGCGAAAGGGAACAGAAAGTTGGTTCCTGCGATTTTCTGAGAAGGAAGGAAAGGTGAGACAAGGTGAGAAAGATAATCATCTACCCACCTATTATACTCCATCTTGCCGCACCAAACCCATAAAGGGAAATAAAGGCTCCACCAATCGCGGCATCAATTCATTGCATTAATGGTGTAACCGCGCAAAAGCCGCGGAATAGTAACGAGTTGGCGGGAAATTTTGGTGAATGAAACATCCGAAGGAGCGAGTCGTTTTTTATTGAAGTGGTTTTAGTCGATGTTAATTAAGGTTTTTAAGATAAGAATGATTGTAATATTAATAAAATAAAATTGCTAAAAGGTAAAAATTTCCAGTGGGAGCCAAACTTTTGAGGGATTCCTCGCGGGGAAGTCGAATTTTGAATTTTATAGAGATATTTCATTCTTCTAAAACTTTCCACTTGCAAATTTCTCATGAATTCCACTTTCCTTTAAAAAATCTCTCTGAGCAACGAATTGTCGGTTGTTTGGCCAAGCGGAGTATGCCAAACCCTTTAGCTCATCGCCGGCCATCCGAGAATTATCGCTTCGGGTCGCCCATCCGAGCGAACCAGTTCATCGCCTTTGATTAATTGTTTCAGATCAGTAATGTTCTTCGACCGACGACTTTTAGTGAAAAGTTCGGGACCTTACGCACTTATTTGGTTAGTTTTTATAGAAACTGTAGTTTACCGTTGGGAATTTCCTTTAATTAAGTTTTGTTTTTCGTGTTTAAAAGAGATTGAAAGGAAGGGAAACATTCAATGGTTTATTGAATAAATGTAAAAGATTTGTCAAAAATAGATTCAATTTTTATAAATTTATTTATAAATTTATAAATTTTACAAATTTATTTCAAGGAGAATGGCGATGAAAATGAAATGGAAAGTTGAAAAGCGAAAAATTATGAGCATTAATATTCGAAAAATTTGGTACGTCTTAGAGTCTCTTTAATCGATGACTTAGCGCTTCCTCTTCATTAAGTTAAGTTTATCTTTAATTTTACCTCCCTGGCGAGAATCACATTCGCACGCTTTTCCCCGAAATTTCTACAAAAAACTATTAATTAATTACTTAATTTCGAATTTTTTATTAGCCTCATTCATTTTGTGAATTGCGGATGAAATACTGAAAAATCTGTTTTAAGTGCGGATTTGCTGAGTTCGCTGCCATCAACTAACCGCTCTTCGAATAAATTTTCCTTATATCTTATCGCTCATTTATTATATGGAACTGTACTCGTTTATCAAAAGCAGGGCGACTTTTTGCTTAGTATTTTCTTATTATTTATTAGCGCACTTTTGATTTATTTTTTTGTTTTATAATTTATATAAAGAATCTCATAACTGTGAAGAAAAATTAATCTCGTTATTTCAGTTGATGTAAGAGATTTCGTGAAATTCTTGCAAAGACCATGTTTGAATATCGGACTACAATATGATGAGTTCCAAAGGTTTTCAGTTGCAATACTTTTAAGAATTGTTATGAATTTCTTTTTTATTAACGAGCGAATAAAACGGTTCATTCCTTTCTTTAGCGTCGATGGGAAAGCTCCTCCTCATACACTTTTAAGAAAACGAAAAGCTGCCAATAACGATTTGGAGATTTCGCTAAATTTTGATGCTATTGATCCTCTGCAGTTTGTTTTACCTCCTTTCGTAAGTTTAACAAAGATAAATTAAATATTTATTGAACTTTATAGATTGAAGGGCATATGATTAGATCTTTTTGATAATTTATTCTATGTAATAAATATGTAATAAATTAATATTTATATTTATAATTTAAGAGTAAACAATACGAAGTTGGCGACTTTCCGGTTTTTGCAAGCATAGATATGAATGAAGAACATGATATTAATTTGTCTATTTCTTCGCAAAATTTTGATCATGATTTTGGTTGTTTAACTCCCGAACAGTCGGCTTATTTGTATGTTGATCTTCGTTTCATCGCATTAAAAAATATGATACTTTATATATTTATACCATTTGTGTGAGCATATATAATATGATTTGCCGTTTATTATTTTTGCAGTGAACAGCTACTGGGAATGGAGAACGAAAAATATGAGTCGTCTAATGCTGCACCAACTAATTTTGAAAACGATTTACTTGGTCATAATTCCATCCGACCATCCGAAATTCCATCCGAACATAAAGAACTATCAATTTTAAATGATGCTAATATTCAAGGAGTAGTTTTTTTATCGATGAAGTTTATTAATTTTTGGTTTCATTCTAATAATTCTGAAAAATCACAACGGAAAAAGAAATGACTCAGTAGAAATCTAGAATACATAATAAAGTTATTGGAATTGCAAATTGTTGCGCCTTATCTCCTGCGAGTGGACTTTTTGTTTAGAAAGAGAAAATACTTTACATGTAGTGTATATATTTTTTTAGGCTTGTGCTATTGAACTAGAACAAATTGAAGAGCAACCAAAAGCAAAAAAACGTCGTCTTCGTTTTCATCAGTTGGAATTCAATTGTCCTCTACAGTTGACTAGCGTTTGCACTTTTAGATTGCATCGTTCCACATCTAATTTCGAAATTTATATATATATTTATTCGATTATATAATTTTTTGTTGCTGAATTTATTGAATAGGAAGACTAGATTTTAGTGGGGCTTTTTTTTGTTTAAATATGCCTTTTTTTCCAAGAGCACTCTCTATTTCCAGCTAGGCTTGTTCTTCTGGCTCTTCAGAATGGAAAAGTTTTGCTATGGGAGTTATTTAGCGTTATGAGCATAGATGAATCGTTGGCATCACCCGAATTTTCGAAAGATTGGTTTACTCCTGCGAGCAGCAAAACTCCAATATCGCTGAGAGCTATAACTCATTGAACCATTCTGTTTTCATTTTTTTTTTTATCAATTTTCATTAAAGAAAAATTGAAATCTATCAGTTTTACAGTATCAAGTGGTTCTGAATTTTCAATATATAAATTTCATATTTCATAAAATTAAAGGAACAAATGAAAGCGCAATTGGATGATTATACAGATACACTGCGAAAACGGAAGCAAAAAAAGGCATTGACTGTTCTTAAAGACGATTTCTTTGGCGTAAATCCTTTATTTGATTCGCGTTTGTTTACAATGAAAGGTTCATTCAAATGTTATTTAATTTTATTATAAAATGATTATTTATGATTTACGAAATGATTACTTATTTATTTTTGTTTTGTGGTTTAGCAGTATAAAATAAATTTCTCTTATTTACTCACTTAATTTGGTAAAATATTGTTAACTTTATGTTATTTCAGCTAACCCTTGGTTTCCGCAACTGGTTCATAAGCCAGTTCAGAATTTTCATCAGTTAACATACGTCGAATTTTTGAAACTAGATCCACTTGAAAGACCAATTCTTAGACGTTTTAGATTCTTAAGTACCTTCAACCGTTCCGATCTGTCTGATGAACATAGTGGAAAAATACATCGCGATATCGATTCAACTAAATCGAACACAGATATGGATCGATTTGTATTTTTTTATTGATTTATATAATAAATGTTCCTGCCATCAAATTACAAATACATGCAATATTTTCAAGGCTACGGCGTCAACATTGCAAGAAGATGTGGAGACTTTCGCATATCAGTTTACCAATCCTAATCCTAAAGTTTCTATGGCAGTATTACGTAATTTGTCAGAAAAAAGTGGAAAAAAGTCGCAATGGTTTAGCGAAGATCTTTTAAAGTATAATATTAAAATATTTCTCCTTCGCTTTTTCTGCACACCTTTTAATAATTAAAAAAAATTTCGATCATTATTCTACAATTCGTTTGATCCTATATTTTTGTTTTATATGAATTTGCAGATTCATAACAGATAAGATAAGTGATGATGATTCGCATTTCGTGTTATTTTCGGATCTGGTTCAAAATTTCAGTCTTGTAAATGTTGTCAGATCATTTGCCTTTTTACTAGGTTCATTTTTAAAATTTTTTGATGTGGAAGATATGATTTTATTTAATTCTTTATTTATAGTATTGAATATTGAATTTAATTATTTTTAAAACTATTATTATCATTATTACCTTTTTTTGCTTTTTTTTCTGCAGTTCATTACCGTACCTTTTCTTTTTCTCATCAGTATTGCCTTTATTATGTTGTAATTTTATATCCAATTGAAAACAAAATTTTTTATTCTTACTTTACAATTATTTTACAAAAAGATAAATAAAATACAATTTTATTTAAATATAGTTTTTATTTAAAAAAATGAGTATTGTAGGAAATAAAATAAAAATTTCCCTGCTATTGATGTAAAATATATTTAGATATATTTAGATCTATTAAAAGCGAATCATTTGCTCGTTAGACAATTGGAAGCATTTGGTGATATCCAAATCAGTTTGCGCTTTTCAACTGTGATCGGAGAAGGAAATGATTTTTCTTAATTTTTCTCTTTCGTTTGAATCATTTATTTTTCTTTCGTTAAGGAAGAAATTTGGAAATACGCTTGTTTCTTGCAGTTTATTTTATTTTTTATTAATGTTTAATTTGCTATGAAACCTTTAACTCATTGAATTCATGAATAACTGCTGTCAATTATGAATTCAGCCTAATGTTCGAATAAGATTCAAATTTATAATTTTAAATTAAAAATTTTTTTCTCTTTTCAAATCTAAATTTAATTCACTGAATTCAAAATTTTAATACGATTGTCATTCCATCAACATTTTATCTCGACCAACGTTTTGAATTTTCTCTTCTAAATCTTAACCAATGAATTTTTCATCTTGTTGGATATGTAAAAATTTTATAATGCATTCGACGATTTAAAATTGTCTTTTCCATATTTTCCATATTTGCCAAATAACAAAATTATTCCGAGGAATTGTCCAAAAATGATAATTTAGATCTACACTCGTCTGATAAAATGTGGCAAGTCACTCTCAAAATTAGTCTTAGTTGCTTCAGGTTTTTTTACAAAGTACATTACATTTTGATATATCAAGGAAAAGAATTGTGGTGCAACTCAGATTAAAAGTTAAATGACAATAAAGTTTGAACTACGTGAGAAATGTGGCTTTAAGTTCAAATATAACTAACTATAAGACTCAATGATTCTTCTAAAGATGCGATAAACTTGTTTTTCATAAAATTAAGACATTCAGAGCTAGGGAGGACCTGATTTCCCTTTCCCTTAACATTCTTGGCACCAGTGATGCCCATTGGTGCTAAAAAGTGCTTTAGTTTTATGGAACTAACGCAGTGTTTTGTTGCAAACAATCATTTTAAATCGTAAGCGAATGAAAAAATAAGAAAATTTAATTTTTAGATTCGAGTAATCGAATATCGCGATGAATTCGTGTAAAAGTCATCATCATCCATGTACAACAACGACGATAGATCATTTAACGGATTTCTCTGAAATTTTTATCATTAAATTTTAATTTGTTAAACGATTCTTCAAATATTTTGGATTGGGAACAAATATTAAAGGTGATTTTACAACTGAAAATACGTATGAAATATATGGGATGTACAATAATTTATAGGCAAAAAAAGAAAATTTTCTATTTCTGTACTACAAAATTAAGCGGTGGACGGTGATTCTTCTTTATTGGACATTTAAATTGGATTTAATTTTATATAGTAAAATAAAGATATCTAGATATATAAAGATATGGAACTCTCTGGATAACCAAACTCCAACCAGTTTGATCATATCTCATCTTCGGCGTTAGAAGGTAAAATTGATAACCTTCATGAATCTGACCATGTTATGGTTCGAGCGGAAATTCGTATAAAACTCGCAATTCGCAAGAAATTCAATTATCTCATACTAAGAGATTCGAGGATAGTGAGTGCATCTCAAACCAAATTGTTGAAGCATCTCAATGATATCAACGATTTTCTAAAGCGATAGATGCATACTTGTCTCAACTAAAGAATTGCCTACGAAATTTACCACTTTTACGCTAGGATTTTTTTTAAAGAGTCCTCACCATTTCTGGTTAAACTTTCTCCGCTGGCTTGTTGCACTGGACAAATATGTCAGGAAATCCCTCAACGATAGAAATACAGGTGAGCCGCCAACATCACCCGGATTTTTGTACAGGTTTACTCCTGCGGGCAATCGAACCTCAGCATCGACGCTCACAATTGAGCAACAACCCACTAAGCCATTCTATCCATGCTAGGATATACTGGTAGGAAATGCTTTGGGTATCGGGATATATAATTGTCTGAAAAGGCTGCCAAAGCACGAATATCAAGAAATCCTGAAGTCCTGATACTTGGAAGAAGATAGCACTTCAGCGAGACAAAACACTATTGGGATATATAGATATGAAAATGGATACGATAATAGGAAATGGGAAATTATTCAATAGGAAATTATTCAATAGGAAAAGGGGGATAATAGGAAATTATTCAATCTCCTTCACAAGACAACTATACTCGGGAAACGATCAGTGAAATGGTTTGGGATAGGGATAGTATGATATGGTTGTTAAGACCATTAAGAATTAAGCACCGCCTCATAAGGTGGGAAGCCAAGTTTAACCATGATACACATGCCAATCTGTTGCTCCAGACATAACTGATTCTTTCGTCGAACCATATGTTTGCAACTGTGAATCACCAGTGGAACAGGAAATAATCTCTACTGTCCAAAAGTTCAAGACCATAAGACTGTCGGAGATTATGGTCTTCGCGCTAAACACTTCAAATTTCCATTGTTTTTTTCACTCATAGCAAAATGCACTTCCTGATGAAGAAAGAAATAATACTAGATGATTGTAGGAAAGCGATTCTGTTCCCAATTCCCAGGAAGGGTGACACGACATATTATGACAATTATAGAGGAAAAGTCTATTTCTGGGAAAATCGCGTTCCTTTTAAAAGGTAATATGAGATAATATGAGACAACAGAAGGCGCCCTAATTAAGCTGGATTTAGACCAAGATGCGGTTGTGCTGAACAAATATTCATGGAGGGTGAAATATTTCAAATATAGGCAGCCCACCGCCACTTGTTTCATCGTTTTTGCAGCTACCTTCGATTCAATTGATAGATTAGAGTTTTGGAGGGTGAGTTGAACATGACGGTGTTCCGTACATTGGCACAGATCTGGTTTAGATGGTCAATTGACCGAATCTTTGGAAATAAGAACTGGTGTCTGTCAAGAGTGTGTTCTTTCCTCTACAGTATTCTAAGCGATCGATTGTATAATGGGCATTAGCTTTTCGACTCTAGAAGTACAAATCAGTCCAGAGCATAATATTTACAAAATATTTAGTGATAATGTAGTCCTTTTTGTTGACGAAATATAAATAATGTTAAGCAATGTTGATTGCAGTGAGAATCGGACTAGAATCAATGCAAATAAAACGAAAATCTTTTCGTCTTATATAGCAAAAGCTGAATAGTTATTTTTATCAATTCTTTGACAATTAAGGAAGTGCCAGATTTCAAATATCTCGGACCCACTCTAATCCCAAATGGCCAAGCGGAAGGTGAAATTACAACTCGGATAATGGTGGCTAGAAATGTTTCCGACTGGCAAAATCCTTATGCAATCGTTGTGAAAAATAAAATGCGCCTTTATGTAGCTGCAATTCAATCTTGCTATTTGGCTGCGAGGTGTACCTTTGACCACTCATTTTACGGATTCGCCGAACGGATAAAATCTCATATGACTATATCCATCTTAGCTCAAATACCATCTGCATTAACTACCATCAAAAAGTCGCTTGCGCCGGTTAGAACATATTCGTCGCCTACCACGGAACTCCGCACATATTTCATTTCTTGCTAAACCATGTCGTGGATGGCATTAAAAGGGAGAAAGAGCAATCAAGACCTGGACTGATATAGCCAGAAAAGATTTTGAATGTATAGGTGGATCAGCGAGGAGTCGAATGCCGTTATAGCCGGTGAAGCCAGCCTGGCGAGAGCTCTTAGAGAAGAAAGAGAAGAAAAAAATAAAAGTAAAATAAAAAAGGACCTTGTTTCGCGATGTTTTTTATATTGAACATCTTTACGATAACCATTTTTAAATATTTGTGTCTTTAATATTTAATTAGATAAACAATATTAGATATCAGATATAAAAAATCTTGCTTGTTTATTTTAGTATTCCAAATTTAAGCCGGTGTATGTAAAATAAATATCATTTGTAGCATTATTGTATTATTAAATATTTAATTGTCAATAGATAAGTGAGGAATAAGATTTTTTTGAGTTTATTACCCGAAGTGTCGGTAATTCGCCAGCTTCAACTTTAAGAGCATCATCCACAAATTGATCCAGATTTAAATCGATGATCTGATTTTCTGGCAGATTGAACTGGTCACCCAAGTTGCGTACCAATTGCTTCATTGTGAGCCTAAATCAAATTGAATTTAAAATGTATTCAATTTTAAATTGCTTATTCATTTTTATCATTTTTATGCATATCTCTTTCTCAAAAGCCCTATTATTTTTTGCTCTTATTTAATGGTGAAAACATTGGAAAAAAGTTAAAAGAACCAACATTTTACCACCAAACCAAACTTGAACATTGCCAACGTTTTCTAATTTTCGACCGAAAAAGTGTAATTTTTTCAAATATTCTGAGGCGATCTCTATAGCTATTGTAGTTAATGATAATCCAACAATGCAATAAATAATCGTAAATGCCAAATAATTTTCACTGAAAATTTGTTATTTGCACCATATCGAAACTAATTTATTGTATCAAATTTATTCGATCAGTCAGTTATATCTGAAGTCATATATGGAACTTATATCATTTTATTTATTGTTTTATTTAGTCGAAATAATCATGAAATAAGCGAATGCATTATGTTCTGAATTCATCCTTGAGGTCTCTTTTGTTTTTACCGATTTCTGTTTCTTGTATCTTCTGCCTATTTCTGAAGAAAGGCGAGATCTGAGGTTATAAAATTTTATAAAATCTAACAGACTTTTTAGGAATGAGATCACCAAGTCCAATCGTTGTTAGTGAGACAAAATTGAAATAAATGGCTCCAAAGAAATCCATCTCTTTTTCATAGGCTGCTATTAGCACTGAACCTACGATTAAATAAAGAAAAAATGCTGAAAGTAGGACAATCGCATCCAGCCAAGAACCAACCTGAAATATTCATTTTCCTCACGTTTTGAGGGAAAATCATATGTAGCAAAAGCAATAGTAAAAGCAACCCTTTTTCTAATCATTCAGTGCAATAATTCGTTAACAATTTCGTTAATAAACTATTTATGGTAGAGTTCATTATTACGTTATTGGTCGAATTTTGAATATTTTTTTGCGCCAATACGCTTTAAACGAGTAAATGAGTAGTTTCTATTGTTTTCAAATAGTTGCATTGGATCGAAGGGCTTGGCAACGTGTCATCTTCATAGCCAGCTGAGCTGGGCTAATATTGCCGCGTACTGCTAAAAGGCGAAGAAATGGTGCGGATAGCTTTTATGCTATCATATATCATCTTCTTAACAGCATTTGTTAATATAAATGTTTAATAATTCGGCAATAATTGTTAAATTTTATTATTATCATCATATTTTGAGAATTTATGCCAATGAAAGGATAAAGCAATAAACTTACATCAATTTCATCATTTGATTTATCGTCGTTCATTCTTTTCTTAAATATTTTTAAATATGTATTTCACATATTTCGTGAATCATTTAAAAAAACTCGGATTCGCTACATTATTGGATTTCTTCCTTTCTGATTTCTTATCAGTGGCATTTCTCAATTTCTTTTTAAATTATTCGCCAATAATCTTTTTCTTTATGTTTATCAGTAAATTAGCAAAACTATCAAGAAAAGTGCAGATTTTGATGAATGTTAAAATTTTCTTAACTTTTTTTTTAAGAAAAGAAATATGCCGGCTTTGCATTCATTTTGCATTATATTCTCAGTATCGTTTACGTTTAGCGGTCGAGAAATTTGAATAAATATAAACTGCTACGAGGCAATGTTTATTTAAAATAGTTGATTAATTAATTGTTTAATTGCAAGCAAGAAATTAGTAAAATGGATTTGAATTAAGTGAAAGGCGAAAGGCGAAAGGTAAAATTTTAGTTGGAAATTAAATTTATTTTAGAGAACTTATTTTAGGGAGAAATTATAGAGAAAAACAGGTGTTACTTACATTTACATCATGGATATCATTGTAATTCACAAGAGCTTGCTTCTCCTTGGATCGAAATCTTTTTCTTCCAGTCTCGAAAAAATTCCTAAAATAAATATTCCTTATGCGTTAAACCCATGAACCATTAGAATCTAATAATTGGCTCCATAATATTTAATAAGAAGATAGAAAATTTGGAAATATTGCCAAGAATTTTAAATATTTTAAATATTTAACTAATTTCGTATAACCGTAATCCATCCTAGTTCAATTATAGTTGGTAATTATCGATAAAAACTTTTACAAGGAATTTTCGATTAGTCCTACAGAGTCAAACAATGGAAAACCACCAAATATTACGAACTGGTGAATTCCACTGGGTTTTTTTCCAATATTTTTCGTGACCTTTTACTATGGTTATCTGTACAATATTTGAATAAAATCTATACAGTTATTGTATGCCTTCCTACGTCCATTAAGACCCGAGAAAAATGAGAAAAATGAAATCATCTACAGTATCTTCCGGAAACATTTCGACGATTGATCACTATTATTTGAAATAGAATATAAATTGAATAAAATTAAATTATTTGGAAAATATCGAATTATTTAATTATAACTCTGAATAAAAAGGACCAACCTGAAATTTTTAACCGCACTCTTCGTCCATCTTTTCAGAAAAGCAGACAGAAATTTCCCTAAGTTAGCTATTGCCAACATTGATAGTGGTATTCCTATTAATCCATATATGATTACGAATATCCGTCCATGATTTGTTTTTGGAGTCACATTCCCATATCCTGAAATTAATCAGAAAGTTCAACAGAACTCTCTTAATCTTAAGAAGTGCGAATCATTATTTAAACAATTTTTCTCAGATACGTAATTAATAATTAACAAATATAAATCAACATAAAGAAGCTAATTTTCAGAAATCTACTATAGCAAACCTGGAAAATTGCCCGGTAGCAAGAAAGGCTATCAGCATATTTATGAAATGTGATTTATAAATTTTGAAACCATGTGAGGAACATGAAAAGCTAAGATATAAGATATAAGATACGCTATCCGGTTCCTGGTGTAAGAAGAAAAATATTAAAAATAAAAATAAGACTGCGAAGAAGATTTACCAATAGTAGTTATAACAGTGAAACAAAATATGATTGCATCAGTTATCGACCACTGATAAACCACTGGATTGCCATTTTTTTTTGATTTCGATTCTGCCAAAAAATTAATAAATTAGGAATAAGAAACAAATGTCAGCCAAACAAATTTATATCAAAAATCACTGCAATATTTTGATAAAAAATAATCAAAAATTTTGGCCAAGAAATGGCTGAGCGATAAAGAAATTCGATAAGTGATCTTTTAAAAAATAGCTGATATTTATTAGTGAAATGTGCCTTTAGTTCTTTGCTTGCCCTTTTGCTTTTTAATTCATAATTTTCCTCGATGTGAATTTTGAATTTTTCTATTTTTCCAAAATCTTCTAGCACCATTCACCATTTCTGGTCTGGTTAATTTCACTCGTTCACTATTAGGATAAGACTGCTTTACTAGAAAGTTTATTACTTAGAAGTATACAAGTGGATAACCAGTAGTTCCAGATTTTTTCCAATTCAGCGATTATTATATGAGACATTTTCGAAGAGTGACTTCGAAAATTTAAATAAACTGGTCGATAATATTCACAGTAAACTGATATGATTAATAATTCCTTTGGGTATTAAAAAATAAAATCGAACCTTCGATAATGTCGCCTACAGGATTCAAAAATTCATTAAGATCCTCAGGCTGACGACAATTTCTTATTGTTGATGACATTAATTTTGCAATTGCGATTTGATCACATTTATTCATTCGTTTTATTTTACTGTAAACTTCCATAAAACATTTTTTGAATTGTTCTGAAATTTTTATTTCATTCAACTAAGCAGATAATAAAGCATCGCTTTTCTAATCGTCAGCGTCATGAAAAAATTTCCCTAGATAGTCAAATAAAGGTAGAAGTGCAAGTAGGGTCCAAGTTACATCCAGGTTCTTTCGGGCAATTTTGTCACTTCATCCTTGTTAGAGGCAGGATTCGAACTTTGAAGATCGAGATGACAATTTACAATATCATCTAAGTTATCTAAGTAGCATTACTTATCTATGTAATTACTTAAATAAATGATGAATGATAAGCATTACAATATATTTAGGTTTCAACATTTATAAAACGCATTAAATTGTCCAATTGCCCAATTTCTCAAATTTTTTTTTATTAATTATAATTGCATAATTAGTTAATTTATTTATTAATTACATAATTAATGCGTTTAATTCAAAAAAATGCTTTAAAAAATATCAAAAAATCGGACCCTGCAAAAGTTCCTTTATAGCAGTGTTCCTATCAGCATTATTTGAACCATATTTTATCTGCAAGATTTCACTGGGAATAAATATTCAGAAAGAAAAATGATTAATGAAAAAATATGACCCAATGTCATAAAAATAACAGGCCTTTAGTACCACAGTAATTGGTGTTCTCCAATATTTCATAAGAAGTCAGTAAGCATGTTTAAATGAATAATGTAAAATAAGTTATAATGGCACTTTGAAAGCTAATTTGTAAAAAAAAGCCCGAAAATTGAGGAACTACATAAACTAGTTCATAAAAGCTGGTCAAGAAGATATTGCTTAAACTAAACTCAAGATCAAGCAATCATGAGTTTAATTCCTATTCTTTAACACGAGTAAACTGGTAATTAAAAGTTCAAACAATCTCGCTTCCTTAACTGAATCTCTGGTGAAAGGATCTGATTCTGATAACTTACCCAGTGGAGCCAGCCAAAAGAAATAGCGAATAATATGAGAAAAGGAAGAAATATGACATTTTTAAACATACGATCGCTATTGAATGATAATTATTAACCATTCAGCATATTAGTCCGAAATAAAGTAATTAGCGCTCACCATTTCTGGTAGCTCCGCAGGCTATCACTGCGATTTTTGGCCTGGAATTCTTTGGTTAGAAGTGCAGATGGGTTACCAATATCTGCACTTTTTAGCTCTCAATTTGCTTACGATTACACCTGGAGGAAGGCCGAACTCTTATCCCTCAACACTACAGTCTAAATCGCTGTCCAATGCGTTATGCTGCTTCTCCTCCCCCATCCCGCACATACTTAAGAATTCCAAAAATAAATAAGAATTTATTTTCACGCCATTTTTCCTAACTTTTTCTGACTCCACTGATTGATAAAATGATAACTCTTTGCCATTCATTTGATACAACAACTGAATGGTACCACCTGGACTAAACGACGCATAAGATTTTCAAAAATGAGCGAAAGAATCCATGATAACTATCATCGATGAGACCAAGCATCTTAGTTACCATCAAAATAGAAAAAATTTGTGAGAAAAATCAGTCCAAATGTTCAAATTTTCTTTGTTAAAAATTCGTCTGCCTAAGAGTCTAAAAATCTAAGAAAATTGATGAAAATAAGAGTTTTCTTGAAACCTTACCGACGAATTCGGATAAATGGTGAAGGCTTCAATCTTTCGTATAGCAAAAGCACCAGCAATTATATAAATAGCCACGACGATAGTCAATGATAAATGAAGAGCAACCGGCGCTAACTAAAATTTTAAATATTAATATTGGCGATACGAGATTAACTTTTCCAAGGAATAAGAAAATAGCAATCAACAAGGAAAGTTCAAATGCTAGAAGTAAGGCAGAAATAAGATTTCGACTCTCAGCATGATTTTCTTGCGTTATACTAGCTAAGTAAGTTAAGTTGGAATGTGGTCAATTTATGTTGGCTTTTCTCTGTGATTTAACGATTTCGTTCTTTTATCCTATAATTAAACTATATGCAACTAATGAAAAGGCTAACTTGGCATCAATATTCTTTTGATGGCTCATGCATTTGCCGTTATATAAGAATAAACCTTTTCCGAACGAATTAGTGGAGAAACACGTTATAAAGAAATAAAAGAAACATGTTATAAAGTAGCATTTTTTGAAGTCATCCTGGGTGAACCAGTTTTCATTCGATTAATTAAAATAAAGGGAGATCGAAATCTTTCTAATACTTTTTGCTAGGACATCCTTAGCTAAATTGAATTTATGGACTTCTAAAGAATGATAAATTCGATCATTAATTCTTCTTTCAAGTGTTAATAAATAGAGATATTTTAAAATCAAATTATTGGACTTACTTAGATGAATACAATTCGCAAAACAATAAAAGAAAGGCATTTTAGTCAAATTTCGTTAAACAAAATATTTATGTGGAAAGTCTTTCAGTTACTTTAGTCATTCTATATAATCATTTTATTTTAAAATAATAACGAAAGATTGAAGTAATATTGCCACAAATTAAAGGCTTTAAAATACGGTTCCTGGATTCTTTGAGGCCCAGTGGGCTGTCAATGAAATTATTTTCATGATAATGATATTTATTTTCTTTTATCCTTTTGTTAATCCACACAGATTTGGGAAAAATTAGCAAAAAAACACAAAGTTTTCTCGTCAATTTTCTATGGAAAAATATAATTATTTTATATTATTTAAAAAATGTACTAAAAAATAAAAAGTCATGTATTATTCTATATAATTACTTTACTATTTATATTTATATATCATAGTGATTAATAAATACTTTAATAGTTAATGAATAGTAAATGTTTTTCTAACTTAATTTATAGTATACTGAATATATTAATTTTAAGTATATATTATTAAGAATATATTAAGTAATGTGGTTAGCGATTTCAGGTTGGGCTAGCCGGTTAATGATCAAAAATTTTGCCAGCTGCATGGTGATAGAGCGATAGATGAGTCGTCAACTCGAACGTTTTCATTTCTCAGAGGTGGAGTATGAATTTTTACCTCTCAAAGCCATACCACTACCAATACGTTTGGTTATTCTGCGACGTAAATATTAAAAGACAAAATCTGCATCAGCAGCATGATTGAGTGGGTATATTGCCTAGCTTATCAAGCATCATGGTTCTCGACCTCTGGTAGATTTAAATCTAAAAGTGAAATCTGCTTGGATTCAAAAATTCCCTCTATATATTCTAATAATCAGAGGACCATTACCAAAAATGATGAGTGTTAAAAAAATTTTGAGTAATCTCAACAGTTTTTGGAAGTTTTAAGTGTTCTGAGCGAAAAAACTTTTAAAATCATTGTATAAATAATTCGATAGAATGTGGTATTAGTTGGTAACTTTTAATTTTTTGCGCCTATTTTCAATTAAACGATTCAATATTATTTCAAAGCAGTCAGGGTGATGCCACTTAAAATCAGCATCTTTTCAGCAGTAATTCCCTAACAGTCGCCACAATCTTCACACTGCGAAAACTTTTTTAATAAAAATTTTATAAAAAAAGAATAGGAGGAAAACAAAATATAAATATATTGTATAAATGCATAAATATTTTGAATGAATAAAAAAAGTATTTCTTGAGTGTTCTTTGACTGGAATTCTTACAACATAAATCCTGATTAGTTTAATAAGTTTGTTTCATTAATTCGCGAAAAGTTAAATTTTCTTGACTATTAGCATTGAATTAAATGGGGTGCGTCGGTGGCCCAGTGAAAAGGTAATTGCCATCGAGTATCGAGGTTACGGTTCAAATCCAGCCGATGCGCCATACTTCATCGAAAAGTTGCTCAGAAAGATAGAAAAGCTCAGTGGGTTGCTGCTCATCAATTCGGAGCACTGGTGCTGAAGTTCTACTTTCAGCATCTGTGCTTTAAAAATCCGAGTGATTCTGGCGACTCACCTGTGTTTCTGTCGCCAGGAGACTCCTAGCATATTTCTGAAAACCAATATGCCAGCTGAGCGAGTCTAACCAGCAATGGTGAGTGCTCTTAAAAAAAGAGTTTTTTTAACGAGGAATTTGTAACTTTAATTTTAATGTTGTAAGATATTTAATTCTTTTTTATCTAAAAATAATAGCGACCCGTGTGAACTCAGTTGTACAGCCATAAAGTGATTCTCTGGTAAAGTTACTTACAGTGGAATTTAACCTAACCATTGCGACTATATATATATAATTTTCTTAATGTTAATAAATCTTTAAAGCATGAAAACTTACCTCGTTGAAAGCGAATTGTCGTCTAAAAAGCATAGCCTTTTTGATTGGT
This sequence comes from Dracunculus medinensis, assembly GCA_900625125.1. Lineage (NCBI taxonomy): Eukaryota > Metazoa > Nematoda > Chromadorea > Rhabditida > Dracunculidae > Dracunculus > Dracunculus medinensis. The sequence goes on from UYYG01001153.1 coordinate 395,376, forward strand.
TTAACGATGAAAGAAGTTCGAAATAAAAAAAGAGGATCTGTGAAGGTTTTTGGGAATAATCGGTTGTAGAAAATCGAAATATGAACGGTGATGAGAATGGTTCGATTAAAGTTGAACTGATTTGAAGAAAAAAAAGTTTTAAAATGAAGATGACTACTATGAGAAAGCTTTTGAACTTCAATCAACGAAAAATGAATCAAGGCTTGGCTAGCAATTAAATTATATTCCCAATTGGAGATTTCTGCTTCCCAATCGCTTCGATTAAAAACTTTCTTCACTCGTTCATTGCATTTAACCTTATCTTACTATATTTAAATCTTCGAAATACCCACGAGATATTAAAGTACCAAATTAGTGCCGAATATCTACCGAGTATCACCTTTTGTATTAGATTAGGACGAATAATTATGGATGGGAAATACAAATTCCTCCTCTTAAGAATATTATATGAATATATAATATATATGCACTGCTAAAAAATTTTAGCAAAAAATTAAAGAAATGGTCCAAGGATCCTTGAAAATTCGGATTATATTTCACACATTATAGTTCGAATTAATAAAAGTTTTCTCCAAAATTAAAAAATAAAAAAATAAAGAACTGGAAAATGATTTGCGATTCAATTTGTTATAAAATATTTTAGAGTGCAAAACTAACCTTTTGGTTCGATAAAAAATTCCATCGAAATCGGGGAATTATCGCAATTAAATGCCAAATTCTTCGATGAATTTGTGGAAAATAAAGATACATGTAAGCAAAAACTATTTACACTTTATCTAATTTTAAGATTATTCTGAAAATTTAATTTGATATAAAAAAAAATTAACACGCAAATATGATCAATCCAAATTTCTATTTGTACTATTACTGCATTGGCAGTGGCAATACTAATCGTGTAGCAATCACTCTTGGCAATCTTAAAAGTTAAATGGTGTGTTTTTAAGACTATGTGAGTTAGCTGAGTGGTTCTTGCACAAATTATCGCATTGAGAATCTTTCAACAAGGGTAAGAGTAAGACCGTACTTCCATGGTCAAGAAAATTTTTGAAAATTTCTTACCATATATATCCAGTAAAAAAAAAAGACCTATAATCAGAAATAATGTTGATCACTCTTTTTTGCTTACTTACTAAATTTAAGCCAGGATCATGCGTGAAAGTTTTTCTTCGCTTTAAGATGAAATGCGAAAGACCACTCACCTGTACTTTAAACGTCGAATGACTTTCTAGTGAAGGAGCCTTGTCGCACCAAAAACAGAACAGAAAGAATTCTTGGAACTGAAAGATAAAGAAATATTTGAGGATAACTTTGATGTTTTTTTAAACTTATCAATATTTTCGAAAATTTAATACTAAAATTTTAAATTATGAACGTTAAAAAGTTTATGTTATTATTGCATAGTTTCATCATTTTTAATAATTAAATATACAATGGCTTTCTAACAAAAATTAAAATTTATGGTTTTCTTGTTTTTTAGTCTAATTTGACCGATTCAATTTATTGCTCATGCGCAGTTGAACATTTTTATTATTTCATTACTTCATTTTCTAACATCAAAAAGAAAAATTCGGAGGTGAACTTCGGTGTTATTTTCCTAAAGGGATTGATATTTGAATTTTTTTTAAAAATTCAAATTTTCAAGATTTTAGTGCGAAAAATTTATGAGAAAAATTTTTGAGAATGCACGTGTGAAAAATGATTTCCGTAGGGATTTGAGCTTTTCTAAAATCCAGTAATGATATGAAAAGATATGAGAAGAGATAGGGAAAATTTATAAACCTTTTCGCCAGATTAAACTGATAAAAGAATTATTCAATCGATGTACTTTAAGACTTAATTAATCTTTCTTTAGTGCATAAAAAGGCACTATCCATTTTATATAATTATTTGTGATAATCACTGATAAGAATAATAATTAGTAAGTAATAATCAAAGACCAAATTAATAAAAATAAGAAAAATCGCCTCAAAATTCAACCAGTCCCATTATTTGAGAAGCGTTGATCTTTTTTAAATAATCAGTACTAAAGGGTTTTGAGCCATAATAAAGTTGACCCGTTGACTCCCCTTTCCTGTCTTTATTTTGGGTTACTACTATAGTATACTAAAGAAACCTGGGCAAGTAAGTTCGGTTGGTTCGGCCACATTTTGCTTATTCAATTATAATCATCTCGATTAGATGATAAGAATCATAGTATTCATTCATCGATCATTAATTGCAAATGTTTTCTTAGTTTAAATCTAACCCACCTTCTTTATTTCTATAAATTCTCAGTTCCTTATGGTCTTTAATTTTCCTCTGGACCTATCTTTATGACCCAATTATCCATTTTAATCAGATGTTCGTAAATTAGTGAATTAGCCAACAATTTTAATAAATGTTTCAAAGTTTTTTAAATCAAAATTGGTAATTATTGAAGTTTTAATCCTATTTAAATATATTTATTGAAAAAAAACTTTAAAAGTAGGGAACCGTGTGTTAACAATTAATTGAATGGGAAATAATTTTAAATCAATAACTTAACGAGACGGTAATGAGAACCCACCTGCAATTCCATCCCTAAACAATTCTCTGGTGAAAGGATCACATCATTCGGTGCTATCAGAAGAAAAAAACCATAAATTGCGGTAAATTACTATATTATTTAATCGAACGAAAATCTCTACTGTGGCATTATTGTTGCATCGTTGAGTGATAATATAAATGAATAAAAAAAACATACCAATTCTTTCATTTGATACGGAATTGATGTGAAATTTGTGATGTAAAATTATTAAACATAAAATTTTTTATAAAATTTTTTTCGTTTTAAGGAATGGCAAGCATTGAGGATTATTTATATTTCAAAAATAACATTTTATTTTATTCCATTAATCATTTCATCATGACATTAAACTTCTCTTTTTGCAAATATTCTATAATAAAATAAATATTTATAAATTTTACTTTTCCGCTTTCTATAGCACTTTGGAAATCTTATCGAGAAATTCAATCGAATGATTAATAATGATTTAATCATTGTAAAAAAAAGGAACAAAACAAATATTATGATTTAAAAGAACGAAAAACGTTGAAGATGAATGATTATGTTTTAGCCGAAATTCTAGCTCAGATAGCTGCAACTAGAAGTGCTCTCCTTCTTCTATTAGCTGCCCATCATTGCTACACAATGGTTTGGCTAGCTCCGCTGGCTACGGTAAGATATTCCTAAGCCTTTCGATCTGATGCATGAAAATAACTGAAATCACTCCTTTTTCCATCTAAATTGTTCCAAATCTCCCTTGAATCGATCGAGGTCTTGGTTGGGTCTTGGTTGGCCATCCTGGCGTTTGAGCCACTCATCATAGGATTTAGCAGTGCATAAATTCCTGTGGTGGACGATGAGGAACACGACCAAACCAGCACACACACTTCATTCATAATTCATTAGTCGAGCGAAGCAATCTGTAGGACTGCGTCCATTTAATGGGTAGGTGCATCTTAAGCAGAAATGGTCAGAAACAAATAGTTTCTTGATATCTTCCACTTCCACTGGCCAATTTTTATAGCCGTATAATAGGATTATGAGTGCTACAGTTAAATACTATTTTTCGCTTGATCACTAAATATAAGAGTGGGTGCGAGATATCTAAAGTCGGGTGCCATTAATGAATTTGTATAAATTGGTATCTAAGCGGCGTATTATGCGATGAAAAACTAATTTGTGCTTGAATGCCGGTGATGCCAATAAAAAGAAAACTATAGGTGAGAAAACACAAATTTATTCACGTCAGTGCGTATTTAAAAAGTTTATCTCTACTCTCATACCTAATATGTTTATGAAATGCCTTGGTCTAAATCCTGCTTAGGGGCTGCCACAAGCAATTCAACAGAAAGGCAAACTTTCTCTAATAAACTAATTCCTCGATAGTTGTCGCAGTGCCTCCTATCATCCTATCATATTTTTTGGCAGTTGAAAGCAAAATTTTCTTATCCCAGTTACATGGGCACTTCCTCCTTCTTCCATGTCAATAAATATAATCTTTACGCTGTGAAGGCTTAAGGTTTCTATATACTGAGGTGACTCAGGTTGTCTTAAGCTAAGTTCAGCATAGAGTCTATCTTTAGCCAGGTCATGCATACACAACCTAGGAACATAAACCTATAGATTAGCACCATGCACTGCTATTATCCGAGTTGACCCTGTGATATAACCATTATTTTTCATTTGAACCAGGTTTGGTTAATCCTCTCAACCCAAAGTTAAGAATACACATTTACGACTGAGGCAAGCTATATCTACGACACAAAATGGAATGTAGACAATCTCGTCTGGCTACTTATATCTATAAAAGTTCTGAAATCTCACATCTCACAGCGTAGACATACAGCTGGTTCACATTATTAAGTACACATTATTAAAGAAGTTCTTTAGGCTGGAGAAGTTGGACGGTCGTTTTTAATATTGCTAATATTATTATATTCGGTTCAGATATTTATCACATGCACCACCGCATTACCACGCGCGTCGGAATAATACTCGCTAACGTCGTTTACGATTTGTTTAACCCATTCGCCATAGTCACTTAGTATATATGTACATATGGGTCTATAGCAATTACTCGGTCTCGATTTTAATAACAGGTTTACTTTTATCTAGGCAAGCAAAGAAATGATTCTTTATTTACGAAATTATGAAGAAAAAAAATTTATGAAATAAAATAATCACGAAAATATTAGCAATATATTATATAATATATTTAAAATATATATTAAATATTATATTTAAAATAATATGATTGAAATTATTACGAAATTGTAAAGAAAAAATCTTTTTTGATTAATTTCTATTTTTTCATTAATTTGCTTGTTTTTTTAAAATTTAATTTGCAAATTGATTTATTAATTTATACAATATTAAAATTTAATTTGCAAATTGATTTATTAATTTATACAATGTTATATTTTTTTAATGGGGATAGAATGGTTCAGTAGGTTGTTGCTCGACGGCAGGAGTAAACCTGTTCAAAAATCCAAGTGATGCTGGCGACTCACCTGTATTTCTATAGCCAAGGGACTCCCTAGCATATTGCTCAATGTGAAAGCCAGTGGAGCGAGTTTACCTAGTAATGGTAAGGACTCTTAAAAAAAAATGTTACATTTTATATAAGTTCAAATGAATTTGACCCATTATGGAAAACTTGAAAAATCTTCCAGGAACGAATTAATATGAGAAATTGCGAAACAACTTTTCATTGCTTAATCTCCTTTAAATACTTTTTTCTCCTTCCTCGCAAAATCATCATGGATGAAGAATGGGCAACTCCAAAACGATTTATTTAATTAGTGTTTAATTTTCTTAATTATTATTGTTATCAGCATTATTGCTATTATTTTTACTAACATTTATTATTCTGAATACTTCTAATTATTTATTAAGTATTGTTTACATTTTTATTATATGGTCGTATAAAAAGCGCCAAGCTTAAAAGTACATAAGTGGGAAATCTGCAAACTTTTGTTTAAAATTAAATCAGGGTGATATGAAATTAAGCATTTCAGGAATTTCTTCACTTGTTTTGATATATCATACAAAAAAAGGAGATAAGAAGAATTAGATCCAGCAATCCTTTTCTTGAGTCGGAAGTACTAAAAATACTAAAATCGTCAACCGACGTACCTAATTATTTTTTATGAACAATGAATACATTACGGATGTCATATTTTTCACACTATAATTTTACGTTGTAATTAATTGTAATTTAATCAATTCATTATAAGAAAAAAGAGATTAAGGTTTAAATAAAGGTTTAGAAATAATTTAGCTTTAATCAAAGCAATAAAAATAATTGTTCAAACAATTGTTAAGCCGTTGCCCCAAAGTTTTTTTGGCATTTTTTTCGTTTTATTTTCCTGATCTTAACTTTAAATTTAAATTTAAATTGCTTAAGAAAGAAATTTTGAGAAAATTGTAGGAAAAAATAGGAAACATACAGTATTCAGCACTAATCATCAAGCAGTGAGAGTGTTATATTAAATTACTAAGCATTTTGTGACAACTGAAGGTGTCTTAACTCGCTAATGCAAATACGGCTTATAGTAATGACAAATAGATAAGTAAATTTTATTTCATTATGGTACAATTTTATTTATATTTTTTATAAAAAGGAATGATAAGTTATTTCTCCTGAAAAACGATTCATAATTCTTCTTTGCGGAAAACTTAAGGTTTTTTTCGAAGTCTTCATTGAGAATTTTACTTGAAAACTAGTGATTATTTTGTTGTATAAGAACCAAATCCAGAATTTGCTATGCCCAGAAAACCCAAATTTATTTTAATGTAATTCATTATTCAAAATTAACGATGGTTCAAGTAATTTTTATTCAGTGATCGACTAAAGAGGAAAATTTCGGCTACATTTGGTACTTAAGCACATCATTAATTATCCTTAATATCCTTATTTCGGATTGACTCCGAACTGATTGGAACTTATGAAGGAGTTATTCAAATTCATCAATTCATCAAAGCATTTATTATAAGTGAAATATATTTCTGAAACTGGCTACAGATTCTTAATTCGCAAATCATAAGATGTTGAATGAAGAATTTTAGGATAAAACGAATCAACATCGCTAAAAAATTGCAAAAATTGTAAATGTAAATAAATCGTGTAATATGAAATATCGCAAATGTTTGTTCATTACAATATTTTGTCTGAACTAATAACTCTAATCGCAAAAAAAATAAAATAGAAAACAAAAATTTTTTTAATTCAGAAGGAATGCGTCACAATTTAAAATTATAAACCAGAATTAATTATAAAAAAAAAGAAAAAAACCCATTCAGCATTTAACGACAACCATATAGAAAGAAATACTAAACAATATTAAAATAATATTTAGCAAAGAAAATAAATAAACGGTGAAAAAATAGCTAAAAGCTTGCTAAAAGCTTGAAATATACAATGCCACATAATTTATTTAATTTACTTTTAAAATTAGATTACATTTCGCAAGACGAAAATTGCCTCAAAAGGTAATCGTTATAATGCAATAACTAAACTGTGAATTATGCGAAAAAATTTGTGATTTAAGTCAATGAATGAACTTGTGCAGCTTTATTATCCAACTTATTCATCTTACTTAGCGATAATGAAATATTATTTATAGAATATAATATAAAATATAATATATATTTATATAACATTTATAATAGTACATATTATTTATCCATAAATAAAACCAAAAATATATAAAATATCTTAATTCCCCTAATTTTTAAAAAATCTTAATTATATTGCATAAATTTAAATGTATAAATTAAAGAGACAAATGAAAAATGTTTTGCATACAATTCGATAAATTTAACAAATCTGTAATAAATCTGTAACTATGCAAATTATTATATTCATACTAATGAAAGCTGCTAATGTAAAGATATAGAAATTCAAGTCTAATAGCCAAAGGTAATACACCAGCTTGAAAAAAAGGTGGGGCTTGATGAGTATGGAAACCACTTGTGCAGCTTTAATCTTATTTATTCGATTCAATTGATAGAGTAGCGCTTTGGAGAGTGATGGAGTATGACAGAATATGATATAATCTTTCGAAATAAGAAGTGGCGTCCGTCAAGCGTTCTTTCTCCTTCAATATTCAATTCTTTCTCCTACAATATTCAATATATTCAGTGCGACAGACTGGATAATGGACATCGCTTGTCGCACTCCAGAGGTGTACAAATTACTCCCAGATCTTGAATACACACTGAATGATATAGTCCTCTTTGCTGACAGTTATGATGTGTTGAAACGCAAATAATGTTAAATAATGTGCCAACAACTGAACAGCGAGAATCGGACTCAGTATCGATGTAAAACGAAAATTTTTTCGTCTTATATACAAGAAGGTGAATAAAATACCTTATTTTATCACTTCATTACGTCGGTTAAGGAAATGCCAGATTTTAAATATCTCGGGTCCACTCTAGCCCCAAATGATCAAGCGGAAAAAGAAATTCAACCCTGATGATAGTAGCTAAAAAAGCTCTAAAAAAGCTTTCCTCCGGTTGATAAAACTTTATGGACACGTCGGACACGAAACCACTATTAAAATGAAAGCTCGTCATGTCATATGTACGCCCCGCCAGTTATCAGCTCACATTGTACACCAGCCTGAAAAAAGGCAGCTTGATGAGTATAAAAACTACGTTCTTGAATGAATGAATGATACATTCATTCAAGCAATACATCAACAAGATGGCACCATTGAGTGAGTGAGCTACTGGTATCTACATATATAGATAGAGAAAATACTATAGCAAAGCAAGAGCTTCCATGCTAAGATAGCTGACATCGACACCGAGAAATCCATTCCAGAATCAGCGGTTGGAAAAAATTGGAAAAAACTAGGCCAAAAGGCAATATTCTGATTGCACCAGCACAAGATATACAAGATGATTATTAAGTACTAAACACCAGATCCAATGAAACAGGAATCAACCACAATAGATAGGATTCAATGTGCATAGATAGATTGGGCAGAAACGCCTCAGAAACAGTCCAATACATAGTGGCAGGACATGCAACCAGAAATAACGTGCATTGAAACACATAACCAAGTAGCTTGCATCACCTCCATGAAAATTTGCTCAGACTTAAACCACTTCAAGATTAAATGGAAGATTCTCCAGAAAATCGTGGAAAATAATAAGGCGAAGATCCCGTGGGACTTCTCCATCCACAAACAGGTACTGGCCAATCAACCAGATATCGTGGCAATAGATAAGAATCAGAAATCAGCACAAGTGATATATATATATACCAAGCGATAGGAAGAAGGAATATGGGAAGTTAGAGAAAGAGGAAATATACGAAAGAAAATTTAGAAAAAATATGGAAAATAAAGTTCAAAGTGATTCTAGTGATAATTGGAGCTTTGAACTGTGATCTCTAAACTAGAAAATAGCTCCAGCAAATTCCAGGAACAATATCAGATATCTCTATCCAGAAAAGTTAAGATACTGCACAATCCTTAATCTACCAGGTGAGGATGACCCTCACCACCCACAGGGAGTGAGAAAGGGATCTTACTCATACAAAAGAAATGAGATAGAGTAATGTAAAATTATAAGCACGAAACGAAAGGTTTCTCAAGCTTTTTTGTCCTGTGCATTAAGCAAATCATTCAGGTTTACGAGCTCTTTCTATGGATTTTAAATGCACGAAATAAAAATATATAGAAATACAACTGGAAATACGAAATTCAAAAGTATCTGCGATTTTTAGTGGTGTTAAAATAAGAGATCTGTTGTCATCTACGTTCTCAATTTCAGTTAAAAATTAGAGATGAAAAATAAAGTAAGTTTCAGTTTTACAAGACTCATGAAATCTATCGACACAGGACAGCAGAGTCAAACATCGGTTTTTTTCTTGCGGAATAATTTGATTAGTCGATATATTCAATACTTTTGAGATATTTCCATGAAAATTTTACCTTGAACTCAAAATATTCAATAGAACCTTCAACAGATTAATATGAGTCCATTTGCCTTGCAAATATCTTTGCTTATTATTCAATTACAAAAATTTAGTCGTCAGAATTGGATTTGGAATTCTTCGCTTAAATCGAGAAATGGAATTTAAAAGCAAGGCTGTACAAATTTCCGTTGGGAGCATGGCGATTCCCCTTCCAATATTCTACCTTTATAAAGATTCCTTTTGGAAATCCGCTCCACTATCTTTTTTCTATCTAGATTTAGCTTTCCTGCCACACGGGACTTTTATTTCTTATTATATAAAACTCTGCGGCCAGCGTTATACTCCTTACTTTTCTCGTTGCGAACCTCAAACTTGTTATTAAACCTTAATAAAGATACGCAAATATACAAGAAAATAAAGCGAAGTAATGCCCTACTACAAAGAAATAATACAGTAAAAAAATCAAATATAAAATCTAAATGCCCATCATTCACCGACCGCTTCTCCACTCGTTTTCTCCTAATAAAAACACAAAATGACCAAAATTGATCCTTTGGGAGCTTATAATTTATTTAAGATGGGCGGAGATCCGGATGACTTGCTCAAATTTACAGCCAAATTTACTTTTTTCCCCTTTCGGCGACAAGGGTACTGTTGATTGCATCGCATATTGACTGGTTAGGATTCAGTTTAATTAACTGTAGACCATTTTCGGTCGGTTGAGACGAATTTTTTAATTTTCACTTCTTTTAGATAATTTTCGAATTTTAAGTGGTTAATCAGTGGTTAAACAGTCGATGCGTAACGAAGACACAATTATTTTGTATTGTACTGAATTGCAATTGCTTCGCTTTGGCTTTTCGAGCAATATTATCATTATATTATTTAAAAGATATTTATATAAGGAATGAACCAGCAGAAAGAAAAATCCCTTAATAAATAGAGAATATATTAAATATATTAGACGACTAAACGACTTATAGAAACATTTATTCCTATTTATTATAAAAAATCTAAGCCAAGGAATGTACCATACATACGCTGGAAAAAATAACAATAAATATGGCAATCATTCAACCAACACACCACATCACATTTAACTCTGCGCGGTTATTACTAAAATTAATATCATTCAGCTGCCTCTTAAAATTGTCGGTGGTGCACATACTACATTCATCCATAATTTATTCCAGTAACAAATGGTACAAATAAAAGTACAAAATTTATGACCATAGAAAATTTTATGAGCAACGCTATTTCACAATATATTTCAGAAAGATATTCTAATATCCGCGCAATGAAATATTAAAAACAATAAAGGTTGACAAATGTGTATCGAAAGTGAAGAATACCAATTTCCTCTAAAAATTTTTATAAAATTGAAGTGTAATAAATTAACAGATGTTAAGATTCAGACCCACCTGATGCAAGTGCAACCTGCAGGTTGCACTTCTTTCATTGATCCGCTAAAATTTCTGGCCGTATGAACAGAGAGCAAAGCCAGTCGAACCACAAATACAATAACATTCATTTATGCAGTTATGCATAATATATTGTATAAATAATTATTTAAAATTCTTTTTCCATCGCTTTATAATCCAATTATGAATTTATCGCTTTATAATCCAATTATGAATTCATTTTATAACAAAAATTTTTTAAATGAAACTTTATATCATTAAATGATCAGTTAGCCGAGCCAACTAATTTCCTTGATTTCATTGACATTAATTTTATAGCAATTTTATAGTAATATATAAATAATTAAGCAATTTTAAGCGCGACATTAGCAATCTCTTCTTCCGATAGGTGGTTTTTTTGCCATTCGAGTGGTACGTTGCTTCTGAGATCAAGAATCATGGACTCGATCCCCGACTGGAAAATTGTTGTTATGGACCACTTTTAAGATCAACACTATTTATTATGACTATTATTAGCCTATCACAAATTTTAGGAGTTTGTTTAATTGAAGATTTAAAAGACAAATTTTTTTAAGATCAAATTTTGTTCTTTTAATGATTTTTTTATTTAGTTCTATTTTCTACTGCCTTATTCTACAATAATTCTATTATTCCTTACGAAATACCATACTGATAATATTCCTATCGATAAAAGATACGCGATGTCGACCAAAAATCCCTACACTCAAACCATTTCCAGTAGCCATTGTAGGCAGAAACAGCACAGAAGAAAGTAGAAGAGGCGGGAAAGGGAATAAAGGAATGAAAATTGGGGAAATTATTGTATCTATATATTCTTAATTTACTGCGCATTAATTTCTTAATTTACTGTAAATATTACAAAAATTCATTGATGTGACAGTATTATGTAATTTGATTCCAACCAAATTTTACCCGTCCAAGGATTAATATGACGAGTAATAAAATTTTTTTTTTAATATTCAATTAGCAATCTCATAGAAGCAATACTTGCATGTAAAACTAACGATCAGCCAGATCAAAGAAGCAGTTTCATTTTTCCTTTTTTGTGGATGTTTCACAATTTAGTATCCTTTTAAAATATAATTCAAAATACCCATTGTCACTTGCTTTATTTATTTCGCAGTTGCTTCTGCATAGTTATGGCTATGTTATGGCTATGGCTTCTGCATAGTTATGGCATAGTTATGGCTATGGCTTCTGCATAATTATGGCTATTCTATAATGCCATGAATGTTTTAAAATAAAAAAGAGCTGCACAAAATGACTGCATTTAATCCGACTTAATAAGATATTTTTGCCAGAATACTTGAAATAAAAACTGGTACACCGACGCCCTTCGATGGCATTCACGAAGTGAACAGCTCCAGCAAGTATCTTACACATGCAGGCGATAAGGCCCTTTTTGCAGACAGTTGTGGATTATAGTAAATCATGTATCGGTGGCTATAGTAAAAACGAGGTTTCAGATTAATGTAATAAGACAGTAATACTCATTTCGAAGAACAGTAAAAAAGAAATTAATAGAGGGCAGCAAGAACGGAAGGCACCCAACGATATGATAGCACAGGCAATGAAAAAAGGATCTTTACTTAATTTTAGTCATGGCCTTGAACCAGCCTCCCAAATACTTCACTTTAGGAGCCAGCCAGGCCAGTCAAATCAAAAATATTTACTATTAAACATTAAAAAAAATTTACGAGATAATATCATGTTAGAACAAATTGAACTAGACAAAATGGTCAATATTAATAAACTGGAAACGAAGGATCAACCAAAGTTGCCCAAGATTCGTATCCTCCGATAATATCTTTAAAACGCAATGGATCGATATCAGCGAATTTCTCGCGTAGATTTAATACAGCCAACTGGGAATGATTTCCTCGCCGACAGATTACATAAACTAAAACTAAAACTAAATTTATTGCGATTATTGTCAAATGAAAATTATTAATGCCTGTATACCATAGAAAAAATAAAAAAGACCGAAAATTCTCCAAAACAAAATACCACAGCAAAAAAATAAAAACCTAACCTCCTACTGATTTCAAGCGATTTTCATCGAAGTCCAAGAATGAAAGAAGATTAGATCTGGTCATCTTTATAAGATTTGAAAATTCGATATCTGAGAAAAAATTTAACTTGCCAAAAAGTTCAGTAAATTGAATCAAAAAGTGGAAATTTCGAAAGAAACCAAATTAAAAACCAGCCACCAAAATTTTTACTATATTGCGTGCAAATATTGAATATAGTTATTTATTTATTTCATTAGCCACAAATTCATTCATATTTGCTTAATTCCTTACTTTTTGCAATAGAAATATGACCGATGTCAAACTGATTTGACGACCTTATATCTATAAGACAAGGAGAATCTGATATGCACATACTATAAAATTCACCAGCCGTTAATCGATCATCGGTTGCCAACAGATCCAGCGAGATGGGCTAAAAAACAAATTAATAACTTCGTGATTTTTAGCTTAATTAGCGCAAAATTGGTAGATTTATAAAAAAAATCTACAATCTGACTGTAACATGAAGAAAAGAAACTTTTTTTAAGAACACTAAAACACTAAAAATTACACTAAAAAAACACTACACTAAAAATTTATGAATAAAATCAAACGTTGTCATTTATCGGAGAATCACAAAACATTTCATAATCTCCAAGGAAATTTTTATCGTTATTAGCAGAACAGACCGCACAGTTTGCCTGCCGATTTCTTAAACGCACATTTTTAGTTATTCCCGTTAATCCATTAAATAAATAAATGCGTCCAGCAAAACTCGCTAAAAATAATTCAACCACTAGTATCAAAATAGCAAAGATTTACATTTCCAAGCACAAACACTGCTTTTATATTCAATTCAATATCTCAAAAACAGAAAAAAAATAGACATTTAAATTTAATTAATCTATCGCAAATTATGACTGAATTAATGTAATATCTCACTCACAAATATTAAGAGCACAAATTTTTATGATTTCGACAGCCTGCAAATTGCCAACAATACCCACAATTGGGCCTATTACACCACTATCAGCACAACGAGATACTGCAATAGCAGGCGGCGGCCTCGGAAATATACAACGGAAACATGGACAATCCTGTAAATCACATCTGTGAACAAAGGTTTCAATAAAGAAAAAACGTAAAATTTCATTTAACTAATTTAAAACAGATTTTACTTATTTCTTTCCCAAAACATTTCCAGCTTATATTGTATGTTATGAGCCTCTATGATAATATTTGCAAATTTAAATCCAAAAGAGAATTTCGGGAATTAAATTTTTCCAAGATACCTGGCCAAAGTTATAGACGCTTAACTGTCCCTCCCAACGAAGAGCACTACCTGATACCAAAGGTTTCTTAAGCAATACGCAAATATCATTAATCAGATATCTGAATGATATAGTTTAAACGCTTCGTAGAAAAATTTCAGTTAAATTGGCATAAATGAAAATGAAAATACAATAAAAATAAACTGTCAAAACAAACTATTAATTAAATTAAATTAACTATTAAAATCAAATTATGCAAATACAGTTATGAGCTTTATGCTAAATAAAGCAAAAATCTAAAAATAGGAAATTCTAAAAAATGACACCTGGTTGGAACATTATCTGTGCAATCAGCTATTACATCGTAATTATTTAAAATTTTTACAGCATTTTTAACCGTTAAATGAGTATCAAAGATCTCGACTTTGACCTTGCTATTTAATCTGAAATCGAATAAAGTATAGGAAAAACCTTTCATTTTGCCAGATTTATTGAAAAATCAAATAATTAAAAATGAACTGATTAATTGATGCCAGCAATGAAGATACTTTGGAATTGCCTAAGTCATTTTCCGAGTGGGCGATCTGACGATGCAAGTTGTCAATCGAAATATGATCGCCATCAACTATACCGATTCGTCCGATCCCTTAAAATATTTTATATAATTAAATTATAAAAAAAAAAATTCCTAACAACCAATAATAAATAACCAGATTTTCATATCATTCAAATTAACAAATGTAAATATAAGATATGAAATCTGAAAAAATTTGATAAATTTTGATGATAAATTACTAGAAACCTAATAACCTGCAGCTGCAGAATATAATGCAACTGGACATCCTAATCCACCGGCACCAACAATGAGAAGAGAAGAATAAAGCAATTTTTCTTGACCTGAAGAAGTAATATCTAATATAAAATTAACTGTACAGTATTTCGAAAATTAATTCCCGAAAAAACTTGGATGAGATTTGTTACGATTGATAATTTATTGAAGAAAAAAACCTGCAACTCCAATCTCTTCGACTATTAGCTGCCGACTATATCGACGAACTTCTTCAGTTGTTAAATTATGATTGCAAGAAAACATTTCATAAATGATCCACGCTGAAATACTTGTATAAAACAGGAATGTGGCTAGTAATTAAATAAGAATATACAAAGCAGTGTTATTTTATATGTATTTGTACCTTATCTGATGGACGGTGCAACAATGCCTAATGAAGAAGGAATAAATGCGGCGACTGGAGACGGGAGACGAAAGAAAAATTAGAAGGCAATAGGAAATGCACGGCAAACAAAGCAAAATTGCTACCAATTCTTGCTAAGCACAACTGCAAAGAATGCAAATTAATTGACAATAAATAATCAAATCTTTGAATGGATTTATCACTAAAATTCCTTTTTAATCACTCTATTGACTCTACAAAACTGTAATAAAAAGAAAAAATAAAAAATAAAACTTGCAAGAAAACCAAATTAAAAGTTGGAAATTTGAATTTCTTTTTTATATAAATAAATGAAATTTAGAAAATATCGGCAAATTAGCCAATGATTAAATGAAAAAATGAATATAAAATTTGACATAATTTCATCTATCACAATATTAAAAAGCAAAACCTTTGGTAACCCTGCACCTGATAGGACGCAGAACGCACCACACCGCCTTCTATATCTTTACTATTTAAGTTTCGGTGCCATTCGACTGGACATAAAATTCGTCCTCAATCGACATTTAAAGAGAGGCGAACTACATACAATTACAACGCTGCAGGCAAATCCATTCACTCAGTCGTCTGTGGAGAGTTTTTTAAAATGTGAAATGTAGGTTTCTCACGCTATATTCCCCTACAATCCTAATCACAAAATGAAGTCCTGTCCTAAAAGATAAGTTTAAGTCCAAGCGGTTAATCCAAGCTTGGGTCTTGGACCTAAACTTTAAACCTTAAGTCTGAGCCCAAAATTTAGGTCACAAGCGTGAACCTAAAATTTAGAGTTGGCTAAAACCGAAACTTAAGTGTAAGTGCTGGGTGCTAAGCCTGACTTCAACTTAAGCTTAAGTCTTATTACTAAATTTTGCTACCTTCAACAATATAACGCAAAAAATTCAAAATGAATATTTATGCAAACATGGGATTTCAAATTTTCCATTTTGATTTGTCTTGATATTTTGTATCGTCGCATTTCAAAATATTGCACTTATTTTGTTGCAAATTTCAGTAAAATAACTAAAATGACTGCTTTAATTCAAAAGCATAATTTATCATATAACTATATCACATCATTTATATTTGTAAATTAAAATCTATCATATTTAAAATTTTTTTCTCCAAACGAAATTTGCAAATATATTTTTGCTATTAAATGGTCGATTCAATAGCTTCATATCTATCGTTTCTTATCAGTTAGGTTATAGTAGTTATCAGCCAGCTATTCACGATAGAAATTGTAATTATTCGTTTTCTATCATTTCCAGCTTTTTCTAAATAGTTTTCTCATTATCAAAACTCAATTATCACCATAGAGTAGATTTTTTGATGTTTTTCTTTAAATATTTAACTAAAACTATTCATTTGTAGCATCAGTTCATACTATCACCTTTTTCTCCTCCTTTCTTAATGTTTTAATTTCAAATTATGTTTATAAATTATTAACTTTTATTATTGACTTTTTTATTATTAACTTCGGGTGATACTGGGGTGCTTTCTGAAAATCCTTCGCTGTACCAATAGCCAGTGGAAGCCAAATCAGAGATGGTGAGCGCCAGTAATTAATTAATCGAATTTTTTGCTTCCGTAGACTCAAAGAATATTTATTAATTTTTCTAGTCAATTAAAAGCCAAATTTATTAAGAAAATTGGAGGAAATAATCATTCCATTCGATTTTCGTGGACAAATGAACAGTTTTAATTTTGAAGCAAGCAATTTATTCCAACGATCCTTATTTGGCTCGATTTTTGGTTTCGATACGCCTTCTTTAAATTCTCATTCAGGTTAATCCTAAAAATATTTAATCCAATTTTGAATAAACTATTTTGAAAATTTTTCATTATATTTTAAAATATCAATTTTTTAAAATTTATTTTTTTAAAAGCTTACATAAAAAATTTGGAATTTTGGAATTTTAATATTAAAATTTTAATTGGCAATCTAATTGAGAAAATAATTAAAGATTAAGGCACTTTGTAACAAATACAAGTTTTGCCTGATTTTTTTAAATCCGCAAAATAATAATAATAACGAAGTACAGAATTCACAAATTCACAAACTTTTTCTTACTTTTCCTTCGGAATACTTTGTTCATTCCATTGATTTCAATCAAATAAATTAAATCGCTAGATGGGCATACGATGAATGGAGGAGCGTCAGTATCCGCGATGTCCTCCGCACCGTCAACGTCAACATTACCATTGGATGTAATTGATGCAAATCTTTTTCAAGGGAAGAAATATCTGAAAAATGAATATGTCGAGCGCAAATATAATTCTCAGCAAGAAATTTATCGAGAGATCGTTTCTGAATGTGCTCGTCTTGAAGAGGTTTTTGTATAGTTTGGCGATATCTTTGAACAAAAACATTCTTTAAAACTATCAATTAACACTTTTTCCCTCTTTTCATTCGAGACTAACATATTTAATGGCCAATTTACAATTGTAATTGCATTGATAACTGTTAAATCGAACTTTAACTACAAAATAATTTTGAGCGTAAGAAGTGAAGAGAATCTGTAATCTAAAATCTGTTGAATTGCGTTTATTTGGTTACTTGAAGAATTAACTTTCACTTAGCGACTGCAAAAAAGGCAGCGCCAGCAGATCGCCATTTCTTTGACTTCGTTCTAACCATTTATTATCAGATTTTGGAATTCATACGATCGTTTAGTGCAAAGAAGATTTCGCATGATTTTTCAGCTGAGTTTTTCAATTATTTCTACCGCTTAATTTGGCAAAAAAATTTAAACTATACAATGAGTAATGATTTAATGATTTTTAATACAAACAAATAATGATCTTCATAGAGTCATATGTGAATCTCGGAATCTTTTACAAAAGGTGCGCGTAACTTGCTTGGCATGAAAATAATAAGTAAGAAAAGAAATAACCCGGTAAGATTGAGATGCAAAACGAGTAAAACTGAATTATTGCAAATTAATAGTGAAGAAATAGCATGAAGAAGGAAAATATCGATTGAGGAAGATTGTTTGACTTTAAATCCCTCGCATCCACTCTAATCCCAAATGGCCAGACCAAAGACGAAATTGCAACCCTGACAAACGGTAGCGTTCTTCCGAATGATAAAGCCTTTATGAAGCCATCGCAAAATTACCATAAAAACGAAAGTCTGCGTCTGTAAAGCAGCGATTCGCTCCATTTTGCATTATATGATTACCAGACAATGCTGATAAGAGTGGAGGATATTACGCAGTTATTACCTTTGATTACTTATGTTTATGATATACTTTATTTGACCACTTAGCGGATAAAATCATGATTGCATCTATCCTTGCTCATTTATACCATTAACAGTACCATCGCCTTCGCTGGCTGGAGCATGATCGTCATCGTCCACCACAACAGTTGATACATATTTCGTTACTTGCTAAACAGTGAGTGTGATGAGTGGCGTCAAAAGCGAGGAGGGCCAATCAAGACCTGGGCTGATACGGTCAGGAAAGATTTTGAACCTTTTAAACGTATAGGGGAATACATGGATGCACTTAGACGGTGTAAAAAGGATGGCTTCTATTGCTATCAGCGATGGCAACAGATCGCGCAGTTTGAAAACAGAACCAGCCTAACGAGAAATTGTTAGAGCCTAAGAAGAACCTTTTAGCGACTGAGGTTAAACATCATAGATTCAATTTCTTTTCCTTGACAAGAGTAAAACCACCGAAAGTGTAATTCAAGTGTAACTAGAATCTCACTGGTATCTTCAAAAGACCTCACAAAAAGGACTCGGAAAGTAATAATCAAACCAAAAATGATGAATGCCCTTAGAAGAAGAATTCAAGAAGAATTGCATTATGAAATTATTCAAATTAGTCGAAATTAGAAAAAAAGAAAAAGTAAAAAAGTTAAAAAAATAAAAAAAGATTTAGCAAAAAATCACAAAATATAATCGGCATTAAAATTTTAAGCGAAACAAATAATAATATCAAATAATTTTATTTTTATTTTATTTAATTTTGTTCTAATAATACAGTTTTAATTTAATTTTATTTTGAGGTGAGAATATTATAGGAGATTTCATATGATAATTTCTTACAAAATTTTTATTGCGGATGAAAAAACCGGTTAAGTTGGCATTGGAGACTTGCGCTATGCGAATATTAATTATTTACTACAGTCGTAATATCTATTATATAACAATAATTCGAGATAATAAAAAACATGCATGCTTAATTCTTCTAATTTTTAATGAATCGATAGATTTACAGGGTTTAAGAAGCGTTTTTACAACTAATTTAATTATTCTAGAATTTAAAAGAAAAACTGAATATGAACGATCATTAAAATGTAAAGGCTCCAGCAGATTCCTGCATTTCTCCAGCAGATTCCTGCATTTAAAAGTTCTAAGTATACAATTTAAAATTTTAGAGGATTTTTTAATCTTTTTCTTCTATCAGCTTTCACCATTACTTATAAGCTTCGTTGGATGGCTAAGATGTCTCCAAACTGTTCGATCAACAATCAGTCAACAGCAATAGAAGTCATTTCTTTTTCCATCATTTGAGTCCATATATTACTACTGCTCCACCTATATATTCAAAATCTTTTCTGATTCTATCAGTCCGGATCTTGATTAGTCCACCTCGCTCTTGATGCCATCCTTCATAAGATTTAGCTCGAAATATATGCCAACTCCTGTGGTAGGCAACGAAGAACGTGCCCTAACCAGCAAGAACGGCATTCTGTGGTAGTACTGTTAAAGTAAGTGATATGTGAGCGAAGATGAATGCAATCATGTAAGATTATCTGCCCTGCGAACCGTAAAATGTTTCGTAGAGGTATGAGTGGTCAAAAGCTGGTATCTTATTAATATCTTCCACTCTCATCGGCCACCTCTCGTGTCCATAAAAGTTTCATCAACCGGAGGAAAGCTTTTCCAGCTACCACCATTAGGATTGTAATTTTGTTTTTCGCTTGATCATTTAGGATTAGAATGGATCCGAGACATTTAAAATCTGGTATTTCCTCAACAGGTGATGAATAATTGTTAAAAACAATTTTTTATCAACTTTTTTTATCAACTTGTATATAAAACGAAAAGGCTTTCATTTTATTCACATTGATCCTAAGTCACTCTCGCTGTTCAGTTGTCGACATATTATTTAGCATTATTTGCGTTTTATCATATCATAACTATCAGCAAAAAGGATTTCATCATCAGCGTTTTCAAGATCTGTGACATCTCTTGACTACCGATAAACAATTTCCTATCCAACCTATCGCATCGTTAAATATTGCAGGGAAAAGGACGCAACCTTGACGGACCGTGGTTCTTATTTTGAAGTTGTCTATTAGCTCCTCATATCTGTGCCGATATATGCTGATGAAATGCTTTTATGAGCTGAATGATGTTCTCTGGGACGCCAACATATTCTGTCATCCTCCAAAGCTGTTTTTTCAACTAAACGTAGGTAGCTGCAAAATCGATGAAAGAAAGGACAGCTAATATTTGAAACAATGTTCCAATAGCTTTCTTAACGTGAACACCTGGTCAGCACAACCGTCCTGGTTTCAGCTTGAATCCAGCTAGTTAGGGCACACACTGTTGTCTCGTAATGCCATAATGATAGTAGGTTGATTCCAAATCATTAAGCCAAGATTTAAATTATTACAAGATTAGTATTATATATAAATAAGGGGAATAATCATAGAATTTTCAAGTAAGATAAAAAATTTTGTTTTTTTCAACAGAATTTAATTTACAGACATATAAACTTTTTTTTTTAAAAACCCTCACCATTAGTGGTTCGACTCGTTCTGGTGATTTACTGCATTAGACATCCCTTAGCAATAGAAGTATAGATGGGTCGCCAGCATCACCCGCATTTTTAGACAGGTTTACTCCTGCAGGGAAAAGAACCTCAACATCAGCGCTATGAATTGAGCAACATTCTACTGAGCCATTCCATGCACTAATTCACATATATTTTGTTATTTTGTAACCACTTAAATTATCCAAATTAGTCCGTGAAGCAGCTAAAGTTCCTCAGGTTCCTTATATGAGCAAATCCTAGGATTATTAGCATAAAAATACATTCTAGAATTAGAAATGACAATACAGAAATAGTAACTAATAAATAAAAACTTATATTTTTAATTTTAACCGGTCAAAATATTATTGAATAATATAAAATAGCATTTAAAAATATTTTTATATTTTTACAAAATTTAATGCTGCATTAACAATTAATATTCAATATTCAATATTCGATATTCTTTTCCTTGAACATAATTGGTTTAATTAATTAAATCCACGAAATGTTTCCTCGAAATCTTCGTCAAAAGACTATTTTTACATATTTTCTCATATATTTTATAAAATTCTCGATTTTATTAATATATGTTATTTTCATTACCTTTTCAAGTTATTTGTCAGCAGTTTTCTTTTCTTGATTTTAACTTTTTACGACAAAATTCCGGTATAAAATTATATACAAAGAATTATTTAAAGCTAAAATTTCATACAAAAATTTTCTTAATTCAAATGTTTCAGGAATTTCCTAAAAATAATTCGACGATAGCAAACAGTGACTATTGCGATGATAATGAAGGAGAAGAGGAGAAGCAATATCCGATAAAAAAATTTAGCACTTCGTATAATCTGGGGATCGCTTTCGAAGATTTGATAAAAGTAGTCATTAATGTGATGAAAGAAACTGGAATAATTAATAAAAAAGTTTCGGACAAAGAAAATCCAGAAGAAATCCTCAGAAAAAAACGAAAAATGGTAAATTTTTTATACTAATCCGTAAACAACGAAAAGAAATCACTCATTTTTCGAAACTTTCATATTTTGAAAGAACTAAGAGACTTTCAAATTCATATGAGAGGAAATTTACAAAAAGAAATGAGATTATTATTAGTTAGTTATTATTAAATTATTATTAATATTATTACTATTATCGCAAATAACACAAGCAGATGCATGCTGTTTTCTACTGCCATGAACCTGAAAACACGCCGTGCTTCTTTTGAATAAAATTTCTAAGTAACAAAATTTTTATAGAACAATGAAGCAGCAGCGCGATATAGACGACGACAAAAAGAATTTCGTGAGGATGTCGAATTGGAATTTGAGAATTTATTAAACAAAAATGAATCCCTAAAAAAGGAAATTAAACGTTTAAAGCACGAAGTAGATGAATTAAAAGAATTTTTGCTGCACGAGAAAAATCCCTTTTTTTAAATATTCCCTTTAAACATATTTTCATTTTAAATATATTTATGTTTTTTATTTTCTTTTTTATTGATTCTCACAGGTGTTCTTTCTTTCTTCCCCTATAGTTTTTTTCACACCCTGCCAGTCTCTTATTTTATCACAAATTTCATTATTTTATAACTTTTTAAACTCATTTGCATTAATCAAGTCGAAGGCAGAATGTGTGTTGAGATCACTGGCAATAGAGATGAGTGGCTTCGTAAAGTTAGCCTAATTGGCCGAATTACACGTTTCTTAGATTGCCATCTCAACAATAAAAAGTGCATGATTCATCTGCAATTCATTCAAATTTATATTTTTCCGAAGAATTTCCAATTCACTTTTCTGTTCCAAAAAAATTTGATTAGCGGTTTTAAAATTTATTTCATTGTCTTCTAATAGCCTGAGAAGCAGTTCAAAATATTCATTATCAGTAAATGAAAACAAAACACATATTTAAAAAAAATATCCTTCAAAAATTCAAATAAAGCGAAAGAAAACAAAGCGAGAAAAAAAAGAAGTGAAAAATTTCAAAGTGATGAAAATACAATTTTCACATATTCAAGTTTATATCGAAAAATACAGGGAGAAATATGGAACTATTCTTTTAATATATATGCTATTTACTTTAAATATTTAATTGATTTCATTATAAAATCCATTTTATTGTGGAAAAAGCACCGTAGTAAAGAAGACTATATTCATATTATAACACTATATTATAACCAGAAAATAGCAAACAAATTTTCAAGCATTATAAATTCCAATTAAGCACTAAAGAAAGCATCGAGTAAATTTTTAGTCGCAGCAATAGCAGACTCTCCGCTAAACGCTCAGCAATTTGTACTTCTCATATTTCGCAATATGAATGAAAATAAAGCACTCATGATTTTATAATTATAATGATTTAAAATTTAGATAAAATTTATGAAATAAATTCAAATTAGATTTAATAAATAAAGAGAATAATAACATAATAAAAGGATTATTTGATCAATTAATTATCAGATAAGTGGAGACAATGTTAAACAACATTAATAAACCTAATCTATTCTGGTAAAAAAAAAGAAAATATAATAAATGATAGAATGGAAAACATGAAGACAAAAGGATAGTGATAATGACAAATGTGCTAACAGACTATCAACTGAGATAAAAAAAATTTAGCCTACTTCTTCATATTAATCGCGCGAAAGATGCCACAATCCAACTGTCGAATCACTAAAAATTATCGACGCAATCACAGCAATACTACGAAACGGTTGCAGAATACAGAAAAATTAAATTACGATAAAATTACAAAAATTAAATTATAAATTAAATAACAGTGCTAAAAGTTATAATACTTAAATTATGATACTTAAATTTACAGAATTCAAATATATTTCTTAATTTTCAGAAACTGTTGACTTTTGGCTATGTGAGAAGAAGAGCCTTTTTTCTTGATTATTTTAATTCCTTAGCCAAATCACGGTCAGCTAATAAAAATATTTTCAGCGGTGATTGTAACAAGTTAGAAAAATAATGCCATAAAATA
Source organism: Dracunculus medinensis (assembly GCA_900625125.1). Lineage (NCBI taxonomy): Eukaryota > Metazoa > Nematoda > Chromadorea > Rhabditida > Dracunculidae > Dracunculus > Dracunculus medinensis. The sequence goes on from UYYG01001153.1 coordinate 419,523, forward strand.
TACCTGGAACCGGTAAAAATAAGACTCGAATTAGCAATTACTGTATTAATCGATTCGTTATGTGCATGGCTTAACTAAAAAAGAACTGAAGTAAAGAAAAGAGGGAAAAAAATTACAACACAATTATTATATTCTAATTGTTAAAACCATTATTGTAAAAATAGCTTATCAGGTGGGGCGGAATTTAATTAAACCGTTTTCAATGGCATATTGGTTGAAAAATGATAGAGTGAGTCATAACAGGCATTACTCCCAGCGCCACTTGGATTTTACTTTTAAGAATAGACTTCCACATGCCAGAGAGCACCAACTAAGAATTCATTCTGCTTCACCTAACGACAATCACCACTCCCTAATTAGCGATTAAAATGTATAACAATTAACTGAGTTTGCTAGAATCTTCTCGACTCGACTTTCCACATTTCTTAAAATACAATTTTGATAATACCAAACACTGCTTTGACATTTAAAAATGATTTACGTAATATACTGTGAAGATGTTGCAAAAAAAATCTTCGTGATATATACATCAAATTTAAAAATAAAAGCATTTGCAATAAATTTTTAATGTCTTAAATGTTTTAAACTGACCCTCACTATATAACAAAAGTTAAAAAATAAAATCCGAAAGCGCATGAAACAAATTTAAAAATTTACTTCTTCAATAAGTCTTAATTTTCGATTACTAACAATATCCCAGAGTTTTATCGACCCTTCTCTACATACGGTCGCGAGTAAAGTTCGTTGTGCAGGAACGAGGCACATATCCATTATCCATTTATTATGCGATCTTAATTCCACGTGATCCCTCTTCATATCACGCAGTGAAAAGCGCATTATATTCTTAAACAGATGCATCAGTGAACAGAGAAGTTTAGTATAAATTTAGCATTTATTTAAACACAATTCTATAAAGAGAAAAAATTTATTGGAAAAAATTCGATAGAAGAATTTCAAAATTTTAAATTAACCAAATCTTTGGATGCCGTAAATAATGAGTCGTTAAAAACACGAATGGATGTAACCGAATCATAATGACGAGGAGTAAACTCGAAAGAAGCATCATAGATGCCTTCACCTTCTGCCGAAACATCGTAAAGTTTTACATAATGATCTCGTGAGCCTGTGAACACTTTTGGCCTTACATCATCCAGTACCTCCAGGCATGTCACTTCCGATCTTAAAAAAGTGCCCCGTTAATATGAATTGCTTTTTTCTATTCTCATTAATGTATAATCTGTGAGTGGAATTATCAGTATTTTATGCAAAATTTCAATTTCTACCAAACATATGCGAATTGCGAAAAAATTAAAATTTTTCGCAAGTTTTATATTCAAATTACAAAAATAATTGAGAAGTAGCAACGACCTTGGTCCATGAGTAGCGCAATTTAGTCGACCAAATGCCGCAAATTTTTCCATATTCCATATTCGTACATCACCACAATATGATGTGAAAAGCAATCTTAAATGCAAAATTTATAATATAAAAATCCATCAGATCCAACATATATACTTACATTATACAAATTCTCTAAGAAAATTTAATATTTTCACAAAATTTTGCAAGAAATTTTAGAAATTTTGCTGCAAAGAACCACATTGAATCTCAGATAAGCCTCTTATTTGCGGCCATACTACTTTCAAATCTATTTATTTTTGAAACAACCAAGCACCAAATTAATTAAAACAAATATGATTAAAAGATAAGATTAATGAAAAGATGAAAAAAAATTAGTGAACGATAAATGACACAAAAGGACAAAAAGACAACAAGGTAATGAAAAATAGTATTATGATAATAATAAATAATAAGATGATAATATTAATAAAAATAATAATAATATAATAAAGGGCAAATGGAGAGTAATTCAAGTCGAAGTGGACGTATTGCTGACACATATTCGAATGATAAATGACTAAGATTTCAAATTACCTGCAGCATAATGCGAAACTCTTAAATAATATCATGTCATGGATGAAATATTAATCTTTTTTTTAAACATAGTTAAGGATGATGCACAAACAATTTGGCAGCTTATTTCAGTAATTAATAGTGCGAATAAAAAAGTCATCCCTTAGATCAATTTTAGTCAATTTTAGTCCACTAAATCTTTTTGAAATTTATTGTACTATTTTGAATAATCTAGTTTGATATAAAATTTTATATGTATGAATTGAATCTTGCTTAGTTCGACGAAATGAGAGTGAATCTAGGTTGTATAGTTAAAGTTATGCCTCATAAATTAGATTGCTATTAGGTGACGTGCAGGATATTTTTGGAGTCCTTCAATTAATTCATATCTAGGGGAACAAGAAGAGGTTGCATTATTTTCAAGTAGACCAAACGAATGTTTCATATGTTTTAATAAAAAAGCTTTATGCCTTACGATTTATGCCTTTAAACGACCGAAAAATAAAACTATAATTAAAATAAATAAAATAAGATAAAATTTATTCTTGAGGACTTCTTTACTATGATTTTGCAATGAAGGTCGAAATCAAAATTTTCATCCACAACTATGCTAAGAATTTGCCATTTTACATATAATCATAAAGGACAGCACTCTCTCATATATTTCGTATTCAAAATCGTTAATTATCGTTAAATTAAAACCTTCCAGTTGGATCGATTTCTGCTGCACTGATAAATGTCTCAGAAACAGGAACCATATTCTGACGAGAACTGTTTTCTGGCAATACCTCTCCTGAATTTTTTCAAGAAAATTGATTTTCGAGTTTTACTCGAGAATGTAATATTATTAATAAAAATTTTTTTCTTGGAAAATCTTAAATAATTCGGCTGAAAAAAGTCCCTATATTTCTTAAGGCTTTTTAAAATAATTTATTGAACCCGTTGCCAAAAGACCATATCCATTTTTCGAAATATTCCAGGGAAAAACTGAAAGAAAAAATAATTCGATAAAACGACAACTAAGTGAATAATGAACAAAATGGCTTCAAAAAAATAATTACTAACTCCCTCTGATTATCCCCTCTGATTCATAATAACTGAACGGACTATAAAAAAAAAAAGCAAATAATCTGCATAATTTGGAAAAATAAATATAAAAAGGCCAACCCTCTGTTGTAAGCCCTGAAGAATGCAACGTTCGTATACTCTGACTGACACGTAAATCCCATATACGTACCGTTGACGTAGATACACTTAAAGCTAAATGCGTATTGGGTATAAAACGAACACATGTAACATTGTTTGCATGCAAACCTAGATTGCTTCGTTCGATGCCACATTCCAAATCCCAAATTTTTGCTTGCCTATCTATAAAACAAACATTTATGGAAAAATAAATAAAATTTAAAAAATCTTTTAATTCTTTTAATTCGTAAATAAAGGGAGATTAGCAAATAAAAGAAGAATAGCTTTTCTAATTCGATAGCTAAAATCTGTTTCATCAAAATATCGTATTCACTTACTACGAATCAATTTCTCATAATAATTAATTTATTTCCGAATAAAAAGACCATCATAAAAATATATAATTTACTAAAAAATCGAAAAAAATGAAAATCGCTTTCAGATGTTGATAATCTCTTCAAAAAAAACCATCATATGTTGTTGGTACTCAAAAAGATAAAAATAACATAATAATAATATTATAATATAGTAAATAATATAATAAAATTATAGCAATAAACAATAAAACCATATTAATAATAATAATAGAATAATTAGATAACAAACTGTAATAAAAGTATAGTAAGAATGAAAATAATATTAATAATATTGCAATGCCTTTCGATCCCGTAATAAGAATTCCATCATAAATATCCAATGAAAGAATCGATTTTGAATGTCCATCAAGAGTATGTGATCGAATAAGTAATCGAGAAGAAGCCTTAATATCGCGTAAACCCGTAGCAGTACGAGCAATAAAAGGTACCATACGACCAACTTTTCTATATAATCTCAATTTTACAAATTTATTCCAATCATTTTTATTTTTAAAATCTACTTGAGAGATCAAAAATGTCAAACATAATTAATATTAAAACAATTTCTGGATTTTTCGAATTTTTTTTCACTGCGGACTAATAAGCGAAAATGCAGAAAAATGGAATACTTCCGATTTCCATGTGTTGGTGTTGCTGTGGATGACGATGACGATGGTGTCGAGGCATGTCTATCATTTTCAAAAATTTGCTCAGGTTTGACAACTGAATTTGACAACTCATTTGTCAAATCATTAACGACAGAAAACTCTGTCTGCTGAATATGACTATTTGAAGTCGCAATTTCGACATCATTTGCTGGATAGAGAAGTTCACAAACGGTTGTTGTTCGATGACGCGCTTTCTTCTTTCCATATGCTAGAAAAAATAAAGAAATAAAGAAATAAAAGAATAGAAATATAATTAGTTAAAAATGTTTATTTTAAAATATTACTAAGGAATACCACTAGGCATATTTTCTTTAGATTAACGAACCACTCGCCTTCGCCTACCTTTGCTGCTTTTTATTAATTACTCTCCTTAACCGTATTCGGTGTTGTTTTGAAAATTATTAATTAAACATTCTCCCTAGTCACATTCGTTCTTACTTCGAATCTTTTCATTTATTATCATAAATACTATTTTTAATAAATTTTCATTCACTGTCGCAAGTGCATACTCTTTTTCGACACAAATTATTCGAAAAAATTCCTTTTTACCAAATAATATAATTCACAGAACAGAACTACAACAGAAATAACAGAACTACAACAGAAATAATTTTAATGAAGTTAAAAAAAAAAAATAAAAATATTTGCCCAACTCCACTGAAGTATTTGTATAATCTGGTGAAATTGAATAAATTTAATAAGGTGTATCATGCAATATCCATATTTCATATTCATATTTCAAAAGAGAAATGATCAAACCAAAATGGTACATGAAAAATAAGATTACTCGGTGAAGAAGGCGAACTTAAAAATTTTTTGCATTCATCATAATCTTGTATTTGATGAAATATTTCCAGTGGAACACTTTTACTGCGATTTAACTTTGCCGATTCGATCACCTGAAATTATTTTCTTTTGACTCTATGGAATATTATAAATTTACAAAAAAATGATAATACGATTGAGATTAGCTCTCCAAGATGGAGGGAGGATGAATGAGTGGAGGATAGTTCAGATTATTAAGTTGAAAGAATTCGCTGATAATGGTTTAAACTATCTGTTGTATTTTCGGTACCCAACAAAAGCTTTGCCCTCATAAAATCCTGGTGATAACCATTTGTGCTTCTGATTTGCTGAGGAAAACATTTACCATCACTAATAGCCAGCGAACCAGCCTAATCAGAAATGGTACACGCTAACCATTTGTTTGTTTACTTACCTCCGCAAGATCATTAACGATATCTTCATTGATCGCTTGATTTATTAACGAATTAAGATGCACAGAACTTTTTAGTTGTTCAATATATGCTTCAGATTCCTTTAAATGAAAAGAGAGAAAGAGAACTTTATTTTATTTTTGATAGAATATCTATTAATTTATCCAGTTAAACAAGCTTAATAATAGCCAGAAACCTATCGAAAATATAGCGAATGCAGTTTGTTTTTTGTTTTGTTATTGAACGAAATGAATTCTTTAAAAAATTCTTTCATAATGATAAATGTTTTAAAAAAATGGATTATTGACAATTTTTTCTCAATCGTCTAATAAGTATGTTGTAGACTTTTCCTATCAAAATTGAATTTTTTAAAATCATTTCGAAATAAAAAAAGAAAAAATGCCAGTTTTGGAGTTTAAAAAAAAATATGCGACGGACTTACTTTAAGATCAGATGTTGCTTTTGCGGCAAGAAAACTTTGTTCAAAACCAAACGCAAATAAATGACTGAGAAGATACTTGGCTTCAAGCAAATTTGTACAATTACTGATGATTGTTTCAGCAGTTTGTAAAGTTGCTGAATCCGCGGTCTCATTATCCTGAAAAAATGAGAAAAGCGATAAGGGAAATAATTCAAAAATGCTTATATTAATGCATAGCGCAACGAAGCCTCTTTTTAAAAATTTGAATCGCTGCCTATTCGGCTACTCTTTCCTCATTTACATGTTTATAAAATGAAATGAAAATATGAAAAAATGAATATTTCGAATTTTTCCTAAAATCATCGGAAAAAGTACTAAAATGAAAAAATAAATCAAGAAAAAGAATGATTAAAAATATGAGAAAGAAAACCGATTAGATAAAAGGTAATAAAAAAAGAAAAGATAAATCATTATAAGAGGAAAAATGAAAATATCTTGGGAATTTTCGTTCAATAAATCGAACATAAATCGAAAGAATTTTTCTAAAAAAAAATATTTCACCAAAATCTTCATTTAAATGTTTCCTCATAAAAATATTTCAGTTTACAATTGATTTTCACAAAAAAAATCACATAAAGCAAAAAAATCCACGATTGGATAATTTTTGAATTTTATATTTTTAATCGATGAAAAACTAACTAATTGTTCGTATCATCCTTTTTTTAACAGAAATTTTATATCGAAATCATGCATTTTATTTCTTTGCATGCAAATGACTGTTATTGTTACAAGCAAATATCTCCTTTGAAAGAACTTAACAAACACTGCTTTTTGCTGAATCATTTACTTTTACTTATTTCTCCATAATTTTATAGAAAACATTTCGTAAGCATTATGTAAATTGTTATACAACCAAAACCAAACCTTAGGGTAATTTCAATTTTATATAAATAAACTTCAAACTAAAAATATATTTCTTTGAATTTTGGATTAAAAACTAAAAGCTTTTTTTGAAATAATTTTAATTTAAACATTTCTTCGTCAATCAAAAAATTAAATACGGTTAATCAAATCAACTATTATCTGAGTTTTAATCAAAATCTAAATCGAAGCGCTCCTAAGCCTTGATTCTTCAGCTTCGTTCATTATAAGGCAGCAAGAGAAGAGCAGTTGCAACTTTCACAAGAACTACTCACAAATGCTATCGTATTTATCTTATTATATTGCTACATATTTGTTAACCTTTGCGATCATCTTTACGTTAGTTGTTATCATTTTCATCATCGAAGTAACCGTTAGAACATTATAAAATATAATGAAATAATAAAATAACAATTAAAAGAGCAAGAAAATAAAGGCGTGCCAGGAATTTTTCGCTGCAAGGCACTAAGGCGATTCTGTTGACGTACCGCTTGCTCTATTCCTGCTCCTCTCACTGTTACTTCTACTACTACCACTTTACTAATACTTTTATAATACTCATTATCATCATGCATTTTTATTATTACTTTTATTAATTTAACATCATTTAGCCATCAGTATTTTTTACTATTTCCGCTATTATTATTGTTAAATTTATTTTCTCCATATTAAATTTCTTTGCAAAATGTAAAAACGAGATGATTAAAAATGCAATTTATTTTTTTTTCAAACATTTAAATAGCAAATAAAATGAATGTAAATAGTTGGAAATGAAACAAATTTGCACGAAAGTATTGTTTTTATGAGAATTTTTTTATGAGAAACATCACTAAAAATTAATTTTATCACATGTATTATATTTAAATATATCACTAACAATGATATTATTAGTGATGATATCACTCGAAAATCTTATCTATACATTATCTTTTAACGAATTTATTCCATTTTAACTGCGATTTTACCTATCAATTTGCTTTTAAGAAATTTTAAAGTTTTAATTCAACTTTTAATCTTCAAGGAAGATTTCCCAAAAAAAAGAAAGATTTATCCATTTTGATAAATCGAAAATAATATACTTTTACAACCGTATAAAATGGAATTATTGAAAAACTGAAGTTTGAATTTTTAAACCAAATTGAATTTTTAAGTTTAAATTTATTTTTATTGCGAAATTTGTTATGTTAAATTTATTACTTTATTATACGATATATTTCAAGTATATTTATTCAAATATATATATATATATATATTTGTCCAATATATTTATTCAGTTGGATAAAGTAAAAAGCTAAAAATAAATAAATTTTTTTCGATAATCTTCCCGCATAGGCCAAGTGACTGTTTAGATTATCATCTTAAGCATTACGCTTCGGCATCGATCATTTCGCATGAGCAATTAAAAATCAAAAATGCGCGTGCTGCTTGGCACATTATCACCCCCCCCCCCCCACCCCCAAATGGACCCATTCTAATAAACAGTGCAACAGTATATATTTACAGTGAAAACGATGTGATTAATTGAATCAACTTTTCCATTAGAATTCCAAAACAAAATTTCCAACTTTTCGGAAATGCAAAAAATCATTAAAAAAAATAATTATAAGAAGGACCGCTGGTTGAAATGTTTCATTTTCAATTTTAATTAAAATCATCCAGTTTGTTTATTAATAAAGTTTCAGTAGAGATTAAATTTATAATAAAAATATAAATAATACATAAATAATTTGTAATAATAAAAATTTAAAATTTAAAAAATTATTAGTCAAAAAAATTTTCAAACTTTTCTTTCTTATTTTATATGGAAGCACGATAGTCAAGTGGTTAGTAGGCTACATTATTGAGTGGTGCTGACGACGTAGATATTCCTTATTTCTGTCGCCAAATGACTCGCTCAGAATTTCTAACCACACAGCAGGAATAAACCTAACCGAAAATGTGAACTTGGTGAACATGATGATCAATTTTTTAGAAATTTTTTATTTTTGTTCATTTCTTTAACTGATTTTCTTAATTGCGAATTCTCTTTTCTTTTTTCACCATATTTTATTTCGTACTACACTGTTTTTACTTTTTATCAGATATCTCCTTAACACTTGTATCAGTTCTAAAAGAGACGTAAATAAATTCCGACCCACCTACTATCACATATCATTTCCCTATCATCTATATTTCAGATTTTAGCATTTTCCCATATTATTATAGATGCCTTTCATATGCCAGTATATCGCTCGTGTTTAATCAGAAATTTATGTCTGCATATTCTATTTACATTTGTCAGTTTTTTGAATAAATTAAATTCTACAAAAAATGCTGAAAATATAATTCAAAATCTAAAAATAATTAAATAAAAAAAAAAACCTTAAAGCGAAGGCTTTAAAAAATCGAAAAATAATAAAATCCAATAAAATGAATCGAAAGAAATGAAAAAAAATATGTAAAACAATTATTTTATTCGAAAACATAAATCACCAAAAACCAACCCCGGAAATTTTTATCGAAAAAAACCGATAAATTTTGTGGGAAACAATCAAAATTTAGTTTTAAAAAGAAATAAAATGAGTGCTTTAAAAATTCAAATTGAAATTAACTGAACTACCACTTTTTTTAGCGTTCAAAATTTAGAAAATTTCAGGATTTATTGTTTAATTGGATTGTTTTGTTTGTTATTTGGATTATGGTTTTATGGTTATTATGGTTATTATGGTTATTATGGTTTTTCTTTTATTATGGTTTTTTATTGATTTTTTGGTTTTTTTGGTTTTTAGTTAGTGATGTTTTAGTTGATTATGGCTTATTTATGTTTTTTTTTTGGATGGTGTTTTTATGGCTTGTGTATGGCTTCTATTACTATTAAGTATAAATTTTATTTTCTTCTAACAGCTTTTACTATTATTGGTCAGACCGCTGGCTACATGGGTCTCCAAGCTGCTCGGTCCGAAGCCATTGCTTGTAGTAATAGAAGCCATTTCTTTTTCCACCGTCTAAGTCCATATATCGCTGGTCCCTCTATAAATCGTTCAAAATTTTTCCTAACTACCAGTCCAGGTCTTGACTGGCCTTCCTTGCTTTTAAAGCCATCGATCACAATGTTTAAAAACATGTATCAGTATATGGTCGACAATGAAGTACGTGCTCTGACCAGTGACGCTTTGTGATGGGTACTTTTAATACAAATGCTATTTGAGTGAAGGTGGATTTTCATGAGATTTCAATCATGAGATTTTATCTGCTTGGCGGACCAGTAAAATGTATTTCAGACATGAGTGGCCAAAGGATGATAGCTTCTTCCACTCTCATTGGCCATATTTCGCAGCCATACAGCAAGATCAAACGAATTCCAGCTCTACTGACACGGATTTTCGTCTTCATGGTGATTTCGCGACGGTTCCATAGAGATCAACCAGAAAAATCATGATTCTAGCTTCCGGGTTACGATTCTATCCTTTGCCTGGCCATTTGAGATTAGAGTGGATCCAAGGTTTAAAGTCCAGCACTTCCTCAACCGGCAATGAATTGATAAAAATAGCTATTTTATCAGAAGAAAATACTTTCATTTTATTTACATTGATTTTGACTCCAATTCTCGCGATGTTCCAGCACCCCTAGCGTAAATAACTGGTCAGCACAATCGTTATTTAGAGAAGGGAAGCGAAAATTTTTCCAGAGATGTCCAATAGGCTGATTCGTCGGTAATTGTAGCAGTACGTCCTGTCAACTTTATTGGGAATCGTATAAATTCCGTAGGAAATAACTTTCATAGGAACGAAAAAAATAGAAATCAATAAATCAAAAATATAAAAATTCTTGCTTATCGAAATCTAAATCTATGCAATTTACTCTCTAATCTATATTATATATGTATGTATGCATTTTTTCCATCTGATATTAAATTGACGAAAGTATTATGAACGGTGTTTCTGGATCCAACAAATCTCTGGATATGACACTGGACGCGGCAAATCCCTGGATCTAGTAAGTCCTTTTGGATCATGAGAACTTCCTCTGCCAAATCACCATTCTTAATTATTTTGCATATAGATGATTCAAATATTCTAAAAAAGAAACATTATATGAATATATAAAACATTATATGTATGCCGTTTGGGTGTGTATGTGTGCGTGTTTGTGTGGGTGTGTTGCTTGTTTCTAAATAGCTTGCCTTTGCTTTGCTTCGCTTTGCTTTTGCCTTGTCCGTAAATTTTATATTTTGTCCTCGGGAAGCTTTTTTCGACTCCACAACCAACCAACCACTCACTCATCGTTTCGTTTCTTCACATTATGATCGATATTTAACCATCGTTTTAGCTATCTTATTTTCATTATATCAACACTATTCACTTACTTTTCCTTACTCCAACAAAGCAGTTCAGCTATTAAGTGAAAAACAAAAATCCACTTGAAATCCTTATAAATTCTTAAAATTTTGACTTTTAATTGACCTTTTTTCGTGCGACTTCTTTTAATTAAATCTTAGATTATTAATGATCGTTGTGGATAGTTAGATTTTATAGTCAAATCTTCATCAGTGACCATTTCTGATTCGGCTGGCTCCACTGATTATTAGGATGAGAGCTTTTTAGCAGAGTGCCACTTGATGAAAGAAATACAATTAGTTCTCCAGCACAGACTTTTTAATGGTATATGTCGAAGCCAGAGCCAGGCGTGATGCTTGGAACAATCAAAATTATCCAACTCAATGAGGTAGGATGAGATTCTTCTGCTAAACGATCATTTGGTGAATAAAAATCAAAATCTTTAGCACCCAGACATCTATCTTTTAATGACACGTTGACACACTGAGGTAGGCAACGACTAACTGCCGATACATGTCTATATGCACACATCGATTCAGCTGCTGCTTGTTGCCTGTACTCAAGAACTGAACTTATTTAGTACCATTTAGTACCATTTTTTCATCTTCGTCAATCTTCGATTATCATCAGCAGTTTCCACAGTTTTTTTAAAATTCAATTTAGAATATTGCGAGAAAAATTCACTTCGCTTTCGATTCGATTAATTGCAATTATTTACAACTATTTTGATTATAATTATAAAAAATATTTCATTCATAATTTTCACTCATTTTTTTAAAATTATTTTCTTAAACCCTGTTTCTTCATTTTTCGAATAATTCTTATCAATATAATTTTCATTATTATTCTCTTTCATTTCGTTATTTATTATTCTCATTCATTTCTATAAAAAATGCAACTTTAAATAATTTTATATATCGAAGATTAAACAAGCGATCACTCGGATTATTGCTTCGAGCAAATTTGCGAACTATTTCCAACGGTAGTGAATTTACCATTAAAAATCTAGGGTGTGTTGCTCGCGATATTCACCTATATCGCCAAATGACTGGCTAAAATTTCTCAGCGCTCTATCGCAGCCAACCTAACTAATCAGAAATGATAAAAGCTAAGCATTTACAATTTTTATATATTATAAAAAGCAAAAAGAAATTTTTGAATGCCGAAATTTATCGAAAATTCAATTTTTTTAATCATTTCCTTTCACTTTTTTAATGAATTTACAAAATATTTTTTTTCGAAATCAATAAATATTATAATTCTTGTTCGCAAAAATTTAAATAATTTATGAATTTTTCTTTATGAAATGGCTAATAAAAGAGAATATAAAAAAAAAATATAAAAGCATTATTTTTTGATGTCATATAATTTCTCATTAGTGGCGCTTATTCCATTCGATAAAGAATAATGGAATAGTGAAAGTAATGAGTTAAATAAATTAATGTTGAATATGAATGGAATGCTAAAAGTGGTAAATTAATGGATATTTCCAGAAAAGAAAAGGGAAGAGAAACGCATAACTGAAAGAAAAAAAATACTTTTCAACAAGAAGCACAATTAAACTGAACTAAGTTAATAAACTAAAATCCTTTCAAAGCCAGTAATTTTAAAATGTCAGTAATGTTACTGATATATTGATATTTGATAATGTTGTTGTTATTGAGCGTTGATATTCACCTGCTTCGATTACACTAACAAAGTCGTTTCCAGCTAAGAAAACGAAATTTTAAAAATAATTCGATTTGATATGCAGTGATTTATCGCTCAAATTTTAAAATAAAAATAATTTTATCATTCATAACTAATCAGTTAGACTAGCATGCGCTATACTTTTCTTCTAACAGCGCCTATCACAGCTGATTTGGCTCACAGCTTTACTGGCTGGTGATGCTCCCAAGGCCCGCGACGGGGTACCCAAGCGGTCAGCAAATAAACCGTTCTATCTTTTGCAGATAAATATATCAAATGAAAAATTAAGCAAAGAGATAAAATTCAAAACGAAAAATTTTAACACATTTCATTTTTTTAATAAAATTTGATTTTTTTATGGGATTATGCAATAGTCTTTATGATATCTATCTATTATTCAGTAAAACAATTTCCACTTCTAAAAGATGGAACAACTAAATTCTCATTTGCAGCTGAAGCAGCAACTGAACGATAATTCTTCTTCAGACACCTAAATCCAGCTAATGCTTAAGCAAAAATTCTTTTCGTAGAAGAGAATTACTCTACTCTGAGAAGAAATAACTATTTGCAAAATTTCGCAATCCGTAAGTTCAGCTGAAACTAGAAGGTCGCTGTTAGTACCACTCATAATCCAGGCAGCTCAAGCCTAAAGAACGATGATTGCAGAATCTAGAAAGTGTTCTACATCCTCAGCGATATCGAAACAATATCACTCTCAATCTCTCAATGTTTTTATAGAGGTGCTTTGTCACTAGAGATTATGCCTTTGTAATCATTTCAGCTGCCTCTTTACATTAATTTGTTTGCAATTTACCCTCATCTTAGACAATACTGACAAGAATTTTCTTCAGAACTGTCGTCTGATGGTGCATTTACAAATGATGTCCAAATCCACAAGTTAATCCACAGGTGCTCGATATCGATATTATCCAAATACAATAGCAGTATAACTTTTGATAAGAATTTTTCATTTATTTCTTTGTCCAATTGTTTCAACCAGTCCCCAAAAATGTATCTCATCCAAGCTCGCCTGTTTTTTATTCACAGAAGAAGTATTCAACTTTTTTGAAAGGACGAAGCTTATCGGATTTTCCAGCGATAAGAAATCGAATTTTATGATCACTGATTGCAAAAAAACAGATGTTGTCTGGACCTTTTTCATTCTCGAGATGGATCGCCTTTAAAAGCCGAGGTGCGATGCGACAACAGCTGGCAGAAGAGCCAGCCTTCAGCGTTGTCTTAGATGCCTTCTGGCCTATAGGCTGCAACGGTTTTATTTCGCCTTACTGTCATTTACTAACTTTGTTTAATGAAAAATGCTATTCATTATATCGAGATTTCTTTAATACTGCGGACCAGATAAGATCTTGGAACTTCTTCGTTATAATATGATTTTATATCGAGAGATTCTAACGATCGATTCTGCTAGAGTGCTGAGTTAGCATTACGGTCGTACATTAAACGTTTCAAAGGTTTCTATAAAACAGTAAATGAAAAGTAATTAAATTAAACAAAAGTAAGTTATCACTCATTTCTAGTTTAGACTCGCACTAAAAGCCTTAGTAAGATTAAAAATTTTTTTATAAATTTTTAACGAGAAAAGTAGGAGGGGGTCGCCAGTATCAACCGGATTTTTTAAATAGATTTATTCTCATTGGAAGAAGTCGAATCCTTGTATCTCAACACAATAACCTGAAACATTATCCACAACCATCCAGTTCTCTAATACAAATATATCTCTAATACAAATGGGTTTTTTTAAAGGCATTTTATTTTTTTAAAACAATTCATTATAAAGCTTCCGTGTTACTATTCAATATTTTTTCTCAAAATATATGATAGTTTAATCGACTATATTTTCATTTTCATTAGTATTTATTCTTTTTTGTTGACATTCCTTTATATAAACCACTTTACAAATTATCTAATACTCATTATTTTTGATTTGGATGATTCCATTATTTAAATATTAGAAAAAATTCTCTATAAAGAATCAACTGAGGACAAAAATGCAGAGGATTACCAGCATCACCCACATTTCACTTTTAACAACAGGTTTGATCTTGCCATAGGAATCTCATAACAGCATGACATTTGTAACCCCATAACATAGCATCCCACATCTGCTGAAGTTAATAATAAATTTTTTGTTCTACTGGAAGACTCGGCAAGTACTAATAGGTCGACCATCATTTAATGATCAAATTTATGCGAATAAATACAGCGATTTACTCCATCGTAATTCATAATTCATAATTTGTTTATTTAAGAGAGTGTAAAAATATAAGAATATATCGAAGTGGTGATGGCATATGACCCTCGAAGGTCAAGCATTAATGCTAATATTAAGGTTGTTTTCATTTAAGCGCCACTTGGTTTCATCAACATTTCCATACAAATTTAAATTTTAAAAAATTAATAACGCTTTTTAGCACAGTTTATGCAATGAAGCTCGTGGCAGCCTCTCCAGTCAAGTAAAATGCCCTTTACAAGGCCCCCTTAATCCACCCAAACGTTCAAGTGCAACATCCACTGGTGGTCAAGTATATCTTATATATCTTATTAATTTCATTAATTTATTCTTATTCTTTCGTTCTTTATTTTCTTTTGCTTTTCGTTAATATATAAACCACTTTCTGTCGCTAAAAAAAGTTGGAAAAAATAAGATAAAAGAAGGAAAAAACCTTGTTAACCATATACGCTTAACAATGTTACCAGCCTCATCAGTAACCTATCTGTTGTTGAATTATTTTTAAAAATCACCGTAAAATAAGTCGTAATTGAGATATATTTATTGGTGAATATTCAGAGGAAAATCTGGAAGTTATATTAAAAACAATTTGTTAGATCATTCTTTTGATTAAAAATTGAAATTTCAGCTATTTTTATGTTTGATCGGTTCCCTTCTTAGCTTCAGTATTTGTATTTGGCTAACCGTATTCAGTCAAGATGTTCAATGGAGACGATTTTTATTTGCTGGTGGAGCTGCGTTATGTGCTTTACTATTCGCTATGCTTGCTATACAAACTGTGAGAAAAGCTAAACAGTAAATTCATTTTTCCATATTTATAAATAAATCTTTTTTAGATATAAAAATCACAGATTATGAATTAAGCTATATTCAGTTGACCATTTATTTAAAAAAATGACTGGGGCAAGAAATTCTCAAAGACAAAGAATTAGTTTTCACATGACATAGCACTTGGAGATCCAAAAGTCAGCAAATCCAAAAATAAATTTAGAAAAAATCTATTGAGTTAAAAAAAAATCTTTTACAATTTCTTCCAATATTTTCTTTGAATTACTCGTTATTCCTAATTTTCTTTTCTACTCATTTAATCTTCTTTGAAATAATGTATCTTTTTACGTTAAGAATTAAAAATGATTTTCCAATAAAGGAATCTAAATAAATGTGTAGATTTCATCAACTATTTCTGAATTTTGAGTCTCTAGTATTCATACTAAAAAGAGAAAATGAAGTGGGTTATACTTCGATTATGACCAGCAATAATATAAAAACCGATACGAATTGAAGAAAAGTTTTCAGAGTACCAACTGAAGAAGTGATACCAAATTTGGCACATCGACGATCGACAATTGCACGAAGCGCACGCAAATCAATATGTAGTGGTACGACACAAGAAGGAACTTCACCTTAACAAAGAAACGCAGGCAGTTAGCCCGAAAAACTTTTTCTTTATTTTCTACTGCATCCTGCATCAATGGTTATATATATATATATTTTAAAAATAAACATATAAATATTAAATTTTTTCTTGTTCAACTTCATTGATCTCATTCGTCGCTAAATTTTGAATAAATTTTGAATAAATAAAAATAAATTTTAACTTTTGAAGTCGTTTACTTGACTTATAAATCGTTGATTCGATCTGGATGCTATAAGGTGATTCATGGCCTTAGATGGCGTAAAAACAGATACAGATAAAAACAGATGGCTTTAATTTTAGGAATGACACTAGACCATTCCGTTACCGCCAGTAGAATGAACAAATTAATATATGATTTATATGTCATGAATAGGGGGAAAATGCTTTTACTGCTTTATTAATTTAATATTCCTTAATACTTTAATATATATTTTAACATATACTTTTTCTTCTGGATTATTTTCAAGACAATTCAAAGTCGATTTAAAATTTGGCCTTTTTCATAGCGAGTAATCTCTTCCACATGTCTCCTTTCTATTCCTTCCATCAAGAGACGTAAATGCTCTGTCTTCGATAAACGCTTATATACTAGTGCCTAGAATGAGAGAAAAACCTTCACCTTCATCAGTTTTTTTTTCAGTTTAAATTTCCAAATCTGCTTATGAATAAAGCTTTTTCCCCTATAAGGCTGATTGAATTTTAGATAAAATTTTATATAAAATTGTATTTCGCTTAAATTAAATTAAATCTTTGCTTTAATGTTAAATAAATGCTATCTTTTGATATTTTAAAAAGTTCATATAAAATATTTTTTTTCTCGAATTAAATAATTATTTCCGAAATATCACGGTAATTGCCGCAATACGTCCTATCACCTTTCTTAGGAATTGGAAGCAGAATTGTTTTGCTCCAGTCTTCTGGTATTATTTCTTTTTGCCATACCAGAGAATATATTTGTTGAAGGCGAGTTAAAACATTGAAGAGTTCGGTTTAAAGACTATCTTCTGCAAGAGTTTTATTGGCCTTAAGCTTATGGATTACAAAGATTATTTCCTCTTCTGTTGGCGGTTCTACAGTTACAAATGTAAGGCTCAATGTGCGACAGTTATATTCGGGGTAACAGATGGGGCATCGTGGCTAAGTCAAAAAATTCTTTTCATCTTCTGAGGTGATCCTTAATAGCTTTAATAGGACCCCAGCCCCCTCCCCCCCCCCATTAATATCCCATTTCATTGATCTTTTCTCGAGTTATATTGCTTTGCGAAGAAGGCGAAAAAGTTTCCTACT
Organism: Dracunculus medinensis; assembly: GCA_900625125.1. Classification (NCBI taxonomy): domain Eukaryota; kingdom Metazoa; phylum Nematoda; class Chromadorea; order Rhabditida; family Dracunculidae; genus Dracunculus; species Dracunculus medinensis. The sequence continues at coordinate 437,165 of UYYG01001153.1, forward strand.
ATCACCAATCCGAGCCGCCGACTCCATTTTCAAGGCCATGTTACTCCAATAGCGATTTCTTTCCCGCCGTGCTGCTGCTGTTGTTGTAATTCTTCGAAGCACCCGATAGTCAGGATCTTCTGATATTCAGGCTTTGCCATTTTTTTCAAACAATTGGATAATTGCTTCCGACACCCAAATAGCACACTTCCTACTACTATACCCTAATGTGGAAGTGGCTGACTTTTGTAGGCATGTCTTTAGTTGGGACCAGTATTCATTCGCCGTTCCAGAGATATCATTGACATTTCAATGAGGTGTCAATAATGCGGTTTGAAATGCGCTTATCGGATCTTCCCGGATCTTTTAATTTGAGATAGTTGAAAGATCTTGGGATACATTGTTTCTTATGACTCAGTTTTATACGAATCTTGGCTCGAACCATAACATGATCTGATCCACGGCGGTTACCAGTTTTAGCGCCTCGATAAGATCAAGTACAGAACTCTTCCAGCCGTGACTGACTAACAGTCAATCTGATTGGAATATTGGTTGTCCGGAGAGTTCCACGTGACTAGATGTTTTCTCCGATGCTGAAAGCATATATTTATATTAGTAACAAAGAGTTCATGGTATTCAGCAAAACGAAGAAGGCGTTCACCATTGGAGCACTGGGCCCCGATGCCATATTTGCCAATTATCGAATTCATTGAAATGGCATTATGACCTACGTGCACATTCCAGTCTCACCCGAGTATGACCATGTCACCTCTCGGTAGGGATATTAACAGATGAAGTTCCGCATAGAACTTATCGCGATCATCTGCGCGGTCATAAAGTTGGAGCATATACACTGATGACTGAAATATTACAGAACTTTTCTTTGAAATGCGCGTAGACCATACGGTCATTGACTGGTTTTCATTCAATCAAAGCGGATCGAGCCTTTTCCGATATGGCAATCGCTACGCCATTTCGCCGAATTATCCGAGACGCCACTGTGATACAGCCAGTATCTATGTTCGGGACCAGGTTTAATAATTACTCGGGAGCCAACAAGAGGTAACCAACACTCCAACTAGGTTGCTCATATAGACAATCGCCATTGGAAGAATTCCATATTAGGTCATTTCTATCGCGATGCGAAAACTGATAATCTTCATGGATCAGACCATGTTATCGTACGAGCTATCATTCGCATAAATTTGACAACTTCCAAGAGACAAAATATCCCAAGATCATTCAATTATCTCAAACTAAAAAATTCGGGAGCATTAAGTGCATTTCAAACTGATTGATTGAAGCATCTCAATGGTGTGAGCATCATCGATATCTCTGGATCTCTGGACAACGGCAGATGAATATTGGTCCCAACTAAAGACATATCACTGCAAGCAGCCGAACTGGGGCATACTAATAGAAAAGGCGCTAGTTGGATATCGGAAATAACTGTCCAAGCGTTTAAAATGCTACCAAAGTACGAAAGTAGATTTTGACTATTGGATATTTCGAAGAATCACAACAACAGCAGGACAGAACAGAAATCGCTGTTGGAGTGATATGACCTCAAGAATGGAGATGGCGGCTCGATTAGGCGATGGTAGGAAACTATTCCGCCTTCTGCATAAAGCAACTCAGAGAAATGATGAGGGACCTCATCTCGTAAGGTGTAAAAAATTCTTTGAGGCCAAACTTAGTCACGACGTGCCATCTGTTATATCGGATATACCTGAACCGCTTGTCGAGCAATATGTTTACAAACTGACTGCAGAATAAGAAACGACCTGTTATCGAGGAGCCAAAAAAACTTTCGCAGAAGATGGTCTTCCGGCTTCTTCAAATGTTGTCTACCGTTCTTTATATTATTACCTTCAACAAGTGTACTCTCTGGTAACAAGAAAAAAAATAATACCAGATGACTGAAGAAAAGCAGTTCAGCCCCATTTTCAAGAAGACATACAGTGCCAATTATCACGGATACCTATAGATATATCGGCGATTCACCGCTTCTTATTTAATCGATTTCGCAATTATCTTCGAACTAATAGAACGGCGCTTTTGAAGTTGATAGAATATGAAGATGGTGTTCCGGAAAAGACTTCGACTCATAAAGACATTTCACCAGCACAAGTCATGTGAGGAACTGACAGACTCCTTCGAAATAAGAACTGATGTCTGTCAAGGCTGCGTCCTTTCCCCTACAATATTCAAGTATGCGATAGAATGGATAATGGACATCGTTTGTTGACACTCAAGAGTTGTCCAAATCAGTCCAGATCAACGTAGCACATATTTTGAAAACGCTGATAATGTAGTCCTTTTCACAGTTAAAAGAATATGTCAACAACTGCAGCGAGAATTGGATTCAAAATCAATGTAAATAAAAAGAAAGCCGTTTCGTCCTATATACAAGAGGCTGATAAAATATTTATTTTTATCAATTACCGATTGAGGAAATGCTAAACTTTAAATATCTAATATCCACTCTAATCCTAAACAGCTAAAAAAAAGACGGAATTGCAATCCAGGTAACATTGCTATCTTATGTAATCGTCGCGAAATCATCAAAACAAAAGTCCACATCTATACAGCTCCATTTCTCGATCTTTTTTATATGACTGCCAATGAGAATGGAGAAAAATAAGAAGTTATCCACTTATCTACTTTTCTATCTTCGAACACTTATGTTTAGATACATTTAACGGGCTGAGTGGATAAGTTTCACATAATTGCACCTATTTTCGTTTAAATACTTGGATAAACACTACCGCCATAGCATACCAAAGCCTATTCGAGTAGATATCTCCATTTTAAGCCTAGATCACTCCAATAATAAATTTTATTTTTATGCCACTATCAGTTGACACTTGTACTCTGGAAACCTTTTGGGATAATCGGATTACTGCTTCCGATACAAGCGAATTTTCAAGTGGTATATCCAAGTGGTGTGAATTCGACTACAGACCCTTAATTGAGGCTAATTCGATACTTCATTGGCGGTTCCAGATGTGTTGTTAAAATTTATATTATTGAAGTGTTTCGATAATTTGGTTCGAAATGCACTTAATGATCTAAATCATTTGAGATGGTTGTAAGATTTATTTTGCTGTTTTCTGCGTGACATCAATTTCATGTGCTGCAAACCATGGATCTGATCTGTGAAGATCACCAATTTCAGCTCTACGATAGGAATGGCTCTCTAATCCCTTTTTAATTGATTAATCATTTGATCATTTGACTAATCAGTCTGATTAGAATGTTTACGAAAAGCCACTAAATATCTTCTGTGATACCGAAAATATATGCTAGAAGCAAAAAGTCCATGTCCGGCAAAGCGAAGAAGGCGCTCTCCAACCGCTCTAATCATGGAATAATGACTATCACAGTGGTAATTCGAATTATTCGGAATGAAATAGCATATAATTGCCATATCGAAAGAGCGTGATCAGCTCTAATCATGTAGAAACCATTTAGTATTTAATAAAAAATTGCAAAAACTCTTATCTATACCATTACAGTTTTTGATGAAAATTAAATAAAAACACTTTTAATTTCGTATAAAATAAGCAACTCAAATTAAACATCAATTCTATATTACTTTTACTATCCGATTTCATTGTATAAAGTCAATCTAATATAAAATATCATAATGTGTGCTCGAAGAAACTTATTATGGTGAAATTTAAAAATTTAAAAAAAAAAAAGTAGACAAAATGAAAAATAAAGAGAATGAAAGCGTGATAAGATGGTTATAAGTCAAGAATAAATAAAAGTTATACTGATAAGAAAATATATGGTCTATAAATTGCAATTATTAATAAGAACCATACTGATCAAATTCAGCAAAAAACACAGTATCCTCGTCATAAATTTAAAAAAGCATTATATCCACTAAATATTTTTATAAATGAATTTTAAAATGACAGGAACTGATAGGAAAAAGTTATTTCTATTGATAATTAAAAATCACCGAATCACGATAAAATAAATAAAGTCAAATAATTACTACAAGATAATCTTAAATGAATTGTCCAAAAATTAAATTTTTTCCTTAAAATCTTAAATTTAAAAAGTTATTTAATTTTTTATTTATTTTATTTTTATTTTATTTTATAAAAAATAGTATATTGAAATAATTTGCCAATTCTTGGAAATATTCCAAAATTCCATTCCTTAATCAAATTCTTAAGTAAACAATAATAGACAAAGACTATTCTAGATCATAACATTTCTGAATTTTTCGCTGAGTTGAATGATCATTCATTAAAAAATTTCAATGAACTTGAAGTAGATCCTTAAAATCTTGCAAATGATAATTTTATACGAAATTATTGAATATAAGCCAGATCCATCAGTAAAATCCATCTGTATGGATAAATAAAAACCAACCTTGTCGTTGTCAATCTCAATTATTGCCTTTTGGATCTCATTGATCTGATTTTCGACATACTGAAGCTTTTCTTGATTACCGTCTATAAGTTCTCCAATCACATCCCTTTCGTTCACTTTTCTCATTTTAACGAACTGATCCATCTAAATTTGAAATGGTTAACCACATTATCAGAACCATTAAGCAAAAACTTGATAGTTTAAAAGGAATAGAATATCGTTTAGAAGAAAGTTTCTTAAAATATAGAAAAAAAAATTTTGGCCATAATTTTTAAAAAAATTGCAGACCACACTAAAAGTAATATAAATATTTTAACAGGAATATGCTAACCAAATAAAGGAGCAAATGTCAAAAACACTTTTGAGACTAATATATTGTTAACAAATTTAAAAAATATTTTTTAATAAATTTTCAGTGATAAATTCGTGTTCAAATAGTGATTTAAAAAAACAAACAAGACGTTGAATTTCATCAAAAAGTTGGCGACGTTCATTCACCCGTCTTTCTAATTCTTCTTCCATTTTCGTTATAATTTGTTTTTGTGTTATTTTCCGATGTATCTGCAAATAAGATTTTTTTAAAAATTTCAAAATTTTAATTTTATTAACAAATAAAGATCAAATAATGACATAAATGAATCGAAATTTTCGTACATATTTCTCGATTAACAACCATTTTGCTTTTGCTTCTCTGGGAGAAAATCTGGAAGCAGAACTGCGCATCTGTGCAATATTATGCCTTGCACTGCCATATGTGGCTGTTGGTTTATAATTAGAACGATTAGAGACTGAAGAACGATTCTAAAATCAAGAAATTACAATGAACATAGTATATTTGTCCGCATCTGACTCAGGATCAAAGTAAATAAAAGGAAAGTCTTTTCGTCTTTATGTACAAGATGATAAAATGCCTCTTTTTACAAATTCACTGCCAGTTGAGGAAGTATGAAGTACCCAATTTTAAATACATTCAACCCACTCTAATATCGATGGTCCATGCAAAAGACGACTCGGCAGCTAGAAATGCGTTCTTCTGATTGACGATTGACGACACCTTTATGGAGTCATCGTGAAATCACCATAAGAATGAAAGTTCGCATCTATATAACCGCGATTCATTCAATCATGTTACATATTATATGTGAAATATGGCCAATGGGAGTGGAGGATTAAGAAGTTATCTGCCTTCGACCATTCGTATCTAAGGTACATTCTATGGGTTCGTGGTGTGGATAAAATCTCATATGATCGCATCTACCTTCGTTTAGACACTTGCATTAACAGCACCATCAAAGAGAGCATCACCTTCGCTGGTTAGAACATGTTGTTCCTCACCCACCACAAGAGTTGATACATATTTCATTAACTGCTAAACTCTGTGATGGATGGCGTCAAAAGCGAGATGGGCTAATTTATACCTGGAATGATATAGTCAGGAAAGATTTTGAACGTATAGGTGGACCAGCAATATATGGACTTACGATAGAAAAAGGAATGGCTTCCATTACTGTCGACGATATCATCAGACCGCGCCGCTTGGAAGCGTCTTACCTTTGTAGCTGTTGAAGCCAGCCTAACCAGTAATGGTGAGAGCTGTTAGAACAAGAAAAAGAATTTTGTAAAATTTTGTAACTGAAAAAAAAAGTCATTTTCTCTTCAAGAAGTATTGAAACAAAAATTACCATTTGATGAGATTGTTGTTGCTGACGGAGTCGACTGATTTCATCAGTCGACCGTTTTAAAAACAATTCCCTTTGGCGATCCTTGTTCATTAGCTGGCGAATCATATTATCCTTCTTTCTGAATATTCAATTTTTTAAGAAATAAAAATTTAAGAAAATAATGGATTTGTAAGTCTGATAATAATTTATTCCAGATGTACTACAGAGAAAAGTTTATAAAAATAGTAAGAACAATTCTGTTTGCTTAAAGTGAACCATCAGGAGCTAGAAAAGCCAAATAGTATGATTGTTTTGATGAGCACCATAGGTTTAGTAGATTTATAAAAATCTACTAAAAAATTAGACACTACTAAAAATTAAAAATTAGACAATGGCACCATTACTAGTTAAGCTGGCTCCCTTCGTTATTCCAAATAGATTGTGCTTCTATTGTCAAGTAATTCTCTGGCGAATTTCTAACTTCTGATTTAACGGCTAATGGCACCTAGCCAAATCAGAAATGTAGCAGCTAATTACTTATTCATGTCTAAAGATTTTTTGATCTTGCTCCTATCTTCTTCAAATTCATAGATCTTTGATAAGCCGAAACCTTAATTCGACCGATGACTAGCGGTTCACTCATATTTCTACTCTCTTTTTTCTTTCGAATAACTCAAGTAATAATCGAAAACGTCTTACTCAAGCTAAAAGGAAATTTTGCGTTTTTAAATGAAGAATCATGGAATAAAGAATCTTTAAATAGAAACAATTAGAAACATGACAAATTTTACCTTGCTTCTTTTTCTAAACCATCCAATTTTCTTAAATTGGCAGTTTCTATAACTCTTGCACGTTTTGTTTCTTCTTTTAATTTTTGTATTAATTGGATCTATAAATACAATCAAAAAAACTATATTATCAAAATCTAATGAAAGATAACAGATAATAGATAAACAAATAACAGATACAGAATACTAGTGGCAAAACAAAATAAATCTAACACTTTTAATACTTTAACAATAAATATGCCAACTTTTGCTCTTTTCATTTCCGATAGCTCACTGCGAAGCTTGACCAACTGTTGCAATTCAGCAGCTTGTCGAGCTTGCATTCGACGGTGTTCGCGTTCCACTGACTGCAGCTTTCGAAATTCTTCACGCATTGTATTGAGTTTTTTTTCATATTCTTCACGAACTTTCTTAACGTGTTCAACATCGATTTTTTTCGAATTTTTCGATTCTAAAATAATTCAAATGAACTTAAAAATTCGTATCAAATGAACAAAGACCAGAAAAACGAAAAAAATAATGAAAAAATTGAAAAAAACTCGGCCTATAAAACTGATGGAAAATTACCGCACTTCCTTATTATTAAATGATTTAAAATAAACCAAAAGATCAACATATAATTCATTTAAATTGTTTTACTACCACTAAATCAATCTGAATTAATTTTAAAAATAAACTATAAGTCATCCATTATGTAAACAAATTCTACAACATTCATTAAATGTATCATGATTTGCACCATTCATTAAGCATATGGAGATTCTCAGAAATATTCATTAGAAAGTCGATTTCGCGGTTTAAATAGATATAACAGATATAAACAATTCGATTTAGAAATTTTACCCATTTCAGCAAGAATGCGATCTCTTTCCGCTTCGGTAGCGGCAATTCGTACCGATAATTCAGCGAGTTTTTTTTCATATGTTAATCGTACCTATAAATGAAATAGATAAATTAGATAAATCATTATAAAAAATATTAAAGTTCCAAACTGGTTCCAAACCTTTTGAATATATGAATCGTTTAGTAATTTCTTATTAAATCTTATAATAAGGTGCGAATGTAAACTACACACAAAAACTGTTAGAAGATATTAGACGATTTCTGAAAGGCAATAAACAATTGCGGAAAATTTTAATTGAAATAAATTAGTATAATAATCAATAACAGAAGTTTCAATTTGTGCTGCGATATAAAAATGATAAATATAATAAATATATAAATATATAAATAACAGGCAATTGCGACAATATGATCATTATTTCTGAATAAGTTCTGATCAACTAATTCAAAATTTTGAAAAAAAGTTAAAATATTTCATTAATAAAAATTTAAAGATAATAATGTTTTAAACACAAATCTGAAACTACAAACCAATTAAAATAAATTAATCTACTAATCTACTAAAAATAAGGGTAAAATTTTCTTATTTCATAAAATATTAAATAATAAAAAAATAATACCTATCCAATTGATATAAAATATCGCATTTTATGAAAAATTATGATTTACTTTGCCTCTACGAAAAGAATCTGAAGTATGCTCGTCTTTCACTTATAGGGTAAATTTCAAAGAAAACTATTGAAAAAATCTTTAAAATTTTTAAAAGCTAATTGTATGCGACAATGCATAATCTATATAATGACATATTAATAAAATCGAGCAGAATAAGATAGTATCGATTACAGGTGATCCAAGCGCTTTTACTTTACGTATACGTAGAACCAAAGCCAAGTAACTTAATTAACTTTAGCTCAAGTGGCTTTTAAAATATTTAACAAGATCAAAATATAGATAAGGTTGAGAGGCATCTGATGACAAACATTCATAACAATGAATTAGTCGCTAGCATTGCAGATCGACCCGCATTAAACATAATAAAAGCACGCAAAGAGATTCATGTAAGAGAAGAAAAACCATTCGTTTGCCCAGAAAAAATCTGGAAGTTGAGGAAATAAACCCAAATAAACTAATAAATTCCAGTGGTTTAGGTACTATTCACAGCTCTTATCAAGCCACAAAAAACGAGTTATTTTTGAATACATTATTGACATGCTATGAAAAATAACGTGGAATGTGAAACCAAATTTCTGTAGGTTATCGTCCACTGAGTCCGTATACAACAGCTCAAAATCTACGAATACATAATTTGTCAATTGGTATCATCCATCATAAGCCTCTTATCAACTGAAAATCAATACGGACAAACTAGAACAAATGGCATAACTAGAATAGATTGCACAAATACTGTTCAACAATGGTTTATTACTCATTGCATAGACAGAGGTTTTTCAAAGTAAACGAAAAACTACAGTCATGAGAGTAAACCAAAATCAACTCTACAGCCTTTCGCAAAGAAATTCTACTATCAAACTTCTCGAATTTCTCAGAAATTCCAGATAAGCCAGTCAACTTCCCTCTTCCCTAGTACATAATAACTAAATGCTCATCGATAACTCCAAAAAAATGCCGAAAAATTCGTTTTCATGAACGAGAAAGGAAAGTAAACAGTGGCGAAGTAATATTTCAATAGGAGAAGATAATTCTGTAGACTGAGACTGGGTTTATTTTTCTTAGATGAAGTTTATTCATTTTATTGTATATTTGAATGACCAAAAAATATATCTAAAAAAGCAAAAAGATATAAATTATACATACTTCTGCCAATCGAAGTTCACTACGCTCAAGTTCCGTAACAAGTCGTTCTTTTATTGAAATTTCTTGTTGAAGTTCGACCAAATCATCACGTAACTTCAAACATTCTAGAAATTAAAATACTAATGTTGATAATGGCAAATTACCACAAGTTGAAATCAAAAAAAAAAAAAAAAAATGGTATGATACCTCTTTCAGCACGATCATCTTCATCATCATCGTCAAATCCATATTCTTCGCCAACAGAAGAATCGGTGGATAAATTTTCAGTAAGGAGTCGATCGTTCCTTAGACATCGATCATTAATATCCTTTCTTGTTTCTGCTTCATCATTAGTCGCACTTTCTAAATTAAGAGGAGTGGGAGAAGCGATATTTCCAGCAGTTCGATTATCTTCCAAATCTAAACAACATAATACGTTCAGTTTACGAAATATTACGAAATTATTTATGAAATAGATATGAACTACTATGAATTAGACAATAATAATTTTCGTTTACGCTTGAAAACAGAGAAATGACAAAAAGCAATACATTATATAGCAGTATATTTTTAAGAAATATACTAAATAAACCATCATAGAAAGATCTTTTCATTCGATCAATGTCCGCTTTTGCTTCCAAAATCAGTACAGACGTTGGAGATGCTGGAAGATCATTGTATATCGATGCATTCATATCAACTGCATTTAAATAAAAATTATTCGACATTGAAGTTTTTAAATGATTCACTTGTCTTCTTAGTTGCTCAGCCGTTGCATTCGATTCCATCAGCATAGTTCTAAAAAATAATCTGGCAAAAATATCTCCTACAATTACGAGAAATTTGGATATTTTTTTGATAATAATTTGATTCAGATGAGATATCATGTGCCACTTAGCAAAATAGCTTGCTTTTTTTCCCCTATCTTTTTCTCTACTCTATCATTTCGGATTATTTATTTGCTCATTGAATCTGATGATCTGCTCCTTGCTTTCTTTCCTATCGCCTAATTACTTCATAATAAACAATTTATTAACAATTTATTGTTTCACAACTAGCATCATTCTTTAATTTATTGTTTCACAACTAGCATCATTCTTTAACATTGGCGATATACGTGAGTCATTAGCCCGGATTTTTGGACGTTTACTTCTGAGGGGAACAGAACCTCAGCATCGTTTCGTATTGAACACCGACCCATTGAGCCATTTTACCCATTGATAAATCGATTAGAACCGTATCTACATTAATTAGATCTATAACTATTTTAACCTTAAAGTTTCCATTTCGGTCAAATAATTTCGCACAGCTTCAGAAAAAAATTGATCATTAATTTCAGTATTTCCTGAAAAAATCTTCTGTTCCTGGAAAATGAATGCTAAACCAAAATTATTTGTTAGAAATTCGTATCGGATTTCTTTTCATTTTTCTTTTGTTAAAGATATTTATAAAATATGAAATTACCAGTTTTTTTTAAAATTAATTATAGAACAAAAAATTATGTGAAAAAATATTTTAAATTATATATATTTATTATATATATTATGAAATATTTTAAATTTGGAAATGAAATGAAATTACGAAAAAAATGTAGGAAATATCAACCAAATCTTTAGATAAAGTCAAAACAACGTTACCTAATGGTCGCTCAAAATTACTTTCCTCTTTTTCAGCTAATAACTGAATATTCCTAGCCTTCATCATTTCCACTGTTTCTTGCAAAGCCTTTATTCGAATTCGCAATTGAGCTGAATCAGCCTTAGAAAAAATAAAAATAAAAAATAAAATAAATAAATAAAATAAAAAATATAGAGAAACCGAAAAATTGGAAAGTATTAGTTGAAGTAAATGATTTATTCAATTACTTTTTTCAATATATGTTAAGGAGCACAAAAAAGCAAATATTGAAGATGAAAAAAACGGCAATGAATTGCTGCCTAAAAGAATATTAGACTAACATGTAACAAAAGATTTTCTCGATAATGGTCATTAAAAGTTTCCATTCCATTTGTGCTCATAACAATTCTTCCCTAAAATAAAAAAAAAATTCCGATATGCCTTCAGTTCTTAATTTCTTCCTTAATGAATAAAAATGCGTGAAATATTTAAACAAATTCAAATGCAATTTAAAAATAACTTGTCTATAATCAGCCAGCTCTGTTTCCAACTGAGTTATTCGATTTCGTAATTGACTAATCAATTTGCTAGATTTATCTTGATTGGCTATCACCTATAATAGTTAAATATTAAAAAATATGAGAGCTTATTAAAAATAGGATTTCATAAAAAAACCAATGAATAAAGTTGTAAAGGAAAACATTTATAATTAATAACTATATTCTAAACCAAAAACAACTAATTGAAAATACATCGAAATATTTATAACTAAATAACTATCTAAATCTTAATAAATATTAAGATTTTATTAATCATATATTGGAATAAAAACAGACCTTGTTTTTGATATTCTTTGCTCGATTCGCATATTTCATTGTATTAAGTGTTTCAACAAAATCACAATCTGATGGACTAACGCATGCAATCATTAAGGTTCGACTAAAATTTAAAAAGCTGGAATAATTGTCAGAATAATTAGTTTTTCTTTTGATCAATGCTTCAATTCAAAATGAAATTCGACTAACGCTAAAAGTCGAATGAAAAGGTAATTTGGTGATTTGTAATTATATATTCAATTATAATTAAGTTATACTATAAGAAATGCTCGAAAAAAATCTTTTTGTATTACCAAATAAGAAAGGAGTCAAATAAAAAATTAGATAATTAAAATGAGAAATTTATTTATATAACCTGTTTCCTCCCAAAGAATCTTGTAACAAACGTGTTAGTTTAGAATCTCGATATGGCACATGACTTACTCTTCCTGATGATCCACCTAAGGCGCTTATTACATTACCCAGTGCTAACTGAAATAATGTGATTTCTTTTTAATATAACAAATTTAACAATCAACTTAATTATCATATAGCGTAAATAATCCATCAAATCCATCAAAATAAAAACACCAACCAATCCACAATTAATACTTATTCCCTCCTTTGCACGATGCCCAGTAGCACCAGTTCGTTTTAATCTTTCCGATCCAGCTAAATCAACGAAATGAAATTTGGCAGTGAAAATATCGAATTCCACTGGTAGTCCTTGTTCGAAATTAATATCGACTCTAGATTCTGTTTGCTCATCCTTTAAATCATTTTTTAAAACCATTTTTAAATCATTTTTGATAATTATAAAAAAAAAATTTAAAAAGCACCAATTCAAACTAGTAAACTGAACTAAAATTTCTTTTATAATTAGTAGTTCTTTAAAACAATAGTAAACTAAGTTCTTCTTCTAACAGCTTTCATCACTACTGGTTAGGCTAGCTTCAACGGCTACAAGGGTAAGACGCTTCCAAGTGGCGCGGTCTGATGATATCGTCGATGGAAGCCATTCCTTTTTCCATCGTCTAAGTCCATATATTGCTGGTCGTTACGTTCAAAATCTTTCCTCACCGTATCAGTCCAGGTCTTGATTGGCCCACCTCGCTTTTGACGCCAATCATACAGTTTAGTAAATAACGAAATATGCGTCAACTCTTGTGGTGGACGACGGAGAATGTGCCCTAACCACCGAAGGCGGCGCTCTGAGATAACAATATTCATGCAAGTGGTATTTGAACGAAGATGGATGCGATCATGTGATATCTTATCCGCTCGATGGATCCGTAATATATACCTCAGACAAGAGTGGTCAAAGGCAGATAACTTCTTAATATCCTCCACTTTCATTAGTAAATTAAGTTAAATTTTCTTTTACATGTAGTAGTTTTCCAAAACAAATAAAATTTCAAATAATAAAAATTTTATCAAAAATTTTATAACTAAATATTTCAATATTTTTCTTTAATTACATCAATGTTTCTACTTCTAATTTTTTGCCTAGATTTCACGTTTTATAACGAGTTTATTCGTATCCAAGAAAGAGAAAAAAACAAAAGAATTAATCGATCGATAATGATGTGGAGTACCTAATGACCGTTTATCAAAGACTTAGTTACTGGTGGTTACTAGGTGCTTCTTCACTTATACCCAAATGATTATGTTAACATTAAGATAACGCGATAAATATGCATATTTATCCTGGTAAAAAAAAAGAGCTCTAGAACCAGTTTAGAAGAGATGAATAACTGCCAACTGCCATACCGTGAAATAAGAATTGTAGAACATAAAGGGACATAGACGACACCATTCATCTTTGTTTAAATATAATGTGGGCATCACCTCTTTATCGGAAGCACGTCTTAACATCACGTAATTCATATAATTCTGGATGAAATGGTGACTGTCAAATTCGAAAATGCTAGATCCACTCTGATTGAATCAGTATATGGCTTATACATGATTCAACCAGTTAACCAATTAATAAAGTTCAGCATGTCTCAGTTAAGTGCTTATGATCTTATTAAGCAGATCAGCAGACCATTCTATAGGTTCTATACGGAATTTCAAATGTAAACATCTCTTTGGGAAGGTACCATAACCAAGGGAGACTAGAAGTAGTCTAGGCCACAAAATGGGTTCCGTGGTTGGTTAGAAAATATGTTGGTGCAAATGGAAAGTGCCTTCTTCGCCTTGATGAACATGAAATTTTTGCTTCTAGCACATATGTATCACAGAAGATAATTAATCACATGGAATTCTCAGTATAACTAACAAACTGATTAGTCAATTATTATTGGAAAAGTAAGACAGCTATTCCCATCGCAGTGGTGAAATTGGTGATCTTCACGGATCAGATCCACGGTCTAAGCACATGAAATTGATATTGGGCAGAAAACAGCATCTTTCAAAATTTTACAGCCTCGCAAATGATTTAGATTATTAAGTGTATTTCAAACCAAATTATCGAAACACCTCAATAATGTAAATTTCAACAACACATCTGGAACCACCAATGAATTTTAGCCCCAATTAAGAGTCTCCAGTCGAATTCACGCTTGGATATGCCACTTGGAAATTCGATAGTATCGGAAGCAACAATCCGATTATCCGAAAAGATTTCCAGAGCACAAGTATCAGAAGATCATCGAACGCTTCGAAGGCATGAACTAAAGTAGCATAAAAACAGAAATAAAACTCATTATTGAAGTGATATATGTCTGAAATGGAGATGTCTACTAGAATAGGCGGTAATGGTAACTGTTCCACTTCAAGTAAGAATAAATTCGGTAAATATTCAGTGAAACAACGAAGTCCCAGACAATAATGGTGTCTTTCAGAATTTTCAAGGATCGCGTTATATGATGGAAGGAACTCTGAAACCAAACTTAACATTCTACATCATACTACATTCTACCATCTGTCATCCAAAATATAGCTGAAATGATTGATGAGCTATATTTTTTTTTTGTAACTGCCAACTGTCAACAGAACAGGAAATGATCTCCGTCATTCAAAAATTTAAGATCAATAAAACTTTCGAAGAAGTCATCGAGTTCAATTTTCTTTAAAATTTATCTTCAACTGGTATATTCTGCGGTATGGAAGAAAAAACTAATCAGATGACTGGAACAACGCGCTTGATCCCAATCCGCAAAATGAGCAATTGGATATACTACGATATAAGGGCATACTACAACAACTATCAAAGAGTTAGCCTATTATATGTCTCTGGGAAAATCTTCGCCCGAATTTTATGAATAAACTTAAGGCAGAATGAAAACAAGATGCGTCCTCACCATGCTGGTATCAGATCGGAGCCCTGACCGCCGGGACTAAGGAAAACCTTGGAACATCGCTCAAATATCGCAACCCACTGTTAATTGTTCTATTGATTTTGCCGATGTTTTCACTTCAATTGATATAGCTGCGCTTTGATGATGATGGACACCGTGCTCAAAGTGATCATTCAATTCGTAAAGGCACTTTAGCCAACCAGCACAAGTCTATTTGGAGAATTGGTATCCTTACAAAATAAGAACTGGTGTATGTCAATGCTGTCTTTTTTTATATTACTCAGTTACGCAAAGAATTGGATTATGGACACCACTTGCAATCACTCTCTAAGCATAGTATCATAGATTTTAAACACCCGTATGAAACGGCCTTTTTTGATAATTGTGAAAGGCTGAATAATCGGCAGCTAAAAATCGGCATAGAATCAATATATATGTAAGACCAAACTCTTCGCCTTATATACCAGATGTTGATAAAATGCCTACCATCATCGGCTGGAGAATTTAATTCCGCTCTTGTACTAAACGGTCAAACGAAAGATGGCCTAAATAAATGCAACTATAAACGCGAGCTTTTTGGAAGTCATGAAAATAAATAATGGTTACCAATAAGAAATAAAAATTTCTAGTGGAAATAACATAAAGCAACAGTATACAAAAAAAAATGATACTCACATTCACAGTTGGTAAGATACAACCTCTCCTTTGTTTAATGAACATTGTAAAAATAGCATGTGAACGCGATGACTGTTCGTTCATATTCGTCGAAGCTGTTTTTCGATTCAAAGCACCATTTTTCAATACCATTAAAGTCTGAAATATTAAAATTTTAAACATTAACTTGATCTGAAATGAAGCGTCATAGAAACTTCAATATATCATGAATGATTATCAAATTCTACTCGAAAAGTTTCATCCTCGAATTTATTTTAAAAAAAGTTTACCTCATCCGGGTTTGACACATTTATCTTCGTGACGCCATGCAAAAATATTTCGCCATTATAATTTTCATGAATTCTTAAAGTAATTGAAGAATTTCGATCATCAGCCAATAAATCCACCACTTCTTCATTATAAAGCTGTAACACAAAAAAATTTTTTTTGAGAATTTTTGAGGATCAAGCTTCATTTCATAAAATATAAGAAAATATTTAATAAAACATACGAAATCTAGTACTTCCTTGTATTTAAGAATTAAAATGAAAAATACTTTTAATATTGGCATTCAAAGAGGTAAAAGCATATGATATTTCTACTATATTAAAAAGGGCAACCTCAACAAATTGAGCAGCAACATCAAAAACAGGTTCAAACTGATTCTTCTCTCTAGCTTGAAGTTTACGCGCTTCAATTTCATTAAAAAGATACTTAATTGCTCGAGGAATGATTCCAACCTCTTCTTCATTTATTACATCGATCATATCAAATGCAGTTCCCATTGTATAAGTTTTACCACTTCCAGTCTAAAAATTTCAATTCATTTTATACGAAAAAGAATCGAAGAAATTTATTATGTCGAATTTTATTATATCGAAAGAATATATGTTTTAGATATCAATAACTTTAATCTTAATTTAACCAATTTTCGATAAAAAAAAGATGATGCAAGATTTTTCAAAACTTTTTCCATTCAAATTCATTTTTCACCGAATTTTACCAGCCTGGCTAATTCTAATCCAGAGAAAAAATATTATAAATTCTATCAATACCAAAATTTTTATCAAAAAACTCGAAAAACCTGGCCATAAGCAAGAACTGTTGCATTAAATCCTTCAAATGTTCCAGCGACAAGATTTGCAACGCAGCTCTCAAAGATATTACTCTGAGCTGTTTGTTGGTCGAAAACGTGATCATAGGTGAAACAACGATCCTCACCAATCGTTACCTCAATAAAAATTATGAAAAATGATAAAAATATAACATTTTAGAGAGCATGACTGGTAATGCTAGCATGGACAGCTTTTCGGAGAGGAAATTATCAATGAAAATTTAAGAATTTAAAAAATTACTTGAGGTTCGCCAGGCGTTACGCTTGTGCAAATTCTACACAGCTCAAGTTTTTCGCGAGCTACCTGAGGTCGAATTCTGAAGTAAATTTCGTAACAAATAATTTCTCGTAAATTGTTTTACGGTTTTTTTATTCAATAAAAAATTTTAAAGAAGTAATTAGCGACCTTAGAGCCACTTGAACGGCCGATACATCGTTTTCTTTCATTATGCAATCCATAATTGCCATGATAATTACGAATTAAAAGTGAGACATAAGTAAAGAGAAACGCAAAAAGAGCGGTCGAAATTTCCAGCAATCCTGAAAATAATTAGTCAACAGCCAGCGATCGAACTTCGTTGAATTCCTTTCCTTAACTTTCCCCTTTTTCGGTTTTCGAATTTCTCACAAATGGAAAAAAAATGATGTAAATAAAACTAAAATATAACCAATGCAAAAATTTTAAAAAACTCTTTTCTTTTCTCTTTTATTTTCCAAAAAATGAAATGAAAGTTAATTTCATAAGAAAACGAAAAAAATTTAATCAATAAAACAAGAACAATGGACGAAAATTTGTAAAATTAATAAAATGAAAATAGACCATACAATTCGGGCAATTTTTCGATGCCACACCACTTTAAATCAAACTGAAAATTATTATTTGTTGATAACTTTTCAACAAAATTAATTGACTGATTTTTGTTTTTCTATAAATTTTGAAAAATTTTTTTATATTTTCCAGAAGTTATTACTGAAGCTGTCTAAATGAAAATTCAAATTAAAAATTTTAAAAAGCGCAATTCTCTTTAAGCTATTCGGTTATCTGAGCCGCAGATAACGCTACTATATGTCCTCTTTCTTTCTCCTCAAATTTTCCTGCTTTTGCGATCACCACTGAGAACCACAAAGCCGAAGGGTACCTCTCCTCCCTCGCATTTCACAAAAAAATAAAACCGCTGTAAAGCCATTTTTTAATTTCCCTTCACTTCAGTGAAAACGATAACAATTATCGAATTAGTTTTGAAAACTGATTTTCAAACAAATGATTTTGATAATTTTTGGCAATAAAAATTAGAGAACAACTTCAATAAATTTAGAAAACTGAAAATAATTTTCATGAATGGGGAATGATTTTAGACGCACCGGCAGATGCTGCGACTCACCCGTACTTCTAGTGATCAGTCCGATAAGCCAGCGGAGCGCGCCCAACCATCGATGACGGAAAAAGGACGAAAGGACGTTTTTTAACAAAAAATTTTAGCAGAATATTGTGAATTATCTAATGTGAAAAGCCAGTTTTTTGACATTTGAATTATTTTATTGTAAAATCAAACCAAATTTATTAAATTAAATTGATAAAATTCGCGAAGTTGCAAAAATCAATTAATTTAAAATATTTTTTAGTAGCAAAAGCAAAAGCGATCATCATTTACCAGCGAAGACACTGGCACAACAGACTGCAGAAAAAACTAAACGCAAATGTGCGACTGTCTCAGCGCTGCCCATCTAACCGAAAAGTACTGTCAAGTTAAAACGAACCCAAAACTGCCTACAACACTAAACTCTGAACACAAAAAGAATGATGCACTGAGCAAATGAACGAACTTACACAAAAAAATTATGAGAACTATTATGAAATGTTTGGGCTACAAAATTTTTTTCAAATCGACGGGCCGTATTTTTTACATTCTATCAAATTACATTGAAACAAAACTTTAAATAAATGAAAATATTGGATTTTTCAAAAAAATTTTGACTGTTTGAAAAGTGTTTGGGTGTTTTTTTAAGTTTAAACAAAGAAAAATTTCGCAAAAATTCAAATTAACAATTTCAAAACGAATTTCAACGATTTTTCAGTATTTCCAATCATTTCCAAACGGAAATTTTTAAATAATTTTCTCGGCCAATTAAAATTTATAAAACAATTTCTAATGATTTATTTTCAAATAAATTTTCAAAAGAATTAGAATTGGTGACGAAAAAGATTTTTTGAAGCAAACTAATGGGAAATTCGCTTTCCTTTATTTACATAAAAACCCATAAAATTATAAACAGGAATTTGTGGAATTTGGAATCATTAGCAGCAGTCAATACATTTCTTATAAAGTGCGCTGTATTTGGGCCCTCTGAGAGTCTTTTGAAAGTGCGTTGAAAGCCAAACGTTAGAAGCTGTGCGTTGCATTTGACGGGAATGCTTGAAAATCTCGTAAAAACTACGTACGCCTCAAATTAATATAAATTATCTATTATATTCTGCAAAATCGATAATTATTCTTATAGGGATGTTTGATATGGCGAACACTGGAAAAAATTGCTGTTGGACCACTCGCACCACAGCTCGAAGTGAGCATAGACCATAGAAAAAGCAATAATTTATGGATGATTTGATATTTGATGACATCCATGAAAGGTATAAAAGTGCGGATTTGTGTCAATGGTTCTGAATGTCTTTTTGCAAAATGATTTTCACATCCAAAAATTTTAATTTCTCAAATATTAATTTTATTAAAGGTTTATTAAAATATGTTAAAGTATTAAAAATTTCAAAGGCAAATTCATGAAAAATTTAGGAAAAATATTAAAGGTAATACAATTATTGAAATACAATTTACAATAGAAATATTTTTTTTGGATAATAAATAATAAATTAATGAAGCTTTTCTTAAAGTATAATTTAAAATGTATATAATGTATTTTAAAATGTAATTTTCCTATAACATTGTTTTTAGGAAAAAATGGCCAAATTTTGCTACTAAAAAATGGTTTTTGTATCAAATTTCAGACGTTTTGTTGCAACAGAAATAAAATTTTGGCCAGTTTCCTCTTTTGCATTTCAAGTAAATCTCAATTATTTTTCGCAATTTTGCAATTTTTTACTTCCATTATTATTACTATTATTGTATTATTACTTACTTTCACTATGATAGTTACATTCAATCACTCTACATTTATCACTCAAAGAAATTTTAAAAAAAGGATCCAAAATTTATTATGTTGAAACAATATTAATTTATATTTATAATATTTATATTATATATTATATATTATATAAATATTATAAATATTATATTATATAATATATAATATATATATTATATATTATATTATATATAAATATTTATAATATTTTATAATAATATTTAAATTATATAAAAATCTTTAAAAAATGTTAGATTTATGAAAAATTTGATGGGAAAAAATGGGATAAGCAAGAAATAGCAAACCAACTACTATAAGCAAATATGGACGCAGATGTTTCGAATAAAATGACCGATCATTTCTAGTGGAATTTTATTGGCAAAGAAAAAGATATTTCCCTTTCTCTTACATTGAACGAATGAATACCATTGAAAAAACGAGAAAAATGAAGAATGACCGTTCGCCAAATTGCCAAAATTTTCTCGTTTTCTATAAAAATGCATACTTCTTATAGGAAAAATTAATAATTTTATAGAAAATTGTCATATATTTTGACTCAGAAATTGACGCACATCAAAGCTCGCAGTGGATTGCATCAAAAGCGAAGAGACTCAGTCAAGAACTTCAACTTAAGCAGTTTTTTTACGAACCTTTACCATTACTGTCGATTGGGCCCGCTCCGCTGGTTTGTCACACTAGACAAATAGGGGCCCAGGGAGCCCCTAGCGATAGAAATACAGATAATTCACCAGTAACGTCCGGCTTTTTGGACAAGTTTACTCATGTATGGAATTGAACCTCAGCATTAGCTCTCCGAATTCAGCAACAACCCACTGAACAATTCTACCCATTCAACTTAAGCAAATATTTTGATGTAGGGCCAATAGCTAATAATGTACGGTTTAAAGCTGAGAAAAAATTGCTTCTCGCATTCAGACATTTCATTCATTCTATGGTCGGATCGGGAAGCTTGAAACCTTAGTCTCCAATGGGCCCAGCCAAATCAACAATAGTGCCAGCTATTAGAAAAAGTATAATTTAACTAACTTTTAATATTATTTTTTCTTGTTGATTCAAGGAAAAATAAATAAAAATGGCTAATAAATGATGGGTAATTTTGGTAAAATTGAAATATTTTTTGAAAACAATTTCGTCTTGATAAATTCATTGAAAGTGGCCTTCATAGATATATTTCCGATGGATGAAGAAAATAATATTCATTAATGTAGGAAGTATATTTATTCAAATTTATGTTCGAGAAAATTGGATGCCATTATACAATAGTTCAATGGTTCCATAACTCTTTATTTTCCGAATTTACTTAGTCTTTTGAGAATATTGAGCACATTGATCCTCTAAGAGCTTTTGTTTCTTTATTTTGATAAATTCTATCCATGTAGGAAGCAAGATAACCAAATGAGTACCAAGGGCTTTTCAGACCCTTCCTCCGATAGAAGTAAGTCTGTTATTAAAAGTTTGGGTAGTCCGGATAGTATTTACTTCTGTTCCTAAGTAACTCCTTTTCAAGAAATTTCCCATCCTACTAAACGCATTAAAGCGAGTCTAACCAGAAGTGGTGTACGCTAGCTGTTTATTTATTTCTACTATGTTGGAAATAAGAACTGAAATTTTTTAACTCATTTAAAAAACGCATTCAACGCATATCTTGACATAAAGCATATTTTTAATGAAAAATAGCTAAATTTTCTTTATTATAGCGGCTAGAATACTGTCTGAATTAGAAGATCTGGAAAAAGTTTGATGGGAAAAGAACCATTGTTTTTGTTTCTGCGAATTTCTGTAATGTAATGCACAACAAAGAAAAAGTAGCAAATAAGAATAATTCTACACCACTCGAACTCTTTAGAAGGATCTCAGAGAGCCACACATACTAACAAATACACTTCAGAAGATCTCAAAACTCATTCTGACCGCAAGATCTGAAAGGTTTTACGACTTCAAAGGAATAAGAGACTGCAATCAGTCTGCGAGCACAATGCCATAAAGGCAGGCAATCTTTCCAATCGGGCAACCACTCGGTGTTACGAGGGGAAGGGAATTCTACTCCGAGGAATTCTACGTATCTAAAGAGAGTGTATAAAGTTGAAAACCACTGATCTAAAAGGATTTTATAGATCTTCGCCGCTAATCTTAATCTATGAAAATTTGAAGCGTACTTTTTTGTTCGAAAAAAATTGTTTTCAATCAAAATTTTATAATTTAGGGATTTCTTTAAAACAACATAAAAGATTTTTCAAGCGAAACAACTGCTTAATTTAAAAAAATCTCTTTTGTTTTTTCCTAAATTGCACCGTTAAAATTATATTAATTGCGCATTATCCATTTCATTCGCTGTTTTCTATGAAAATCCAAATGACTTTGCTCGTCCTTAGTGAAATTTACAGTTACTCTATGTTCTATATATGTTCTCCATTTGGTGCTGGGATTTCCATCTCTTGTGCAGTTTCTCCATGAGATTCTCCGATAGAAGTCAGTAGAGCCAACCAAACCAGTTATAGTTGCTGATGTGCCTCCACCTCCATCTGCATTTAAGTTTTTTATAAAATGTCCCAAGTGATCTTGTTTTAAGAGAAAATTAGCTAAAATTATAATCAGTTATAATAATTCAGAAGATTTTTTTTTTGAAATTATAAAATTTTATCATTTAATTTTATACTCCATAGTTTATGGCTTTGAAAACATGCCATCACTCTATTTACATTTCTAAATAAATTAAACAAATTAATTAATTAACCTCATTTCACCAAATTCCACTGACGCGAAGCTTATCAGTCTAAATTTAAGATATAAAATTTATGTGAAATCAAATTAAAAGCCTTAACGCAGAAGCACAGAAAAAATGAAAAAAAATATTTTTTACTTAAGAATGAATTATAAAAAAAAGTAAGTAGAAAACTTTAACTGGTAGCTGGTGGATCTTAAGAAGATTCAAAAAGGTACCCATGGCGGAATTTCAATTAGCATTAGGAGATGATAATGGAACTCGAAATGCTAAGGAGGGTAAAACTAACTTTAAGACTGCATTAATAAAGCTATGCAAATAAGCGTGCAAACAAGAGAGGGAATGTTAAAGAATTAGGGGCTTATGAGGTTCTTATCAGTGTATTATTTTAAAGAGTATTAATGAAATGTAACAGCTAGGTTTGAAACAGCATTAAAGGCACTAGGAATTGGACCGTAGTGAAAATAGGCCACTTTAAGAGAGCATTATAGCAGAAGAGGTTTGACGAAGAAAATAAGGGTTTAGTGGTGCTAAAAAGCACAGCGAGTGTTTGAGAGGTTTGAGTTGGTGAAAATTAATGCCGAATAGATTTTGAGGGTATCGAAAGATTTTCAGCCGAGAAACATGCTTAGCAAATCCAGTTAATCGGTTTGGTACATTTGAATTGTTGCAATATTTCATTTTTTGCGATACAAAAAATGTGAATTGAGGAGGATAAAATTTTCGTAGATCTATGTTTTCGTCGATATTACTCCATGATAATTTCCGTTATTTTGTGTCCACTTATGGATTTTTTTAATCCCACAAAGTTCTTTTGTCTTTCCAGTATTCTCTTCGATTGCGAAATGCACTTATTTCTTTAAAAAAATCGCATTTGTGAGAAAAATTTCATTTATCATTCAAATATCATAAATATCATTAACTCATTTCATCGAAATTATTTTAGAAGTACAAATTTCTCCGTCGAAATGAAGCGTTCTTCAAAGAGTGATGCAAAATTCAATTATATTTGCTGAATAGAAAAGAGCCCTCCCTTCCCTTATATCCCTTAGAAAGAGAAATAGAATCATTATATAATATGATAAAAATATAATTATTATATTAATAATTATTAAATAATTATTATACATGATAAAAATAATGTGCTCGACGTTTCGACGTTCTTATCAAGAGCCTCAAACTTGGGTAATTAAACATAATTATCTATTTTATGAAATTCCATTTAAAAAAAATTTGTCAAACTGCATTATTCGAACCTTTCTTCGTTTCATAAGACTCAAGACTCGTTTCACTGCTTTCGCAAGTGAACTAGAACGCACTTTCACCATAAAATGTCTTCTTGACCTTAGTTTTGTGAAGTAAACTCTAAAAAATAAAAACATACAGCCTATAAATTCATTAGCGATCGAAGAAGTGTTAAGAATTAAATATCTGAAATCCATACTTATGCCTGACGTTGGGCGAAACTTGAAATCCCTTCTTTTTCTTTTCTTTCGTCTGGCGAAGCATTCTTGAAATCGCCATGAAATCAACCCAAAAAACGAAATCCGTATCTATGTGGATGCAGTGCGCACTACCCTAGTAAAAGGCTACGAAATATAGCTAGTGAGAACAGAAGATATCAGGAAGATATCAACATTAATCTTTGGCTATTCTTGCATAACATGTCGATTTATTGTTTCTCATGATTATCCATCTTCGAATACCACCTGCTTTAAGAATAGTGTCACAAAGCCAAAGTGAACTATTTAGGCCATTCTTATCATAGGAATTAAGTGCATCTCGCTATGGACTACTTCATGGCATCAAAGAAAGCAAAGAATACCAATCCAGCCTTGAATTACAAGAGGAATTATGAGTGCATAGGTGATCCATAGGTGGTCATCAAGTGGTTAGAAAGAGGTTTCTTTGAAATATGATATCAAATCGAGAAACTTTACACTAAAGTCGCAAATGCAGAAGCTTCTCACTAGATAAGCTAGGCAAACTAATTAGAAGTAGAAGAAGGAATAGTCTAGAAAGATGTCATTTTTCAATTCTTATGATTCAGTTAGATCTAAAAAATCTAAAATAAAATAAGTGGGATTCGCCTCCTCAAATTTTCATTTTTTAAATTTTAAATTTTTTAAATCAGTTTTTATTTATTTATTGAAAATCAGCCAAGCAGGGCGACAAACGCCATGTACTTATATTAATAACAACAATTAAAATAACAAACAATAATTAATGATAAAAAAACTTGTAACAACGTACTTATACTAATGTTTATATTAATATTATTCATACAAATTTATGGCTTTTGGTCCGATCCTTTTAAATAAAGAAATAAATAAAGCACGAGCGCACAATTAAAAAAAAGCTAAAATTAAAATAATGATGGTCAAACAAATTCGAATGTAAATGGAGTGTTTTTTTTCGCAAAATTCTTTGATTATGATCGTAAATCTTCATCACAAAATTTCTATATCTCACATTTGCCTTTCACTTTAATATATCCACGAAAGAAATTCAAGGAATTCAAGGACATTTGCTGTAAAAATGGTCTTTCGATTATTTATGAAAGAATTAGTGTAAATCGTCATAACAGAACATTTTATTATCAGCAACATTATCTGCTAAATAATAATACTCAATGATTTAAGTATTTCATTGAAATAATGTAAATATATATATGTAAATTCCTTTCTCATCTCTTGTGGGCAGTACGAATCATTTTCAACCTCGCATCCTGTGCCAGAGGTCTGTGGAATTTCTTCGCAATATCTTAGTTATTCCTAATTGCACTATTCTGGACCCTATTGCGCTCGCAATCTGTTGGAGCCAATTTTCCAGTTTATAGATTCCTAATTCTTCTATTACAACTGGGATCACTTTGCCTTTTTTCTCTAGCTCCTCTTTCAGCCCCGGCATTTTTTGCTGCCATCTTGCTGATGTATTCCTATTAATGCTTCATTCAGGATAGTGACCTTTCGTACTCAGCAAGACCCACCCACATTTCCGGCTAGAGAAAAAGCAATATTCTTTGATTATTAAACTTGGGTTGGAAATTTCCGAGCATTGGGAGCAGTTTCTGGATCTTTGCAACGGCAGCCTACATATCATATATAACGGAATATAAATTTTCTTAACTAAAAAATTAGATCAATTTTTTTTTACTACTACGTTCTTCGGTTAAATGATTGCAGTCACGAGCATCAAGTAGCTTTTAAAATCTTTTTAGTAGTAATTAGAGAAAAAGCAATAAATCCTATAAGAAATGAAAAATCACAAGCAAAGAAGATTTTTAGCTATAAATTTTTACAACTTCATGAAAAAAAATCTTAAGCTAACTTGTTCCGTCAATTTATATTTTTTAAGAGAATCAAAATCCGCGAGATATATTAATTTTTTTCGTCGAGGAATTTTGTCGATGAATATGACTCAATAGCGCCATTATTTTTTATTGAAATTACTAAAATAAAATTTAATTCCTATCGAGTAGAAGTGGTTTCAAAAAAAAAAAATTGAAGCCAAATAGTTTTTTTAATTACTAAGTATTTTCTTCCCTTTTCTCAATAAAATTTTAGTGAATTTTTGCCTTACTTTAAAAAGGTATAACAAAAAAATGAATGGTAAAAAGATAATTGGGATGTAATGTTGAATTAATTAGGGATCTTAAGTTCAAGCTGACGCATTACAGAAAAGGTGGCCATTTTAGGATAAAAATGCAGATCTCTAGCAGCCTTTAAATTTCAGGTTAAATGACGGGTCCATTATTATTATTCAGCAATAATGAAACACAAAAAAAAGCTAGCAAAAACTAGCACATTAGAACGAACATTTTTAGCTTTTAATCGACTGACAACGAAAATACGATGGCTATTTTTTGAATTTAAACGACTAAGAAAATGGAGAAGCGAAATTTAATAAAGTTTAGAAGCAATGAAGGAGATTTGAATGTAAAATGAAAATTAAGTTTTTATGGAAACTAAAAAATAGAACCATTGAAAGCGATGATGATGAATTCGATCTGCAAAATATTTTGGCATTGGCATTAAGGAGGTGGTTAGCGTTTATCATTTGTATTTAAGTTTAAATGTATTGAAGAAAAATGGAATTTCTATTAAAATTTCTTCAGTTTTTATAAATCAGAATAGTATTAATAAAATTATTTTCGACGAAATGATTGAAAACATCGAAATTATGCTGATTAAATGAAAAAGGAAATTTTTCGGTTTGTATAATCGTATTCATTTATGACGAAATAAGAGACAGAGGTGGATGGATAGTGGTTCAAATTATCATGTTGATAGACAAGGGTTCGACTCTTGTTCCCGACAGAAGCAAATCTGCCATTGAAAAATCGAGATTGCGCAGACAACTCACTTTTGTCTCTTCTAAATATGTCCCTAACAAAAATTTTTATTCGAGCTATCAGCCAGCAGAACTAGTAACCAGAAATACCCACTAGTAACGCTAAACATCTACTTACTTACTCAGTTGCAATGGATGTCATAAAATTAATGGACAAATAAGTAATCCTTTTGAGCGAAGGCAAAAAGCATTAAAACTTTCAGCATCACAAAATGTGAAAAAATTGAGGTGATAAATTGTTGAATTTAACAAGAAATGGAACATTTCAACAAATTTTGTTAGAAAATGCTCCACATTCTATAACAGAGAATTTATTGAGGGCAGATGGGATCGCACAACTGAATGGTATATAGTTTCGAGAGAAATCGTTACAAACGGGTTTGATTCTCGCTGCTTGAGGGGTATTGAATCTTCCCATTAAATCTGCCATTAATAGTGAAATGGATATTCCGCTTGGAGATTGTAATGAATATAGCGATTCGTTCGTTAAATTACAAAATTTGGTCAGCCAAAATTAATATGTCCAACATATTTAATCTGATGTGGACAGTCAGTCATTTTTTGTTCGACTCTTCGATTTAAAATGAATGATTTGTTTAAATTTAAAAAAAACTTTGATAAACATAAGTGACATAATTGGTTTTTAGACATTCACTATGTAAAAAATAGCTTTCGCTATAAAACACTCAACGATTTTATACGCTTCTGTGCTTTGTTACTTTACATAAAAAAACCAATTCTCTAAAAAAATTATTTTGAAATTACTTCTTCAAAGAAATTCACATAAATTATTCGCACTATATATAATATATATATTGTATATATTGTATATTATGTAAGTAGCTTGCCGATTCACAAATCTGTGGCGATTAATCGTTTTTGTTTCATTCTTTAAAAATTTATTTATGCAAAATGTTTTTAAAGAAAATTTTTGCGAAGAATTTAGTTCTAAAGAATAAAGAAATTATATTTACATAAAATCTAGTTCTTAATTACTTATTCAAATGTACATATTTAATTTAATGAGGAAAGATCGCATTTACTGCTTCAACTTAAATCAAGCATCGGTTCGATCCTTATCCCTTGACTAGCCTGCACATTTATAGGCCAAACTGTTTTCTAATAGATCTCATTTTAATCAGCAAAGTACTCTCAATTGGAAATAACCTTTGTGGTCTTTGCTTCATCAGATTGGTGACCTTCCATTTCGACCTGCTGAATTATGTTTTGCTAATTTTTAAGCACACATAAATAATATTGTAAATAATAATATTGCATTATTGCTATTATCATTATCATGACCATTAAAATATCATACAAATCCGTTTTATTAATAAGTTTTTTTGTTAAATCAAAAAAATAGTTTTTATCGAATCAAAATATCAAGAAAATTATTGTATTATTATAATTTTTTATAAAAGCCTCTGTCGTTTAGATCCGAAATGTTTTTCGAAGTTATTTTTTACATCCTCAAAAGAAAGAAATTTTTTCAGTTAAGTACCACAAATGCCTAAACAAATAGTAAGGAGCGGAGCCAAGACTATAAGGTCTCAGGTAGTCTATAAGGTTTTGAATTTTTGGATTTTTGGATTATATGGATTTTTTGAAACATTAAGTCTTCGAGAATTACTTCGATTTTTGGAGAATTATACATTTTCTTCTATCTATAATGAAATTTGAAAGAAAGTTTGACCAGGTTTAAGTAATCTTTAAGAATTTTTCCTTTTATACTCCACAGCATTATTCTTTTTTTCATAAACAATAATTCTGGGTAAAAATAGTTCTTTTTCTCGCATTAGAAGAAGCGAAGAAAGCAAACTGACGTTCCTTGAATCACATTTTGACGATCTGTACTCATCTCCAAGTTGATAAGTTACAAGTTATAGTGGAAACCATACAAGCAGAAATCTAAAGTACCTAAATATAGACAAGTGCATTATCATATATCTTTGGCAAGTGGAAGGTAAAGAGTGGAAGAAAATCCGATTATTCTGTGCTTCATATAAATCCACGAGTTGTGACCAAACATTTTGGAATCGTGGTGGAATCGTGGTGGACGGGAGAGTGGGATGATAGAAAGGTGGAGAAGGAAGGGACGAGCCAATTTGGTTTAGGAAGGACGTTGTCACGTTGTGCGCTCTCATCGCCTTCATATGCAGTTTCTCTTCCATACCCTGTCGTTAATCTCTTTATCGTATATGTATATTTAAATCTGTTCATTGATATATAGTTATGAATATAGCGTCGTCTGTTATTATCTGTAAATAAAGGTTCAATTACGCAAGTTTGAGTAAATAAGTCCGGGCTACTATTTTATCTCGAGCAATTCGCAATAAAACATTAAAAAAGGAAACGACTGAATAATTAAAGGAAAGAAAACCCGCGTGGCAAGCAGAATATATAACTTAAATAAAGAAATTTACGCAGCGAACTCCCACTCGTGCATGGTACGTCAGCCGAGAAACTTGTTCATTGCGAAAAACTGGCGAACCGATGGTCAAGGAAGTGAGAACGGAACGACATCGACAAGCTTTCTTAATTTTAAAATAGTAGCCAGTCGTTAATTTGCTTATCAAGTTTGTTAAACAATAAAAGTTTCAGCTTTAAGTTTCACTTTCTTTGAAACTTTAAATTTTTCCTTAACATCGCTATTGATTTTTGATTTAACATGAATTTTTCACTATTGTGATCAGAGCCTTTTAAATGATCTCTTTCTTTAAACTGAGAACTGACTCTCACATAGTTGAATTAGTAAGTTGTTTGGATAAGATAGAAAAGAACCCTTTTAGGACCTTAAAAACTTAAACCAATAAACGAATTTCGTTTCACAGCTCGGAGATGGAATAACTTAAGTCAGATATCGGTTAACTGGTCCAATATAGGCAATGACAAATCGACTGAAAAGTGTGTAATGAGCAGTCTACTAAGATTCTGCTCTATTAAGATATAGAAAATTATTATTACTTATTATTATTATTATTATTCCCATTATTATTGTTTTTATTGTTGTTGTTATTATTAAGTATTATTATTAGTTATTATGGATCATTAATTATTATTATTATCATTATTAATTATTATTATTATAATAGTATTATTATCAGTTATTATTGATTAATAATCTATTATTGCTTGGGCATCTCAAATGATAAATTTTTTTCCTTTATTTTCTCTTCCTTTTTAGTTTTCTTCCACCTTATGTTATATGTTTAAATAATTAATATTGTATAAAATAATTATGCTTCTCTTCAACAGGATATGTCAAAAATCCGGATAGCTGCTGGGAATCTATCTGTAACCATATCCCAAAGTGACCCTGTGGTGAAAGGATCAGATGTCCTTGACATGGCATCCGCATCCTTCGACGCGCATGACACTCCTAGCCCGGTGGTACATGCGATAAGTATACAATCCAGCCGTTAAGCGATCCCAAGGTCCAAAATATATTTGCAAACCAGGGCAATTGCTCGAAACCTTTCAAGGGAAACGGCAAGATGCTTTGCACGCGCGGCAAGATGTTAATATCAGTGGAACGCCAGAATTTATGGACATTGCAAGCCAAGAGTCGTTCACTATCCACACTCTTTCTAAATATCATGTGGATGTCGTCTGCTTGTCGGAGGTCCATTTTGCTCACTTCGGATCTCGAGAAATTATTAATCCTGGCTCGTACAGATACTGGATCACTTCGGATAACTCGAGGCGAAATGGTCTTGTCATGTCTGAGAAAGCTTGGTCCGCTCTGAGAAAGTGGAAGCTGGTAAACCGCATACCTTATGTTCTCTTCAAAGGAAACTTCTGCAATATTTCGATCATATATACTCCAACTTTAAGCGCAGGTTAATGCGATAAGGATAAGTTCTATGCGGAACTTCAACTGTTAACGAAATCTCTACCGAAACAATATATGGGGGAGACTGGAATACGCGTGTGGATTATAATGCTGCTGCGACAATTGGCAAATGGCATCGGAGACCGATATGCCAAGGGGAAACGCCTTCTTCGTTGTGCTGGAGAGCATGAATTTTTTGTTACTAATACTTGCTTCAGGCATTGAGCCACTTCAGCCACTTCAGCGCTAGGACACACTGGTGCGAAATGCGCTAGTTTGGTATCGGAAGCAACTGTCCAATTGTCTGAAAATGCTGCCAAAGAATACGATAATAGCAAACTATTCAGCCTTCATAAAGCAACTAAAACTCGAGGAACGATAGGTGAAATAATAAGGTAGCAATGGTGCGCCTGTTAAAAATATTATGGATCACCTCATAAGATGAAAGGAATTCTTTGGGGGCAAACTTAACCACGATGCGCCATCTGTTAACCCAGACATTTAGCTGATACTTGGTCGAACCATATTTTAAGATCAATAAAACACCTGGAGACGATGGTCTTTGGACCAAATTCTTCAAATGTTCTCTATCGTCTTTCATATTACAATAAATGTACTCTCTGGTATGGAAGAATGAAATAATAATAGATAACAGGAGGCAGTTCTGTTTTCAACTCCAAAGAAGGGTGGCAGAACATACTGACAATTGTCAAAGAATCAGTCTCCTAGATAATCGATGGAATTTTGCTCCCTTCCTACTGAATAGACTTATAGCAATACGAGCCTGCAGGAAACGCCCTAACCAAGCTGGGTTTAGACCGGAACGCTGATATTCATAATAAGAAGGGTGTTGGAACATATGATGCTCCAAATATCTGCAATCCATCGTGTTTTATCGACTTTGCAATCTGCCTTCGATTCATTTGATAAAACGGCATCTTGGAGAATGGTAGAACGCAGTGGTGTTCCAGAAAAGATCATTCGACTCATGAAGGCATTTTATCAGCGTACGTTGGCGCAAGTCTATGTACATGGGGCACTGACAGAATCCTTCGAAATAACAACTGGTGTCCCTCAATGGTGCGTCCTTTCGATTACAATATTCAAACTAGACTGGATGATGGGCATTGCTTGTCGGCACTCAAGAGGTGTGCAAATCAGTCCAGAGTATAGCATTACAGACTTTGAATACGCTGATGATGCAGTCCTTTTTGTTGACAGTTATGTAGTTATACAAAATACTAAACGACGTGTCAGCAACGAGAATCGGATTCAGGATCAATGTAAAAAAAAAAAAGTCTTTCTGTTTTATATACAAAAAGCTTTTTATAAACTCATGGCCGGTTGAGAAAGTGTCTGATATTAAATACCTTGGATCTGCCGAATAGCCAAGCAAAAGACGAAATTGCAACCCAGACAATGGCAGCTAGAATGCTTTCCTGTTGACGAAATCTTTATGGAGCCGTCGCGAAATCACCATAAAAACGAAAGCCGCGATTCGTTCGATCTTGCTATATGGCTGTGAGACATGGCCATTAGCCAATGAGAGTGGAGAACATTAAGAAGTTATCTGCCTTTGACTACTCGTCGCCTTCGCTGATTAAGGGACGCTCTTCGTCGTCCACCACAGGGGTTGACGCATATTTCGTTACTTTCTAAACCCTATGGTAGATGGTGTTAAAAGCGAAATGGGCCAATCAAGAACTGGTTTGGTACCGTCAGAAATGATTTTGAACATATAGGTGGACCAGCAATATATGGACTTAAACGATCGAAAAAGAAATGGCTTCTATTACTGTCGGCGATGGCATCACGCCGATTGGAAGCGTCCCATAGCCACTGAAGCCAATCTAATCAATAATGATGACAGCTGTTAGTAGAAAAAGAAAAGAATGGAAGCACTAATAAAAGATTCCCACAATACCAATAGGTATGCTGGTATGAAAGAACATAAATTAATGGCAGCTAGCTGCTTAAAAGCAATCTCAGATTTGGACATCTCAAACATTGGAATTGAAATTGAAGAGATGAAAAGTTCGCTGTAAAGACGGAAAGCGGAGAGGAGTCGCAAAAATTTCAACCAGTGATAAAACTGTCGAAGTTAAAACTTAATATATTTGATGGTTCGATAAGAAACTGAGTGGCATTTATGGACAGTTTTCTGTCAGCCATAGGAAAGAGAAATCCCGATCCAGTGGATAAAATTAAAATCTCGTTTTCCACCTGGAAGGAGAAGCGAGAGAATTAGTGGAAGGATTCCTAATGGATGGTAAATGGATGGTAGATGGATGGTAAATGGATGGTAAATAAAAGCTTGTGGGATATTTTGGATCAAGTATCCAGATAAAACCATTATCATCAAAGATATATATAAAGAAGCATATAAAAAAGTATAAGAATTAAATCCGAAAAGAATGGATATAAAGGATGTTTGGAAAGTTTAAAGCCGATATTACGCCAGTTAACAGCCTTGGGAGAAAATATTGACAACAATTCGATTATCAGCATTGGCACAAGCTAAATTGCCATGCTGAAAAGAATAATAGAAGAAAAACGGAAATCAGCCTGGGCCATAAGCAAATTAAAAATTAAAGAATATTAAAAATTTACGAAGAGGAAGGTCTACAAATGAACAGAATGGTAAGGACCAGTGAAAAAAAAAATCTAAACTGTTGAAGCCCAGATCTTCAATCAGTATTCTCGAAATGGAAGATAACTGTGATATTAAGATAGAGTATATTCAAACATAGCGACGAATAAACCTACCAACCAAGATAAAAATTAAAAAATATGTATTTTGTGATAAGGACCATTGGAGTACCAGTTTAAGTGGATCTAAGTGGAAAGTCTTCTACTAAGATAGGCTTCATATCTTCATGAATCTTTATCGGTGCTTGCAACTCGATCACAAATCCATAGTAGCATGGAATGCCTCGAAGAACCATAATGCAGCAAATGCAGGGAAAAAAAGAAATGTAGCAACAAGATGGATAATCAGATCAAGAGCAAGGGAGGATGCTACTGCTTGAAAGAGAAGTTAATAGGAATGAAGTATTTCTTCTTTTTAGGGAGATATTGGTCAATTCAGATTAGACTGATCACTGTTAAAGAAGATATTGGTGGCAAGATAATTGCCACTGAGAATCGAGGCTTGAATTCAAATCCGCCAATGCTCTTTGTGGGGTGGCAATGTCGCCTAGGAAAAATGAAAACAAAAAAGAATAGAATGGCTCAGTGGGTTACTGCTCAATCTGAAGCGTCGATTCTGAGGTCCTATAGGAGTAAGCTTGTCCAAAAATGCGGCTAATGCTGGCGATTCACACGTACTATCGAAAGGGGATTCCATGGCATATTTGTCTAGTGCGACAAGCCATCCACCAGAACGAGTCTAATTAATAATAAGTGCTCTCAAAAAAAATTAGTCATAAATCCACTGAATTCAAAGACGAAGGCTCGTGCTTATTATTACTTGATACGGGAAGTCAGCTGACAAAGACATAACGGGAAAAGTTGTGACTTGAAATAAGAGAATAAATGATTGCAATACTGAGCTTCACCTCGAGAAATTTAATTTGAATGCATTTAATACATCATTTAAACCAAAAATTTAATACATCGTTTTTACAGCAGATATAATATTTAAAAATTGATTTGTGTATTTAATATAAGCCAATGTAGTGACACAACTGACTTCGCAAATTAAACACTGAATGCAATAAAAAGATTTCAAAACTTCAAATGGGGTATTAAAGATGATAAAACCTGATATATCAGGTAGGCTCAGACTATTTTTTTTATGGAGTCAGGCAAAAAAGTCAAAATTCTGGTCTCTAGAGGATTCAGAATTTTGATTCACGAATATTTTCGCAGGAAAATCACACAGTACGAGAGAGAAACTGTAGATGGCATGATTTATTAACGTTTACAGAGCTGACGGAACAAGATGTTTCGCAGTTCTCGTTCTTAGAAACTACTGGATTGGGAAAGCCGATTGTCATTATGGATGAAGTATGTGGACAATGTCAGAAGTGAGTCAAAAAAAGTGGTGTAAATAGATATCTATATTGCAGTCTTGGAAAAGTCGATCCTTACTTTTAGAAGACTCATATAATAAGTAACTTAAGAAGTCTTGGAAATTAGTACGGCTCGGTAATTAAGGAGTCGTTAGATAACAAAGAAACTGCTAGCTCATATAGAAATATCACCCCTAAAAAATTTTATATCCTGTCTTCTGGTCGTTTCGCTGGATAGGCAAAGTTAGGTTAAGTTTGATGCATCGGCAGCTAGTAAGAAAGGATATTCTCTAAATGAACGACTTTACACAGGATCCACTTTTATTCCTCCAACTAGCTGGAGTATTCTTAGGATTGAGATAGGCAAAATTTATACTAATGGTGGATACAGGTCTTCCTTCAAATAGCCATATATGATGAAGAGATCAAAGAGATATTACAAGAGATATTATATTTTCTGTGGTTGAAGGATGTGAAAGACTGTCGCTATAGAGCGATAATTCGCTCACATATGCCCTTCGGTACCAATTCTAAGTACCCATTCCTTAGCGACTGTCATCAAATATCTCCTAAAAACATCCCATAATATACTTTCCAGTGAGTTCTAAAGAATCTGTAGACAATATTTTCCCAACATTTGATATTGAGGAGGAAATAGCCTAACAGTGTACAATTTTTTGATGCTAATATGAATTGAGAATGTTCGTAATTAACAGCGATATAAATCAACACATCCCCCAAGAGAATCCAATCCTGGATATAACAGGACTGGCAAAAATCCTATGTGTTGATTATAATTTAAACCGATTGTTTCATATAGTCCATTAAGAGACTCCAAAAAGAGTTAATAACTAAGAGACATTATAATTTGTTGCATCAGTGTTCCATCCGTTAGGTTTTCTAGTTCCTTGCATTTTCCCGATGAAAATATTCATAGGTCTATGGACTAAGTCATATTTGATAATTTTAATAATTACATTGATGTATTAATCAAACTTTATGAAAATTATTCTAGAATGATAAAATATTTTGAAAAATATCAGTTCCACGCTTAATAATTTGTAAACTTTAAACTGATTTGGTTGCCTCCTTTGATTATTAATACAACCAATATCATTTTACCATAAATTTTGGAAAATACTATAAAAGTAGATAAATAAACGGGTCTCCATCATAATTCGTGCCATGGTACTTAACTTTAATCATACCATGGTGCAAGAAAAGAAATTTGATTGCTTACTTTTGGTTAAAACAATATATTATTCTATTTCGTAGATTATTCATTTAGACTATTTTGTAGATTCCAGTTTAACAAAATTTAATAATTTTTTTCATTATCGTATTTTTAGCCCTTTTTATTGCATGATGATTACGAAACAATGATGATTACGAAATAATGACAAGTTTATTATGAAAGTTGAAATGGTATATGAGAATATGATTCAGTGATATTTAAAGAATTTAAAAAATTGCAGAGGCAGAGATGAGCAACAGAAGTAAAAATTTCATTCCAAACTATAAGTAACATTTAATAATTTCTTCCAAAGGCTTACGCTTCAGCTCGGGGACTGTAGCATCATTTGAAGGATAACCAATCGACAGTAGCATTAAAACTTTCTCATCTTTTGGACGATTTAAAAGTAATCGAATTCGGTTATCACTACCATAAGGTAATGTGCATACAGACCCAAGGCCAGCATTCTGCAAAAATTATCATATATTACTCTTCCTGAATTTTTCAACCAATTGTCTAAATAAACTAGGCTGATAAACATGGAATATCAATTACTAAGTACTTGAATGGCTCCAATTAAAAGTCCAGTTGCAATACTGACACTTATTTCTCCAAACTGTAATGACAAACCACTGTCCGTAATTTGTTCCTAGAACATTTTAAAATCTATATATATACATATAGCGTGTAGTAAAAATTTTTGAAGAAAACAAAAGTGTTCTAGAGCTCATTGCTAAAGTTAGAACCAATTTAATTGTGAATAAGAAACGGAAACAGAAGGTCACTTAAAAGGTACCTGGCACAAAATGACAATCAAAAAAGGTGCTTCAGTAAGGTATGGCTTTGACCAATGCTTTTTGAGTTGTTCAATGTTAACAACCCAGTTTGCACCCATCCTTAATATACTCTAATTTACTCCCATGTTCTTATATATACTTACATCAAAAATGTACAAAAAAATAATTTTAATTGAATATTATATTCATTTACATGCACAGTGAATTAAAATGTTTTGATAGATGCGTCCATCAAAACTAGGGATTATTCCCTAGAATAGGGAATTCCAGATGTCGGGATCTCAACTAAATTATATCCGTTTTGAACAAAGAATGCTATTTTTATAGGTAAATCTCAATTCCTTTCTAAGTTAAACTGAAGTCGATTCAAAAGTAAGAAAAAATTATGAAATTTACTTTTAAAAAAACCTTTGACTATAAATTCTTTGTTCTTCTTGTTCAACAATTTTTCTAATCCAGTTTTTCAAACCAACATTACCAACAATACAAAATTTCCATGGCTGTCTATTTCCATCACTTGGTGATGTACCTGAACAGGAAAATTTGTATCATTTAGATTACATTAAGCTAAATTTGAAAATGATAAACAACTGAGTGGATAGTGGTATCGTATTGAAAAACAGGATTCTAACAGGAGTCTGGTTAATGATTTATCTGCACTTTCAGCCGAATGGCTGGCGAAAAACTCTAACTCCTTAACATTAACAGCCAGTGCAGCCAGTATAACTTTCAGTCTAAATGGTGGGAAGATGAAATACCAACACAAAAATGATTTTAATGAAGAAAAGATACCAGCACATTTTATTAAATTCTCAATAAGTTTCAAAGGAATAGGGCGATTACTGAATTGTCGAACACTTCTTCTTGCTTTCATTTTTTCATAATACAGCTGAGATCTGAAAAAAAATGGAGGTCGTTTGGCGGTTATAACTATTTATTATAAAAAATTTATGAATAATCTGAATGGGAAATATTTTTTTCCATCTAAAAACAAAAACAGAAAAATAAACAAATTTGTCTATCTTAATCTCTTCTCGTTCCTTGAAGTAAACCTATCGGCCAAAATTTTGCAATAGATCCATCTGCAATTCTACCCCCAATGATTCTATGGCGAAAGGGATTTTTAAATCGCTTGAATACTATGTTAACATCTCAAAATTTTCAGTGATTGCACCTCGAGTATGCGGTGATCTAAAATTTATTGTGCTTGCTCAAGACAAACAAATTTCATATGCAATGCAATTCCTATTAAGAATCTTGAAAGTTGCCACTCTCACCGGATAGAAATTAAACTTAACGACGATATATGAAACTTATCCAATGATATCATCTGGAAATGTCCAGGAAAAGAACCCTCAAAGCCATTTAAGCCAGAAATGATGGACGTTGAAAGAGGACGAAGATGGTAGTAAAATTTAAAGACTACTTGAAAACAGCTTGGTCTATGCTCATTTTCATTGATTCATAACGCATTTGCTTGAATGCCGTTGGATCGAAATATTCATATTCAAGATCATCGCTAACGTCTATCTAAATGCAGTTTTTTCCAGTTCAAAATCTCTTAATGCATTTGAACAAAACAAGGCACATTTTGAAATAAAATTCAAAAATTTAAAAAAAACCGTCGAAAGAATCAGGTGGGAACCATTCTTTAATGAAAACTTATTGAATAACTTCGGCAAGAAATTGAGAAATTTTTCTGAATATTGCTTGCAAATATAACTTTTTTATCAACCATAGTTGGTTTTAAAAGCGTGGATCCATTATTATCATTATTCTCATATTTTTCGGCACGTTTATTAGTTTTAGCAAAAAGTGACCGCATTTGAATATATATAAAAATGATGACCGCAAAAGAGCAAATAAAATTGAGGTGAGTATAATCGACATCTGTCAAGTATGCCTTGATCTGAGCGATCTAAAATTATTCAGCGATCATTTGAAGATTTGCCAACAGTAACTGTTGAATGAATAAGTGCTTAGGATCCACCATTTCTCATTTACCGACTGCTAGCGAGATTAGACGCCACTGCCAGAGAATCACTTGGGGGTAGAAATGTGTAGATGGGTCTAATAATTTAAAGTTCACTGTTTTCTTTCGTTTAGAATTCTTATGAAGTTTTATAGTTTTTATATGAAATGAAAAATGTGATCGAAAGATGACTTACGAGAGACGTCCAAAAGCGATTAATTTCTGGAAGTGAAATTTTTCTCATTTATTTTGTATATATTAATTTACAATTAGTACATAATCACAATAATAGAGAAATTCCGAAAAAATCTTTGAAATCTTTATAGAAAAATTCCTCAAATAAATTTTTTTCTAAAAAAATTATGGAATAAAGTGAATACTTCAAAAATCAGCCTGGAAAATAAAAATGAATTTCAACAGTAATTCCACTCATCAATGAACTATAATCGAATACTCATATCGTTTGTTTAAAAAAAAGCAATATAGGAGGGCTTGAGGGTTCTGCAGGCAATGTTTAACAGTTTCTATTATTTCTGGAATGTTTTCTGGAATACAATGGAACAACTTCGCTAATTTAGAGGGCAAAGTTCGAAGCATTTCTTATAGTTAATACAGAAAAAAGATTTATAGCATTACGAAATTTTCGTTGGGAGCACGGCGATTTCCCTTCCAATATTTTACCCTTTACAAAAATTCCTTTTGGGAATCCGCTTCACTATCTTTTTTCTTTGTATAGATTTAATTTTTCTGCCACACGGGACTTTTATTTCTTATTAATATTATAAACTATGTGGCCAGCGTTCTAATTCTTACTTTTCTCGTTACGAATCTCAAACTTGGATAATTAAACCTTTACCAGTAAAGACGCAAATATATACAAGAAAACAAAGCGAAGCAACTGCCTTAATATAAAGAAATAATAATTAAAATAAAATCAAATATAAGATCTAAATGCCCATCGATCACCGACTGCTCACCCACTCGTTTCCCCTAATAGAAGCACAAAATGACCAAAAATAATCTTTTGGGAGCTTATATTTAAGGTGGGCGGGAATCCGGATGACTTGCTCAAATTTACAGCTTTTTTCGCCATTCGACGACACTAGGCTTTGTATAGATTATTTAAGATTTTGAATCGCTGCTGTTTTGCACCTCTGGTGTTGTTCCCAAAAATATTTTGAACTGGACTCATGTACTGGTTCATGTGGTTTTACCTTGGTGGCTATACGTAATACGTTCCATAATATGAAGACGCAGATTATTGGTCGACAGATCCACAGTTCTTTTTTTACAAGAGTCTCTCATGATCAGTATTCTTCCATGTGTTAATCAGTCTGGATGAGCAAACAGCTAACTGGCTATCTGTAAAGTCTATAAATCGCTGTTAGTTTCCTTAACCAGTAGATGTGGACTATGTCCCTATGTTCAGCTTTTCATATTTTAAATTCGCTAGGATATATGCTACTGTAAGAGCCTAGTGGTGGTCAAAACAGTGTTCTTTTAACAGAGCTTCTGTTGGTTTATTATCGTTATTGTATTTATTTTTCCACTTCTGCAGCTGTCTGCGTTGTACTTTGGTCTTATTTTGCAAGAAAGATGTGCATTGCTATTCTTCTTGATTCTATCTCCAACCATTTACAGAATCACAGCGCTTGTAAACATAATAATTCACTGGTTTCTAATATTAATTCTATAACAGTGGTAACAGAATAGCTGTGAGCGCTCTAATCTTACTACTGGAAATGTGAGAGATGTGATGAAATAGTTTGGCGTTAAAAGGACTATTGGCACGTTACATGGATAAAATAAAATAATGTGGCATTGATGGAATGCTATCATAATAATACACCTAATAAAGGACAGAAGGAATTGTGCTGGGCAAAAGACCTATATCTATATTAAAAGAGAAACAGCTAATATCCAATATTTCACTATAGAAAAAAGGAAACTCTTTCAACATGAGATAGATTCACCACCACCTACCTCAGATCCAAGAAAGATGTAATGTGCACTCAGCAAATTGGGAAACTCGGAATTCCCTTCCAGCATCCCCATTATAAAGCAAAGCTGACTGAAGTAAAAATCATAAACAAACTGGTTGAAAACAAACCTCGAGACTAACTCATTGAAGCAAACAATATACTCAAAGATGAGAATAAAATTCTCAGTGGCAATAATGGTAATTTCTACCATAACTATGACAGAAACCAATGAATTGGCATATATGAGCCACAGACTTGCAATTCTGGAAGTGCTTGGACATAGGATCAACAATATCGTCCATGCAGGCTAGAGAAAAGACCAGGTCACCACGTAAAGGAATAAATCAGCTAATAGAAATACAGAAGGGTGTGGAGATCAAGGACAGGATCCAGCCAATGAGAAAAACAAGGGCCACTCCATAAATCCTAGATGCTAAAAAAAAAGCTTACAGCACTAGCCACTAGGTTAAAGAGATATACTAGAGAAACAGATTAAAAAGATTAATGCCCTGTCCTCCAAAAAATTATCCACAGTGATTAAATGCAACAATATCGCAATATCAGAACCATCAAGAAAAGAAATTAAACAATATTGGAAGAAAATATAAAGAAAGAAGATTCATAACATCAATACAAAATGGCTACATGTCCTGTGAATAACAATCTTCCAAAGTTAAAACC
The DNA here is from genome assembly GCA_900625125.1 of Dracunculus medinensis. Classification (NCBI taxonomy): domain Eukaryota; kingdom Metazoa; phylum Nematoda; class Chromadorea; order Rhabditida; family Dracunculidae; genus Dracunculus; species Dracunculus medinensis. The sequence goes on from UYYG01001153.1 coordinate 478,866, forward strand.
ATTTAGTGACCACCATAACTGCAGACATCCAACAGCAGGTTAATACGAAAGATTAACCTGGTTCAGACATAAGCATCTGGTTCAGTCATAATCCATACTTACTAGCTAAGAAAAATGACAGCAGTTCATGAAGATAGATCATCTGCTTGCGGCAGACTCTCATCCAGTCTGGTTAACATGGAGGAGGACGGTACTGATTATGAGAGACCCTCATAAAGAAATAACAAGGTCCAAGCATCAGTCAACAACCTGCATTCCCACAACGTGGAAAATACTATTAAGGCTTCAAGACAACATGAGCCACTACTTGAGCATGCTTCAAAGGGGTATTGGGAATAAAACCAGAGGCTCAAAATATCAGCTATTTATAGATAGACATAAGGTTTTCACAGACCAATCTGTCCTAGATTGGCTGCAGGAAAGCCTATGACACATGGATCTGTGAATGTTTGGTTTTATACAAAGTCAACAGGATTCTCAAAACCATCGAGAACTCAACGGAGCTATATAAAATATTTGAAGACAACTCAAAATAACTTGTGAAAATGGCCATCAAATGCGGCACATATTAGAGTAATAATCGCCTCTGCTACTGTTCTGCATAGGCCTAAACTTCTAAAGTGAGATAATGACAAATGAATATGGATAAAATAATTTGATTAACAGTATTTTATTTTAAAAAACTTAGTTCTTGAAATAAAATATTGTAAATTCATATTTGGATTAGACTTGCCATCAGCCATCTTCTTTATATGGATAACACCCAAGTTATATGCCAAAGATTAGTGGAACATCGATTCTTTCATCTAACACGAATCTACAGCGAGGATAAATGGATGTTATTCGAAGAAATCTGGCCGTAATACTGACGAGTAAACTGCTATCAGGCATATAGCATATAGACTCTTAGCACCTCATGGCAACCATGATGAGAAAGCAAGAAAGACTGCAAAATCTAAATACTCTCAAGGAATAAAACGAATCCCGAATAGCCAAGGTAGTGGGAAAACAAAATCCATACCATGAACATATAAGCCTACAAGTCATCAGATTGGTAAGATCACAGTGATGTATATATATATATATATATATATATGGAAACTTCTGATGTGAAGACCCGGAAACTCCTCACAATATCAGCTCAGTATATGGCTAGATATTCCTAAGATCAAATGAGAGATTCCTTAGAAAGTCATGGAGAATAATAAGGCGAAGATCCTGTGGGACTTCTCCATCCATACAGTACTGGCCAATCAACCAGACATCGTGGTAATAGACAAAAAATCAAAAATCAGCGCTGGTGATAGATCTAGCAATACCAAGCGACAGAAAAAATATAAGAAATTGATATAAGAAAAAAAATATAAGAAATTAAAGAAAAACCAGGAGCTGAAAAAGTAACAAGAGAAGAAGGCCATGGTGTCAATGTCGATGTCAGTAGCGATTAATAACCGATACTGATTTCTGTATCCATATTCGATGTATGGTGAAAGCATATAAAAAGAAATAAGTTACTTTTTCGAAAGTCTTATAAGCGTTAAAAGAGTGAAAATGGAAAAATCATATTGACTACATCAGTAAAAATTGCGGATTTAAGCTACTCATCGCCTGGCAGAACTCACCAGGTTTGGCTGAGTATTACAGCAGAACATATCTGTTTATAGGAGCGCATGTGGGTTTCCATATCGGAAAATTCTAGTATTTTCCGGTTTAGCGAAACTATTTCTTCGTTCAAGTGTAAGAAGAAATAAAAAATGGAGAAGAATGAAATCCTTCAACTGAAAAGTGCAAAAATCCACCATCATTTCCAAATTCTATCACTTAAAAATAAATCACCAATTCTATAATTCACTGCCAATATTCACACTATGGTCCTTACTTCTAGCAATTTACTTTAGCTCCAAATAACTGCTGCTCCCTTACAAATTTCTTAATTTATTTATTTATTTATTGATAACCAGCCAAGCAGGGCGACAACGCCATGTGCTTGTATTAATAATAACAATTAAGATAACAGAAAAAGAAAGCACAAAAAAAATAACATAAACAAAATTAATTATAAAACAATATGACAAAAATTAACAATTTAAAGAGAAAATTACAGATCAATATAATATAGTACAATTCGAAGTAACATTTATAGCCTGAAGATAAAATCGAGATTTCTCATTTCCTGCAGTTCTTGCCTGTCTTCTCTTTTTTTTTTTAAATAATATCGTAAATAATATTATCTAGTCTTTTTTAAAAGACAGCCAAGGATGACGCACAAGCTACATCGTTCGGTAATTTGTTCCAGTAGTTAATAGTACGAATAAAGAAGTCATGACTCCTTAGTTTAGTTTTGCATATAGGTTTTAGTAATTTTAAGCCATTAGTTCTTGTTGGATTCAAATTTAGTTTAAAGTTATAATATTTCGAGCAATCTAGTTTAACATAACCATATAGAATCTTATGTGTGTAAATTAAATCTTGTTTAATTCTACGAACTGAGAGAGAATCCATGTTATATTGTAGAAGTGTTTTTTTATAATTGAAATTATAATTTTTATTAGGAGAGAGGCGTCTTAGAAAATATATAAGCATTAATAAATCATAATAAATCAGTGAAATCATAATATTGGATTTATTAATGCAAGGAATTAAGAATGTAAGGAAGACGGTGAATCGAATTTTTTCAACAAATAAAAAAAGGCTATAAAACGATAAATTTGCATTATTCGATAAAAAGAAGGAAGAATGGCGAAAGAATGTCAGTTGTTATTTTCAATACTTTAAAATTTAAATAGATTTGGTTAGTTATCAGTTTACAGATCTTTAAATAATCATTCATAGTTTCCAGCAATCGATTAAACAATTTAATATTTTTAGTGAGCAACTGGTAATTGAAAAGTATAAAGTACAAAAGAAAGATTATAATGTGAATAAATGGTTATAAAATGCTTATATATAATCTCAAACTGAAGAAACTAGAAAATTAGCAAATTTATAATAGTAAAGACATCGTAATAAAATAACTACTATAAAAATAAAAATATTATAATGGTTATAATAAATATGAAATGATAATAAATACGACAATAAAAATTAATTAAAAATTTAATTAATTAAAATTAAAACAATAAAATGTAAAACATTAATAGTAATAATAATAAAAATTTTTGTTAGTAATTTTATAATTTTATTAGTAATAAAAATAAAATGAAATTATAGCGAATACAAAAAAAGCATCGAAAATAAAATTATTAATATTAATAAATATTAATATCAGAAATTTATCCAGACTCAGGAAAAAGATGGTCTTCTGGCTAAATTTTCAAATGTTGTCCATCGTGTCCTTCATAACGTACCTTCAACAAATGTACTCTCTAGTATGGAAAAAAAAAATTACTAGATGATTGGAAACAAAACAATTCTGCTCCCAATTCTCAACAAAGGTGACAGGTCAGTTATCGAGGAATCACTAGATGTCTAAGCGAAAATTTTTGTTTTCCTTTTATTTGTGGAAGTACGGGACAGCGGATGAGTCCTAATCAAGCTGGATTCAGACTGGGGCGCGGTTGTGCTGACCACATATTCACATTAAGAAGGAAAGCATCGCTTCAAATAGTTGCAACCCGCTATCACGTGTTTCATCGACTTTGCGGTGGCCTCCTTGATTCAATTGATAGAGCAGCGCTCTGGAGGGTGGTAAAACACGCCGGTGTTCCAGAGAAGATCATTCGACTCATGAAGGCATTTTATCAGCGTACATTGGCGCAAGTATATGGGGCACTGACAGAATCCTTCGAAATAAAAGCTGGTGTCTCTCAACGTTGTGTTCTTTCCCCTACAATATTCAACTATGCGATAGGCTGGATAATGGATACCGCTTGTTGGCACTTAAGAGCTGTCCAAATCAGTCCACAGCATTGTACTACAAATCCTGAATACGCTGATGATTTAGTCCTTTTCGTTTACAGTTATGACGAAATGCAAATAATGCCAAATAACGTGTCAACAAATGCAGCGAGAATCGGATTCAGGGTCAAATAGAATAGAAAGAAAGTAAGTAAATAGAAAGAAAATCTTTTCGTTTTATGTGCAAAAAGCTGATAAAATGCCTCATGCCTCTTTTTATAAATTTTATAAATTTTTATAAATTTATTGCCGGTTGAGAAAGTGCTCAATTTTAAATACCTTGGATCTACTCTAATACCGAATGGCCAAGCAAAAGACGATGTTACAATCCGTATCACGGCAGTTAGAAATTCTTCCGACTGATGAAACGTTATGGAGCAGTCGTGAAATCGCCATAAAAACGAAAATTTACATCTATATAGCCGTGATTCATTCGATTTTGCAATATGGCTCTGAGACATGGTCAATGAGAGTGGAGGATATTAAGAAGTTATATGCCTTTGGTACATTTTACGAGTCCATAGAGCTGATGAAATATCAAATATCACATGATCTTATCCACTTTCGCTCAAATACCACTTGCATTAATGTTATCACGGAGCCTTCGCTGGTTAGGATATATTCTCCGTTGTCCACCATAGGAGTTGATGCATATTTCGTGACTTGCTAAATCGTGTTGGAGCTAAAAGCGAGGTAGGCCAATCAAGACCTGGACTGATACGGTCAGGAAAGATTTTGAACGTATAGATGGATCAGCAATACTTACACGATGGAAAAAGGAATGGCTTCTATCGATGGGGTCGATGATGGTATCAAATTGCGCCGCTTGGAAGCGTCTTACCCTTGTAGCCATTGCAGCCAACCTCACCAGTAATGGTGAGAGGTATTAGAAGAACAAGAAAATCAGCGGATGCTTCCCTGAAATGTCACTGCACTGTGCTTTCAGCACTTCTTGAAGCACAGTTAAATTTGCACATTAACATGTTCAAATTTATATAAAATTACAACTGATAAAAATTAAATTAGAAAATTAGATAGTTACCTGTTGTAAAAGAAAAATAATTTGAAAATAAATCGGAAATCTTATCACTAAATGCTAAAACTTTATTGAACACTATCGGAAGTTATATATATAAGTTATATTTATATAAAATATTAAATCACATTCTTTGATTTTAGCATCTTTCGAATTTTAAAAACTTTTTACAGATTTCTCGACACTTGAAAGGAAGTGATAGGTACTCAGCATTTATGGTTAGCTGCGACTATTATTATAGTTAGAAATCTTTATTAGAGAGTTCCTTAAGTATAGTTGCCAGATTTTTTCTCAAATGATTCTAATATTTATTTATTTATTTATTGAAAATCAGCCAAGCAGGGCGCAAACGCCATGTGCTTATATTAATGACAACTGTTAAAATAATAAATAATAAGAATTTTAATGACAGATTCAACTCTGCCAAACAACCTATGATGCGAATCGAAGCACTCATATCACTCGGTCCTATGAATTTGAATCAAAGCAAAAAGGAACTATATTATATGTGATTTGCCAACATCGATGTCACGAAAATTCATAAATGGAAGTATTTCCTCGAATACCTCATATCATTACTGATTAGAATAATTTTAATAATTAGAATAATAGAACAAAATGAGCCTACAAGGACGAGGTGTTTCCAAGTGCCTCTGTCCAAAACTATACGTGAAATCAACAGAACCCAGTAGAGTGAGAATATATATAATATTTGTACACTAAAATAGAAAATAAAAGTAAAAAATAAAAATCTTTTTCTAAGTGCAAATGAAATTTCCTTTATGTTTTAAACCAGTTCATCTTTTCTGTCAAATCAAAATTTTTTCCGGCTAAACATTTTTAAACATAAATAAAGGCGGGGTAATCTAAACACTTGTTGGTTATAGACCTATCAAAAATTACTAAATTGCAGATTCGGTCATAATCAAACTATTTGAATTGATCAAGGTTGATATCTTGTTATTCAGATATTTTTGATATTTTCTTACGTTGTGAATGTTTTTGTGAAGTGAGAAGGCAGATTTGCTTATTTATGAGGAATGCGAAGAAGAAAGAACTATTAGAGATAGTGCGGAAATAAAAGCGTAAAAGGGTAATGTTCATTGAATATTGGTAAAAGTTCAATATCTTAGCATGGAAAAAGGAATAATCAAAGAGGTTTGGTGGAGGAGTTAGAGGCGATAGAAAGGACGGGTTGAACAAGTGTTAAGAGCATAAAGTGTTGGGACGAGGAGGGAGCAGCGAATACAGCGAGGAAATCTGCCACTGATTAAATTATTGATATTGTCATCGCCGTTGAATTAAGCAGTACGATGTTTTTAAGGATCATAAAAATTACAACAAACGACATCGATTTTTTGCAGCGAGGATCGCGTTCCATAGCAAATAAGGCGAAATATATATAGCAGTGATATAGAGCAGTCGTCCGCAAGAACTTATAAATTCGTAAATTCATCAGCGATTTTTGAATTATCAGCTTTTAAATATCGTGGATCCAAAATCTTTCCGGAGTCACTACGAAATTAACAGCGGAACGAAAGTTCACGCGTTGCGCATAAGGAACGATGACAAGTGTGAGTAGAAGCCATCTTAAAACCTTCGGTTTTCAACTTTTCCAATATTCTGAGTTATGCATTCTGGATTTTAAGTAACCGCCGAGTGGATAATCTTCCACATTTGCATTTAGTTTCGCATGAACATCATCTACATACATTAATTACAATAATAGTTCAGAAGCAAAGCTCCAATCATTTAAAGATAGGAGGGATTTTGATTGCATAAGCGTATATATTGGCTGAAAAATAAATCTTTTTCAGCCCGTGTGAGTTTTGTCTCGACCTCGGATGCTCTGCCAAAGGCCTGGGAGATTGAGGGACTTACCTATTATCTTAGTTGTTCCTAATGATGCGCTTTTCTGGATAGAGATCTCTGACTGTTCCTGGAATCTGTTGAAATCACTTCAGTTTAAGGGTTACAGTTCCAAGTGTTCCAGTACTTCATTTTCCTCATCCTTAGTTCCTCTTTCATGCATCTGCTTATTTTAGGTTCTTTTTTTTTATAGTTTATTATATTTTTGTTGTTGATCGCAAAAAAGATCGATGAAAATAAAAAAAGCAAGGAGAATGTAAATACAGAAACGCACGTGCACTGAAGAGACAAGCTAGACGAATCTCAAATGAAAAAGTGACCGCAGGGGAGAGTTAAACTCGCAGTGCTTATTCCAGTGAACCTAGCAGCCTTGTCTTTCAAATTTTTTGCACATTCTGATTTTTTTGTTTAGCAAACTTTTGCCTTATCTTTTTAATCATTTTTTAACCTAAAGTTCTTTTTTTATTTCTGTAATTTTGCAGATGACCACTTTTTTTATTATTAATAAAATAATAGCAATAATTTTTATTAAGTGGATAAATTGAATAAGTGAATCGTTTATTTACTCGATGCAATAATGATTTAGCGTTTCCGTAAATAATTGTTTTTTTGTTGGCAATTTATTATGTACGCAGTTGGATTATGGGTTTGCTTCTCGAGAAAATTGGATATATATTTTTTTCTTTATGAAATATATTGAATATTTAATTTTTTTCAGCTGGACAATTATAATTTTCAAAGATTTTCCACATGCGTAATGCGACGGAAACTGAAAATATTGGCTCATCGGACGATACTAATCGTCATTCTCGGCCTTTTTCACCTTTAGATTCGTAATTTTTTTTCTTTACAATTTCTATATATTTTCTTTGAATTTAAAATAAAGTGTTTATTCTTTTAAAGGTAATTTTAAAACAAGAATATCAAGAAGATCGGAAATTAGAATTTAAAATAAAAATAAAATTGAAACAAATCAAGCAATAATAATTGGAAATAAAGCCGAAAACGTTTTATTTCTAGCACGAAGAGGACAGCACTTTATGATATTTTGGGACTCACGAAAAAGGCGACCGATGATGAAATTAAGCGCGCTTATCGCAGACTTGCACTTAAGTACCATCCAGATAAAAATTTAGAAGGAGATCCAGAAAAAACCGAAAAGGTATGGCTTCAATTTTCTTCTAATTCTTTATTTTTTTATTATTAATGTTGACTTTCTGTTGTTCTTTTGAAGGTTTTGTGGTTATAGGGTTATAAGGTTTATTTTACAATTGTTAATTTTACAACTTGATTTTCATTCGATTAAGGAAATATTTCTCAAAATTGATTTCAATTTTTGTTTACAAATGATTTTAGTTTAAAGAAATAAATTATGCAAATGCGATTCTGTCGAATCCTACCAAACGTAAAGTATATGATGAATATGGCGAAGTTGGGTTAAAAGTTTTAGAACAGTTTGGGGATGATGATAAAGTTATGCGGTTGGTATTTAGACCATGGTTTAAGGTAAGGCTCAGCCATTTTTTTACTTTCAGACCTAGTATTGTGACAATTTTGGCCTATATTTGTATTTTCAGTTATATTTTATTTATATTTTGTTTTTAAAGAACATATAATTTATTTATTGATAATTGTTTAGTGGTTGTTGATCATTTGTGGTATATCTACTTGTTGTTGGTGCTGCTGTTGTTGCGGATTCATGTTCTGTTGCAATTGCTGTTGCAATTTTTGTTGTGGAAAGTATAAGCCGAAAGAATTCAATTTTGAAGAAGTATTTATAGTTTTTGTGGCAGTTATTATTCGATCTAAGTAGGAAAGAAAAACTTTGATTCTCTGAAATTCTTTGGAATCCGATAGCATGGTAGAAATCTCTTTTACTTTTAGGAGGGTGGAATAAATGTTGATATTCTGGATGGTGATAATGATTTACAAACTATAACGGAGCAGCCACGCGAAAGTGGTTCTTCTTCATCTTCCCCACTGAAAAGAGATTCGGGAAACGTTAGTTTTTTTTTAGAAATCAAATAAGTGCTAAATTATAAATTGTGAAAGTATCATTAGCATTAGCATTATCATTAGCATAATATTATAAATCATTAGCATGATAATAAAAAGCCAACAAATCAAAAAAGAAAAAAAAAGTTAGTCATTTTACTCATTTTTTTTTCATTCCTTTTTTTTTATTATTATTATGAAATTGTAGCCCGATGTTGCTATTCCAATGCCTTTTACGACCGAATCTATTCCTGATAATGGTAATACAAAGGTCCAAATTCCAACAACAAATTATGGATCAGTTTGACTATTAATTTTCTCCATTTTAATTTCATCTTTTTTTTATCTTTTTATTTCCTTTCAACTTTTATTATTCATTTATTAAAGTCTCACAATGAAAAATTGAAGAACTGCTGAATCATTGTAAAATATTCTTGGTTGTTTTAGGATTAAAATAGCTTGAATCCACTTCAATGATTTTAAATTTTGAAGAATTTTGTATTCGCGAATTTTCTTGGAGTAAGAGCTCAATCCATGGTGGGACCTTTTTCAGGCTTAGGGAACTTTTTGGTAATTAACGATGGTATTTGATTCAAGTTCTTCATGAATAATATTTGGTAATGTTTTTAATTTGTCTTTGGCAAATTTTAATTATTTGCGTTGCTCGACACTCGACTTATACCATTCCTCTAGTTTACATAAGGCTTTTTTTTGGTAGTGTGGTTATTAAATTGGTCATTGCATCGTTTCACTTAATTTTTAACTTGTCTTTCGTGGTTTATATATTTTTTAACAGTAAATTGTCGTAGTCTCCCATTAATAGCGCATTTTCGAAGGCATTGTACCATATTTTACTTCAGCTGTAAGTATTTCTATTTATTTCATTATTTTACTTTTATTGTTTAAATGCTTAATTATTTTAAGTACATGGCATTTGGTAATACCGAGCTAATTTGAAAGGAAGAATTATTGATGGTGAGTAAATTTGTCTTATTTGCGATGATGAATGAAATATACTAAGAGGAATTATTTTTTTCCTCTTATAATCTATAGCTCTAAATTAATAATTTATATATAAATATTAATTCGTGTAGAAAACAATTTCGTCCATAAAGTGCCATTGTTTGCAACTTTATCTATATTTTAAAAGTTTATTTATATTTCATTTCGATTTTTTTTACTTAAAAGTAATTTCTTAAATTGTTTCGATTTTATTTGTTCAGTGGCAAATAAAAAGAATAAATAATTTTTTGTTGTTTCAGGGTTGCATTTTCTTTTCATTTGATTCATAAATTATATTATTTAAGAATAATTATTATCGAAGAACATTTTAATATCCCGGCTAATTTCAAATTAATTGAATTAAAATTGATGGTAATATCCGACAGCAGTTAAATTTTTCGAGATAGATTTCGCTATTTTTGATAGTTATTTGATAGATAGATAGCCAAATTTTTATTGCCATTAATCAAGATCATTCGATACTTTCCATTTTGAAACAGAAAAAAAGCAGAAAATGGCAAAATCGTAACTGACGATACCTTTTAAGTCTTTCATTCTGATTGTCAGGTAATAATTATATAATTTTATAAACATTATTATTAAGCATGGGAAATAGAGCATTTGAATTTTGCTAAATTGTTTTAGGACTGAATATTTTTGTCTTAACATTAAGTTATGTTTTAGTACTCAATAATAAAAGTAGAGCTTTCGTCAATTATTGCAGACTGCATGTTTATGATGATTTGCTCTTCTCCAGTACGATGTATTTGCGAGTATATGCGGAAGCCATTAGTTATATTTGTGATGAAAAACAATATGTAAATTTAAATTTGGTTGATGAACAGAAATTGAATGCTGTCACGATTTATGAGGAAAAATCTTGAGGCATTTGCAGTAAACACCCACTTGCGTTGGAATATTTGGTTTAGAAGGAGATGGATATGCTAGGGTAAAGAGTATCTTGATTTTAGTTCTTAACCGAATTTTTTACAATGATTCATAAAAAATGATTTGGTAAATTTGGATGAAATGGGAATTCGTTAGACTCGTAGAAAGATAGTTTAAAGAAATTTTGATGGTGGCGAATTTTTACCTTCTTTAGAAGGAAATCATCCTAGTTGATTTTGAAGAAGTGGCAAAAATTAGTTAAATTGGTAAATTAAACCGATTTAACGAAAGAATTACAGCATTATTTAATACAAATTTTTAAAAAAATGGTCTAAAATTAGCTAAATTAGCTAAATCTTCTAACATTCACTTACTTTCCGATATTCAGATTTTGCTATTTCCACTAGAGATAATTTCTTAAAGAACCAAATATTTCACCACAAAGGTATATATATCATTTCGTTTCTAGTTTGTCCTATAGATTAGCTATTTTTTCGAGATAAAAATAAAATAATTCATAGGAATGGATAAATGCAAAATTCACATTCTAAATAAATATTAACATAAAAAAAAAACAATGAATGATTTATTAATTCTACTACTTTAAACAAATTTAATTTTTATGAACGATTAACAGTTAAGTAATCCCTTTTAACAGTTGGATGTAAAGCACTAAGTTCGGTTGCTGTGGAAGAACCATCAAATATACCGTTAAATATACTTTCCTTTTTTTGAATTGATAATTCACAGCTAATAAAACTTGCATCTGATCGAAGAGCAATTCGTTCTGGTGGTATATTTATAATACAATGCAAGAAATCCAAATCTGCTGATAATTTGCCTGAAGAGATTATCCTATAATTATTGCATGATAGAATTCATGGTTATAATTTATAACTGGAAAAAATTTGTTAAGTTTATTTTGTTGTATAGCATTGATAATACCGATAGAAAAGATCGTAAATGAAGATAACTTCTAAATTTTTTATTTTCATTTTCTGGCATTTACAAACATTACTTGGAAAAATTACAACTGTTTTCAAGAAAATATCCTTCTAAGAATTTTTTCTTATTGTTTTGATAAAAATTTATTTCCTTAGCAGTCACCTGTTTTAAAAAGATATTCCGATATATACGAAAAACCAATGGAAGCAACAAGTGAAGCAAGCATTGCTCCCGTTTTGAATGGAAAATACTGCGTTCCCGTAATTGTTCCATCCGCATTCGACATTTCCTCGTACATTGGAAAGTGAATAGTAGCAGGAAAAGAAAGAAGTGGTTCACCACCCGATAAGCGAAGCAACAATCCAACTATAATTTAAAATGTCTTGATTAAACATTGGTCGAATTAAGAATTTCAATCCATGAAAATATTATAATTTGCTTCCTATAAGTTATAAAATTGTGCTCAAAAATGAGCAAAACATGATTCAGCAGCTCACCAAACTAATGAAGCAAAGTTCACAGAGGTGATCTTCAGATGTTTATATAAGGCCATGAATTTGAATCCTGGAGAATTAACGACAAATGTCAGCTGAAGGATGGCCGTTATATTTCGATTTTTCTTTTATTTTGTGTGATTAGTGATTTTATTTTGTGGTTTTTACTATTTTACTTTGTGCTATTAGTGATGTTCTATATTGTCTAGATTTAAAATAAAAGGTTTAATTACCCAAGTTTGAGGTATAACGATTGATTACGAATTGGTTACGATACTTTTTTAACGGAAAGGGATGTCGAACCCAAAATTATCAAGAAGAAGATAAATAAATCATTAAATCTTATAAATCATAAATCAATAAATAATATCAATAAATCATTAATTTCTTTCATTATAAAAATATAAACTTTTCTCAACCAGTTCTGATATTCTCCTTCTTCTAACGTCGTTATTTCTGATTTAACTGATTCCATTGGCTATTAAGAAGCTCCACTATAGAATCACTTGAGGTTAGAAATGAATCAAAAATCCGTCAAATTTTAAACCAAAAATTGAATCTATGATGGCTTGATCTTAGTTAAAAAATTTTGTAATACTCTGTGTCTGTTGTAAGATTTTCAAAGAAATAAAAAAATAACCTATATACCCAGCTAAACAACCGTAAGTGTTTGATCGATTATAGTAAACAACGCAGACAAGTTGTGGAAATAATATAACGTAAACGAGATCAGCACATAGGTACCATAGCCCGTAAATACTGTTTATAGTTAGTGCCATGGCTGTCGCTAAACAACCAACTGCTATTATAGCCATTCGCATCACAATTATAACCTCACGTTCGCAAGCCTGAAATTTAATTATTTAACTGTCAAAAATCGAATTTCATTAATCAATCAATAATTTGAAAAATGATCGAAGAAATTTTCATGAAAAATGAATCTTTAAAGGACAAACCCATTTTAATAAGAGGAAATTCGAAATAAAAGGAACATAATGAAATGAAACGAAATTGATAAAGGCAAATGATAAAAAAATTACTCGACACGACACTACTTGCTATAATTTAAACTCTCTATTATTCTTATAAAACTGAATAATTGAATAATTCCATCAGATTACAAAAATTGCTCTTTTTTAGTGATTGAAAGATTTGGAAGTAAAAGAGACTGTTTTATTGTAGCCGCATGTAATGTAATCTGTGGTACTTGAGTTTAATATCCGTACATCTGGTCGTATGGTTAGTTTCCAAATGTTATGTGCGAACATAGACGCTGCAGAAAGTACGGAGGAATCCGCTGACGACATTACTGCTGCAGAGACTGCACCGAGGCCTAAATTTAACAAATATCATTATTTCGCTTTCCTAGTAATTTTTTCGCTTAAAAATAATTGTTAATTGTTTTGTTCTTTTTGAATCTAATAGCTTAAAAATGAGCTTAGAAAGGGTCGAGTGCTATCTTTTTGTGTTAGATCTTGAAAAGAACTGGGATGGTCAAGTGCTGTATTGCTTCGACTGAAATGAACCTTCTTTTTTTGACGAGTAAGGACCTTATTTATAAGTGGCAAAACCAAAATAAAAATAACTGAGTGGACATGTTTAAAATTGCATTCGTTCATTAGTCAGATTTAATGAAGTGAAAACTCAAATATTTTTCATGCTTGGAAAACTTATTATCGTTCGATAAAAAAAAAATTTCCAGAGACTAATTGAGCAAATAAAATCTTTGGGAAGAAAATCTTTGTCAAATTAACTGGTGGGAAATTTATAATGGGAAACATCGGATACTTTGTATTTATAACAATTTCGCATTAAGTTTTAAAAGATTTTCGAAAAAAGTAATTATTGCTATTGCTCATAAAATATCATTACATTTAAAATAAAAAATAAAATAAAAACAAAGGTTAATTAATGATTAGCTTGTTCCTAATAAAAAAGTTTCTCGAAGTCTCTCAGATAATTTTATACAGAATATATAATTTTTTATTTTGTAAAACAATTTTTCTCACTCCTCTTTAGCTGATCACGGTCCTCAACATACTTATTGGGTTGTCTGGTCTAGACCAGAAGTCTTGGAGACTGAGGGCTCTGCGCAATACTTTAGTTATTCTTAATAGTGTGCTCTTCTGCATATAGATCTCTGATTTTGTTCCTGGAATCTGATGAAACCACTTTTCTAGTTTAAAAGTCATAGTTCCAAGTGCTCCAATTATCAAAGGAATCACCTTTCCATATCTCTCTAGTTCTTTTTCAATCCTTGATATTTCTCTAACTTCTCATATTCCTTCTTCCCGATATTCCTTTACTTGGTATTGCTTTATCTATCACTAGTCCTGATTTCTAATTCTTATATATTATCACAATGTCTGGTTAATTGGACAGAACTTATTTGTCTGTTTAGATGGAAAAGTTCCACAGGATCTTCTCTTCCTTTCTTTACAATCCGGCTATATTTGATATATTTGATCATCCTCCTATAGATCCGGGTTAGATGTATGAGCAAGTCAACGTCTCGTTCACTTTTTTCATTTTTTGCTTATAACTTGATATCATCCATGTAGAGAAGATGAGTGACAGTGGTCCCACTCTTTAATTTGTATCCATATTTGCTTCTAGTGATTATCTGACTTAGGGAGTTCAGACCAAGTAGAACAATAGGGGAGGCCATGCATCGCCCTGACATATGCCATACTTGATAGCCACTTGTGCAAGCTGTTTCGAGTTGATTTCAAGTGTCGTTTTCCACAGTCCCATTTTTTTCGTCTTTAGGGTCCTGTTAACTTTTTATAGAGCCAAACGTTCAGATCCATATGAGGCATTCAGTTGTAAGTTTTCGTACAGTTATTCCACACATATTCTGTCGAGATTTTAAGCCTAGAACGACTGCCTTATCTATGAGCGGCCGGTGTTTGGTGTTTAATTAATATTTTGTTATTAATATTTTTTATATTTTCGTATTTATAATATATTTTCGTAAATATTTTGTTATTAATATTTTTCGCTTCAATTAATGGCTTACAAATTAAATATAGCTAGCAACGTTGCTCGGATAATTTTGGTCGATGAACGATTTTGGAAAATGTGTTTCTGCTATTATATATTGTACATATTGTCGCATATTTCAATTATATGACAATTGATTTTAAATTAAACTAAAATTTTAAAAGATATTTGAGAAATGAATACCGATGAATGCCACCCATTTTGGGGTGAGATATTGAAAAACAAGCGGAACAACCATGTTGGTTTGATCATCAGGTATCGATGCACTCTTTGTCCCATTTTTCCATGGATCATATTCGGTTAATCGCCAATCTAAATTTTCACCACAAATTTATGACAGCGAATCTTAATTCAGGATATCACTAAATTGAAATGAGACCCGTATTTCTAGCGATAGCACCAATTAATGCTGGAGGTATTGCCATTATAATACATCCAATGCCAGCAATGAATGACAATTTTTGTGCACCTGATGATGTTTTTGTTGACAAGACTCGTTGAAAATATACCTTGAAATAAAATCTTTTCATAACTTTTGATGATAATTTTAATTAATTGATTTAATTTACTAAAGTCGTATTTAAGAGCATTTAAAAGTTTTAATATAATTAAACAAAAAAACATTGAATACCAATGCATAAAAATCTAGCTTAAAGTCACTGTTGAAAGATTATAATTATTAAAATTATTTCAAAGTATAATATATGTATTCAAAATATATATGGTATACCTGCCATGGAATACCACCAAAAATTAATAAAAGCATAGCATCAATCCAAGATGTGGTTTCTTTAAATCCACCAATGGTACCAATCCAGTCGGCTGCATTCCGTGAAAGATCTTCAGTTTTATTTTGCAAAAGTGCCGCAGGCACGCAAACCCACTGTAAAAATTTTCTATTAGCTTTTTATTTTATTAATTAGTTTTGCGATCAAAATGTTCTGACTTTTTGATAAATTTCAATTCTCTGGAAATCTTTCAAAACTCACCAGGCCGACGAATATACAAAAGAGTTGAACAACATCAGTATATGCGACCGCATAAAGTCCGCCAGTAAAAGTATAAAATATAGCGATAAGAGCTGATATTATTACCGATGCTGTCATATTAATAGCGAGTATAACTGATAATGTTGCGCCTAAAATCTAACTATGCATACTACAAAAGAATTCTGAATTTTGCTTTAATTAAAATTTTCAATTTTTGGCAAAAAAACATACCATCATCAATCGAAAGCAGTGAAAAATTAACGGAAGTTTTTGTGCTATTTTTCTTTCGATTTTGAAAATTGAAAATTTTTAAAATTAAAAGAATTTCTCAAGATTCCCATAAAATATTTATTAATGCATTTTAAAAAATCCATTTTTTTAATACTTAAGTTCTTCTTTGAATTCTATTTATTAATGTTTTAACCTCAAAATTCTCAACTATTAAAAATTAATAATCCTCGATATTTCAGTAAAAACAGTTGCGATCTAACTATCTAATTCTAATTTTAATTTTAAGCATAGAAAAGCTTTTTTCTCTTTTTACGATCAAATTTTAATTATTCAAAATAGATTTCAAATTTTAATCAAAATACGTTTCATGAAACGATTTTTCAAGAAAGAGATCATGAAATGATTCACCTAGTGCTGATAATATAGCTGCCGTCCAAAATACTTCACCAAGTAATGCAGGGAAAAACAATAAACCACCAACTCTTTGGCCATATTTTAACTAAAATAAATTAAGTAGATAAATTAATAAAAAATTAGTAAAAAATAGCAAAGCTTTAAAAGCAAAAGTTATCAAATGAATGAAAGCCAATAGAATGGAATAGAATGTTACTAAAATTTATATTAATATTATTATAATGATAATATTTTCATTATAGGATTTCTTATAAAATTTTTGAAAAACTCAATTTTTGCAATAAGAATAGAAAATAGCTTCCAGAGATGAATCAAGTTCAATTCTTTTGGATTTTCTCATTTATTGCAATCTCAGTTGAAGCAAATATTAACTAAAAATCACTGAACTTTTTTCTCTAGGCTCTTTTTTTAAATTAAGCAAAGAGCGTCGTTCCATGTCATTGGATAAAATGGAAACAAAATGGTCCAAGTACAACTTACTTTTCATTTGCAATTTGTCGCTTTCTAGAGTTTTTATAATGTTATTTTATAATTCCAAAGTTTTTTAGAGAATAGAGTTTAAAAATTACTTGAAATGGATCAAGCATAGTAATATATCCTTGCTCGCGCATTCGTTTAGCAAATAATATTCCCCCTACAACCAAAGACAATGCATAACCGATTGGTGCTTGACATCCTACTAAGCCACCCTTATATAGCGCTTCAGCTGTACCATTTATATATGCACCACCAACCCATGTTGCTGGAATATTGCGAATTTTTTTATGTCATCATTGATGAGCTTATATGGATGATTAATCAAGAATTAATAATTATAGTGCAAGAATACTTTATTTTCAATGTTAAAAAGTTTGCAGCGAAAGCATTTTCTTAGCACTATTCGCCATCACTGTGCTGCCTTGATGCTCAACCTCGTACTGTATTTTTTAGCTGTCGTAGCCAAAAATTATTAATTGCAAAGCCAATAGTGAACGAAGTTGTTAACGGAATATAATAGGAAATGGATTTGGGGATTACGTGAGAATAATGCAGATTTCGTAAGTGTGAAAAAAAGTATAAAAAGTTAAAATAAGATAAGCAGTGTTAAAAGAATATAAAGACTTTCGAGTCTAATGGTGCGCCAGAATTTATAGGAATATCTGCTATCCATTGGTCTTTTCACTAGCTAACCATATTAGAAAAATCATAAATAGTTTTTCCTCTCTCCTCCTTAAAATTTATTTTATCTTATCAAATGTTATCGAATGTTGCCTTTAGGAATGAAGTTTCAAGTTTTATTTCAAAGTTTCTTAATCCATAGTCATCATTTCCTATTTGCATCATAACTCCCATGGTATGTGTTTACTATTCAAATATTCAAATGTCTTTTAACGGCTCTAGCTAGCTATTCTATGCCTAATATTCTACTAAGATATATATGTAATATAATACATCGATCGTTTGCTTCATGTTTGAGTTTTAATAATTTCAGCAGTGGCCTTCTCCTCCTTCAGTGGGATAGACCTTTTGAAAACTGATTGTCCAACGCTCAGTATAACTATATAATTCATAATTTAACTTTGAGTATATTCGAATCACATACAGACTAAATTGCGGATTGCCAAAAAAACAACAAATTCAATTATCATATTTTTAAACATTAACTAGATGAAAAGAAAAATAATATTACGGGAAGGATTAAGAAGAATTCAAGATATGTTCAACAACACAAATTTTCATCTCATTAACGATCATTCATTGCAGCTCTTAGCTAATTCTATTTCAAATATACGATTTTCCACCGTCTATTTTTCTTTTAAATCAAACTGAATCAATTATATAAATAATAGAATAATGGCATTATTTATCATCTTTAGTGAATAAATTAGTTTAGTTTAGTGAAAATTTAGTTTTAAACAGCTAAAAAAATTGATATTTCTGGTCTTATTCAATAAAACAGATTGACATTAAAAATTGTCATAAAATTGATATTAAAATTAATAAAACCGTTAATATTCTGTGGGTTTCGTTGTTCTATATTGGAAAAATTGAAATATATTTATGTTATATATGCAAAATACTTATACGGCAATTTAATTATACCTTTCTTAAGCGCAAATCATTATCAAATTTTTCGGAGCAATTTCTTACAAATTTTGCGGAAAACTTGGATTACCATCCATGAAACTTTTGGATTTATATATATACATGATAGTGGAAAAAAGCATACTTTTATTGTTCTTGAAGAGAAATCTCCAAATCTAGAAACGCACTATTATTTTTATATAATAAAATTCTCATTTTAACAAATCTTCAATTTTTTTTGAATTGTGGCTGTTTATAATAATAATGAGAAAGAGGAAAAAGGATTTTACCGGTCATTAATTAATTAGCTAAAATTTTTTGAAAATTCATTTGCCTAAATTGATTCATTAAATCAATTGCAAGTGTTTATTGGGATCTTTTCGGATTTTCTTCGGACTTCGCACATTAAATATTGTGCTATAATGCATATTTTCCGTGTACTATACTTTAATAAGGGGGCAGAATGGCTCAGTGGATTGTTGCACAATTCGGCTGCTAAGATTCTGGAGAAGTAAGCCTGTCCAGAAATCTGGGTAATGCTGACGATTCAGTTGTACTTCTACTGCGGGGAGACTCTCTGGCATATTTGTCTTACACGTCAAGCCGGCAGAACGAGTCTAATTAGTAATGGTGAAGATAATTCTTAGATAAAAAAATAATAATGATAAATTATATTTTAGTAGAAAACAAATACATTCTACTAACGAAAAATATATCTTTCGAAATATTATGAATGATAAATTTTAAATATTTGATATTATATAACTGTGAGATTAAGAAGGATCTCATTATATATGATTGCAGCATTGAAGAAAATATCAATTCACATGAAACATTCCGGATAATTAACGTGCTATATTCTGGTCAATCACCACTGGAAAAGTTCTTTATGGGCGCAGCGTGCGTCATCAATATTTGCCTTTTGGATGATAAATTATAAATTACAATCATTTGGTAAAAAAATTGACAAATGACTTGAATTCATGATGAAAAGAAAACTAGTGAGCTTTAGTTTAATGTGTTTCCGCAGATTAGTTATTCTTTCATATAAAATAAACTGACCCAGTCAAAAAAAAATCTCTAGAAGCTATTTGAATTAAAACAATAAAATAGAAATTAAAAAAGGCTACCTAAAAAATAAAATCATTCTCATGCAGTAACCTATATTTTGTGACGCAAAATTCCTTAAGCACTATTTTACAATGAATGATAAAAAATCGCTCATATTTAAAATTAATTTTTTGAACATGAAAGTGAAAAAATGGATTCGAAGAATATGTTTCATTGATTTATGAATCCATTTTATATAATGAAGAAAATAATTTAAAAATTTCGATATAAAATAGATCGCATTTTTGCTAAACTTCGTGAAGAAGAAGGAATAAATGTTAATAATTTATGAGTTCTATTATTGGTTTTTCCGCTCAACTATTGGTTTTTTCGATGCTTTACGGGTGAAAATAAATATTCATCTTTTCAAAAAAAAATCCTTTTGAATTTTAATCAACACTACTTTTTCTTTGAATGCTCAATTTTTCGCGAATTTGTTAGCTAATTAGAGGAATCGCTAAAACAGTGCAATATGTAATTAATAATTAACATTTAGTTCATATTAATCCTTTTATACCGCTTCATCTTTCACGAAACCGAATTGGGTAAAATTATCAATAAGCATAGTTCAACTATGCAAAAGTGGTGCTTTCCATACATTATAATAGTAGAAAATAATTCAGTATTAATCCTAAGAAAGTGAGAGCATTTGAATTGATTCCTTTGTTTCTCCCTAGAGATTTATCCCACACTCGATAGCTTTTCCTAATCTAGTTTATACTTTGAAATTTTTTTCTTTTATTCAGGATATCAATTTTTTGCTCTCATTATATTTAGCAAAAAATTTCTAAAGAAAGCTTATAATCTGTTTTCCAACCAATTAACCAATCAAGAAAATTATTTGGTACAATATTAGTAATTGCAAGAAAAAATTGAAATAAATAACTCTAGGTATATTTAATGAATTTAATTAATAATCATGGTAATTGAACAATAATGAATATTAAAAAAATTATGAATATTAAAAAAATTAAGCCAGAAATTTTTGGGAGATGCACCATAAAAAGACAAAGGTGAATTCAAAAAATACCTGTCATTGTAAAAGTACCAACAATGGTGCCAATATTTCGACCTGCTAACATAACTTCTTCAGTTTGCTCACCATCCATTAAATTAACGCTTTTTGCTTTTCGTCCTGCCCATATTCCAACAACCAAAATTAAAATATAAAAAAATATTATTGCGATAATCCCTAAATAATCGACCATTTTTCTAAATTATAGAATTCCTTAGGCCTGAAATTAAAAAAATTGAAAACTTTGAAAAAAAATAAATGATAAAACTTATCATTATCGCAAATTTTTGAATAAAATTTAATCTTATCATATTTCAATAAATAATTGAGAGAAATCCACTTAATTTCAGCAGATAAACCAATTATGCGCCACTGAAAATTACATCTCGATAAATTACTATCGCAATAAATTTTTGAAATAAATTTTTGAATAAAATTTAATACAATTCGTTTAAATTGGATTCAATTCTTAGATTAAATTAAAAATCAAGCAATATTAAATTATAATTAAATTAAATTAAAAATATGAATATAAAATCAATAAATATAAAATATAAATAAATATAAAATATAAAACCAATTGAATCAAAATTGCAAATTCGCTTTAATTGAATCTAAGAAATTTTGAAAAGTTTCAGCATTTTTTATAAAAAATTTTATTAAAGATGAAAATAAGTAATAGATGAAATTTGTAGAAAATTCTTCAATGTCATTCTTTACACAAAAGATGTTTTTAGTGAATTGTTGAATTATGAGAAAATTGTGTGGCAAATTACTTATACTTATTTAAAATAATAATGTCATCTTTTCATTATTGTTGATCATTTATTGCTTTTGTTGTGAAATTTCGAATAATTTGAATTTTAGAGATTTAAAAAAAAGCAAATTAAATTTTAAAAGAGATTTATGTCTAAAGTAAATTCAAACTATATGCTTAAAATAAATTAGGAATGATTAAATTTGCCGATAAGGTAAGGAAAAAAGTATGTTAGACGTATGATAAGAATTTATTTTAAGTTTATAGTTAAGAGTTAAGAATTAATTAAGAGTTAACTCTTAATTAAGAGTTAAGAATTTCCTGGATTTATTGAAGTAATTAAACTTATAAAAAAATAAATTTTTGCTAAACACCAGTAAAGTCTGCGTTTTTATTTAAAAATTTCTGCGTATTTAAAAATTCTATTTTTCAAAAAGAAACGATTTAAATGGATCGATTTTTTCAAATAATAAAAATCTCGGTAAATCTAAATAAAACTCGACGTAAAATAATTTGTGCTTTTATCTTCAAAACTTAATGATTGTTAATATTAATGCCAATGATGAAGAGATTTTTTTTATTTATTTATTCCAAAGTTAATAAAAGTTATTTCATAAGAGCAGTAGGGCAACAGTAAAGTTATAAATATACAGCGGCACATACAGATTACAATGGTGATAGTAAGATTAATAGGATTTTGTGGGAATCGTTTCAATCGAAATAAATAAAAATTTGTAAAAGCATGTCCTTAGACGATATTAGAATTAGCATTCTTTTTTTGAAATAATAAAAAGTGTTGTAAAGCTTTTGTATAAAATATCTTCAAATATTGTTTAACGATTTCTAAATTATTTATTTATAAAAAGACGACGAGGGAAAGAATCATGTCATATGCTGGCAACAAAATAATAAACATAACAATGACAACAACTGGAGATAAGAAATTTTATTCCTAAATTTGTTGGTTGTAAAATAAGGTACCATTAACAGTCAGATTTCGGCATATACATGTCGTTCTCATATCATTCTCAATAATAAATTCCAGTTATATATGACTTAAAAATCTGTCATTTGGAAACAATTCTAAAGTTCTTCCTTATTCTATTTATCCATAGTTTTGTAAATGAAAATGAAAAAATTTTCCAGTATTATTCAGTATTTTTCAATATTATTTATTTACTATAAAGGAATATTTTCGAGAAAAATCTGGTCAAAATTCTTTTTTATGCCTTCAAATATATTTTCGCTGAGTAACCGATCTAGTGCGGTTAAAATATAAATAGTTTTCAGTAACAATTTTCTCAACAAGGAATAAGTTTTTATTAAAGTCTTTTAAGCCGTCAGATATTAAACATAATTACATAGACTATACTTTACTAATCAACTGGCATATGGATAAAGAAAAATTCCCTTGGTACCAATGACAACCAATGATTTCAAAACATTAAATACTTCGTAAAGTGAAAATGAAGATCCATTGATACGGTATTGATCGGTAATGCATTAAAAAATTCATTGGTACGGTATTGATTGACAAAGCATGAGAGGAGATTTATTGATTAGATTCATTCTCAACGATTCTCTACAGTACTTGATAGTTCATTTTTAAACTTATAATTCTTGGAAAATATAGAAACAAACTGAATAAATTATAGAGGGAAAATTTTCTCTTTTAAACCAATATGCCAGTGCATTAAATTGAAGGTGAATTTCTCGAAAAATAAACAAAAATATGAATAAAAGTAAAAAAAAAGCAGAAGATTTATGAAGAGTTTTGCTAATAAAAATAAAGAATCGATAAGGATTTGTTGTTTTGGCTCGAGAATTGATGTTTTAGGATTGCCATTTTCTGCTAAGAACTTTAACGAGGTAAGAAGAATTTTCGAATATTGCCACTCCCATTATGGTAAATCTGCTCCACCCATCTATTTATATTATTCGTTATTTTCCAATTAAAATTAATTTTATGGTATTTTACTCCAACAAATTTATTTTTTATTTTTATTGAGTTATTTAATAAAATTTTAAAAAATGTGGATTTATTATGATAGAATTGATGAAAAGCGCCAATTTTCCTAATTTTCTTATAATTTTGACTTTAGATACAAAAAATATAAATGCTCATTGAATTGCTCGAGCTCGAAAAAAGTGGTGGCGAATGTAAAATGACAGGTACGGTGACCTCATTCACCTGTACTTCTATCTCTATCTAATCTTATGGAAAAGTTGAATTTTATAAGTAAATGGAACGAGAAATGATAGCCATTCAAGGTCATTGTATTAAAAAAAAAGAAGCTAATATTTTATATCCATTTTTTTTCTTTTTGAACATTTAAATTAAATTATAGTTGAATCGCTCAAATTTTTCTTAATGAAAGTTTCAAAAAAAATAATAAATAAAAACAGAAATAAAAAAATTTTTGCACAAAATTTTTCGACAAAAATTCCCTTTATCCTATCTTAAACATTATTCTAAACGAATTATATTCAAATAAAACTCATTAATTTCTATCGGAAACCTTTTAGCATATTTTGTTCATTCTTTTCCATTCCGTTCTTATCTATTTTTCATCTCACTTTATATATTTGGTGATGAATTCTTGGTTACCAATTTTAAGTTTTGTTCAATGTAGTTATTTCCAATTATGTTAAAAATTTGTTTAAGAAAAAAAGTTCTTTTTTATGCATTTTCTGTTAATTTTCAATTATTTAAATTTTTAAAGCTTTCATTGTAATTTTTGAAGTCATTTTTAAGTCATTATTACTACAAATTATTAAAAAAAATTCAAAATATTTCCAAAATAAAAATATTTATTATAAATAAAGATATGAATTTATTAAAATGAAGAAAGAAAAATTCATTTAAAGATCCTATTTTATTTTATTTAGCTTCTAGATCTTTTTTATGAAAATCAGTAATTAGAAAAGTGATAATTATTATTTTCTCAATCATTAGGATTTCTCATTGCGATTCATGGCAGTTAATTTTGTTATTTTATAAAGATAATGTTTTAAAAAAAAGGTAACGGTGAAAAAAAAAGTATTAACGGTGATTTGGGTTAGCATACATTATTTCTGGCCAGATTCGTTCCTCAGGCTATTATTATGGTTGAAAATTTTTACTAAATAATCAACTGAATATAGATCGGCAGCACCAATCGGATTGATTTTTTAATACAAGTTTACTTGTTAGAATCAAGATCTGAATCTTTTTTCCCTCAGCATAATATTGCGAGTCACGGCCAATCGCCCTTGCATCGAAAATTTTCGAAATTGAATTAAAGTTTGAATAATGAAGACGTTATGAAACAAGTAAATAGTGATGTTTTGAGGGAAGATTATGGCAGATTTTCCGATTCCACTGACTCCACTGACAATAATCACAATCTGAAAATTATGAAAGAATTTAATTTCTTTTTGCAAGATTTTCCACGATATTTATTTATTCTTGCTTTTCACACCAAATGTGATGATATCGATTTCACTGCAATTTTCATCAATCTAAAAAAAAAACTTTTATGGCAAATATTTGGGGATATAAAAATTTCTGAATTTCATTATTCATTAAATAGCCAAACTGCGCCGCTATTTTGGCACTTCAATTAGATTATTTTCAATAGATCAAACTGCTGTAGATTTCATCATAAATAAAATAGTATTTGTTAGTAATAGAGTAATATTTAAAATAAGTTTTTTTCCCTCCAGGTGATCCTGGCGATTCTATTATTATATTCCCATCACCAAATGAAATGATTTCCTAGTGAATATTTCATCTAAAATGATAAATGAAAAATGATATCCCTTCATTTACGTAAGAAAATTTTTTAAAATTAATTATTAAAAGTGCAATTCTGGATAAAAATCAATGTAAATATTTTGCTTTCAACATTTCTTCGTTAAATTTTTATGGCTGAAGTCAAAATTACATGTATACATGTAATTTGTGTATGTAGGAGTATATTTTTCTATTTTTCTATCATTTTATATCATTGATTATTTCTATATGAGTTATTTCTATATGAGTTACAACGCTGCACATATCGAAGAAAATGAAAACGATTTTTTATTTTAGATATTTTTATAATCCTTTGCTGAATATCATTATGAATAAAACTAGATATACAAATTATTTTATCCTTTATTGTGTTTTTTATATAGTACCTTATTCATATATGATCTCTCAAAATATTTTATATAGTTTTAGATTTTGAAAGTCGAATGGACAATGGCTCAGATTATCATGTTGCGAAGCCGGCTGGTACAAAATAAATCAAACATTTCTAACATTCAGCCGACTAGTTTAATCAGAAATGGTGATGTGATGTTAATTGACCATTTAATTTTTCTTAATGTAAAATTTCAGTATTGAACAAAGCAAAATACTGAAGATTATGCATCAATTCAGTTTGCCTCTGGAAAAATTAGATGGAGCTTGAATTGTTGATTTTTGGCAAATGAACAATTTTTCAGAAATGAATGAAAAGAATGAATTTCAAAAAATTGATGCATAATCTTCAAAATGTATTCTTTAAAAAATTAAAAAAGGTCATGATCATAACATTATAATATTATTTATATCTCGATTTGTTTCACTAAGAATTTTATGAAAAAAAAGGGATTATAAAGGAAAAAAATGAAAGATAAATTTGAGCATAGAATTTTATGGAAAGCGATGAACTTATAAAATATAAAATCCGACTTGAGCAGTTTTCTTGAAAAACAATTTGTTTTTTAAAAAATTATTAGATTTCTTAAAGTCTTGACTTAAATTTCACTAGGTGATAGAAATTAAAAAATTCAAAATTAAAAAAATTTTCAAAGGAAAGAAATTCTAAAAAAAATCGAAAAGAATATAATAAGCAAAAATCACTTTTTGTATGTTCTGACATTAAACTTTTTTTACTTATGACAGCAATTGAATATTAAAAATGTAACAACTGTGAAAATGATATAATTAACAAGAATGGTAAAAAAAACTAAAAATTTTTGGATAGATTCCTTTAAAAAAGTGCTCTTAACCTTATTATTCATGTAAATTATTTGCGGTCAATTACTAAATTTGAATAAATTGAAATCGTAATGTTTCGAGCTGTAGTGTATAAAAAATTTCTATTAAGCTAATTAATATAACTATAAGTGAGGAAACAAGTCGAAATGGGATCAGAAAAACATTGATGAGTTATTGCGAGCAAACGATTCATTTTATTTTGGCAAGCAGTCCGAGATAGCACTTACGCATTTATATTTATTTTTCATGCAAAATAATTTAAAAAATTTAAAAAATTAAAATAATCAGCAATTTACAAAATTAAAATATATTTCGATATAATCTTTTTAAAATCTCTTCTTCAATTCTATTTAAACCGTGTGATGCTAGTGACTCACATTTCCAAGCGAACTCTCTGGCAAAAGACTGTGGCAAATTGCTATTCAGTGCAGCCAGGTAAATTAAAAAAATTGTGAATAACGAATTAAGCCTAAATAATTATGGGATTTGTACAGATATTCTAAGACATTTCTAAAAAGTATGGGAATTTTACTCAGACAGCCATCTTTTATAAAATATTTGCAAAATTGTACTGATCAATGAAAAAAAAATCTAAATATTTAAGCATACAATTAAATTGTGCATTGATTTCATCTGCAAAGTTTATTACTGCTTTGTTCCAAAAAAAGCGATATTACAAGTGCCAAAAAAATTCAGTTGCTTTAATTTCTTTCTTGGTACTATTTGTTTCGATCTATATGAAATTTGATAAATATTTCGGTTTTTTAAAAATTTGATAGCGATGATGAACGAAATGCTTTAGAAATTCCATATTCAATATTGATCATTTTGATAGTGCTTCGTTCTTGTTGCCTTGCGCGAGTTAAGTTTTTCGTTATAATGAAACCCATAAGGCATTAAGAATCCACATGTATTTTTATCCCCAAATGATTCTCCAGCGGTGATAGAAAATGGTACCTGCATTTTGAAAAAAATTACTTTTAATTAATAAATTCTTCACGCGATTAAAGAGAGGAATCAATCGATCGATCTTACTTTTTTCATTAAAAATATTGCAATTTTGCACATGAACTGGAACCCAATTTATGCAGCGAAAAAGAATTGATAAATATTGAATTGATAAGAATAGATCAATCGTGAAAATTTTTTGGATAAAAAATTGTTTTTCGCGTTCGATCCGAGTCATATTTCTTTTTTAAATTTTTTATTTGAGTATCTCGATGCTGTATCATATTATCATATTATTTTTAAAAATATTTTTTAAATGAAAAAGTTGAAATCGAAATTTGGCGCTTATGATTTCTATAAATTATCAGAATTGTTAAATTGTGCCAAATTAATGTATTGGTCATTGGCAAAAAAAGAATCGTTCTTCTTGCCATTAAAAAAACGCTCATTTAAGCTGTTTAGCGAAAGCACTGTTATAAATCCAGAATAAAACAGAAAAATCTCAAGAGAACTCAAAAAAGTGTCTAAACGTATCTCTAAGAAGCAATTGCATCATTTATGGTTTTGTGCAAAAAAGTTTGAAAAAATGAGCAAAAATAAAAAAATCTTTTAGAAATAGCATGATTCTTATTATATATATATGTGATGAAAAATTTTCTTATATCTGACCGATCAAGTAAACTAATTAAAACAAACAAAATCTAAAGTCATCGACATCCAAGGATATTTTTAATTAGAAAGAACGGCCACAATTTTCCCATTCGATTCAAATTATAATCTCTTTAAAAGGTTGAGTGTTGATCCATATGTAAATTTTCTAATTCTTTTGTTATCGCTGTTCATTCAGTATATTTTTTTTTTTGAAATATCATTGGCCATTTTTAGCTTGGCTGCTCTACGGATTATCGCCATCATTTAGTATTAAAAGCTTTTGGGTTCATTCACAGCCTTATCCGTGTCTTACTTTTGGCGACTATTGCCTTAAAATGACTGGAATAGTCGAGCCGACTATGACTGCAATCTAAGCTACAAGACATTCGACCACTTTACCTCCACATGATGTCATTAACCTTTCGGCCCAATCTTTTTTGAATTCTTACAAATTTTTTATCATACAATAGAATACTTGCATACGCTGAATATTGTTGATAACAATCAGCTTTACATTTCAGCATTTATTGCAAAATAATAATTTGGTAGCTGAAATGGTTTTTTTCATATGATTTTCTTCAGTGACTACTTTCACAGTTTCTCAGTTTTTGTTCTAGAATTTCATTCAGTAACGACAGTTTCGCAGACAAATGCCTCTGTTCCTTCTCAGAGATTTATATTTGGTGTCTAAAGATATTTTTTAATATAAAGTATCAGATAATTTAGCAAAAATGCGAAATTCCACAGTTCCACAAACTTTTTTATTCATATATTTTTTAAAAATTTAATTCTGTTGACATGCAAAAATGCGCAATCAATTTCCTATTAAATCGAAGTTTTGCAAATATGTAAAATTTATTACACTAAACAATTTTCACTGATTGATATCCAAGCAATATCAATGTAATCAAACAACAAATTAGCTTAATAAAATGAAATTTTTTAGTTGAAAACAAATCATTTCAAGAGAAGGATTATAATTAGAATAAGTTAACTTTTTGATCGAAGTTTGCAAATTTGCTGATAATTTCATTTATGTGAAATTTTTGTTCTTCATCCATTAACCAGCAGAATTGGGCTATGTTGCTTGAGCTGACAAGCAACACATTGCCATCCATCAATTTATTATGTTTATTATGTTTTAGAGAAATTTATTTCGATCAAAAATAAATTTTCAGAGAAATATTTTGTTAAAAAAGAATGTAAATGCTATTGAAAGAAAACAAAATCCGCAGATAATTATGAAATAGATGGAAATTTAAATTTTTACACTAAAGTTGAGGCTAAATTGTGATTTTTGATAGAAAAAAAGCGCTTGAACTTCATCGTTTGGAGAAAAAAGTGTTCCATTCTTCAATACCAATTTTTATTTTTTTCCAAATGCTTCAAATAAGCTGCTCGATCCGTCGATGGCAGTAACAGAAGCCATTCATTTTTTCATCCTCTAAGTCCATACATCATTCCACCTATATATTAAAAATCTTTCCTGATTGTATCAATCCAGGTCTTGATTGGTCCACCTCGCCATTCATCAGAGTTTAGCATGAAATATGTCAACTCCTATGGTAGGTGATGAAGAACATGCCCTAAACAGCGGACACGATGTTCTACGACGGTACTATAAGTGTGAGTGGTATTTGAGCAAAAGTGGATGCAATCAATTTTATTCGCTCGGTGAACCCGTAACATATATCTTGGACATGGGTGGTCAAAGGCAAGGCATTCTCCATTCTCAATGGCCAATTCTTGCAGCCATAATAACAAGATCTAACGAACTGCGACTATGTGGATGCGGGCTTTCGTTTTTATAGTGATTTAGCGAAAACGAGATCTACGCAATATCAAAATTAAAATAACAAAAATACTACAGTATGATATCAGCAAAATAATACATTATCAGCAAAACCAACAAAAAATAACTTGCATGAATAAATTGAAAAAAGCTGAACATCTAAAGAAAGCATCGCTGATGTAAATTAAATAAATTTAAAAAATTAGTCTATCTTAGCAATTTGAATAATGTCTCACCAAATCAAAAAAATTTAAACATGCTGACTGAAATAATTGCGGATCGTTTAAATAGCATGCATGCCCTGCAGAAGTTATTTTCAAAAGCCTGAAATGAGTTAAAAACCTTATTTAAAGATAAAAAGTAGACATTTAATGAGAAAATCCTCAAAACAATTGAAACAACTGAAAATATAATAAAGTATAACCTTGACCTTAGTATTAATCTTTTTGAATTAACAATAAAAACAAGCCATTTGTCAAATGATTAGAGAGATGATGGGTGGTATGAGTACCTTCAACCTGGGCCCCTTTACCACAGGCCAGGGAGATTGATGTTAGGCAGATAAGAATCTTGCCCAAGAACCCTCATCAGAAAAGTAGAGAAGACTGGCTGCGATTCGAACCATTGCTACATATAATTTTAATCCAATATTTCACATATTGTCATAAAAAATCAAAATTGAAAGAAATTCAAACAAAATGTTTGAAAAATATTTAAAAAAATACTTGGAATTCGGAAGCCGTTTTAAGTTAGAAGCACAAGTTGGACCAAGACTAGTGTCTTTATCACCCCAAACTATAAGCACAGGTGTTTTTATATTTTCTGCATTCAGCGGCACCATGTTTGTATTTGACAATGCTATAGCTACAATACATCGTATTCGTTCATTTCCAAGCAATGGTATAATATACTGTCCAGCCATACTATGTCCAATTATAATCACCTAAAAAAATTAATAAATGCAAACTAAATTTCCTAAATTCTATAGCAATAACAAAGAAAAGAAAGAATAAAAAGTACTTCAATTCATAAACCATGGACTCATCAGCTTCGAAAAAAAAATTTTGAGATTGGAAAAGAGATTTCATTATTGTTATTTTAAAAAATAATAAAAACAACATAAAAGGAAGAAAAAAATATTGGAAAAGATTTTACCAAATAAAAAAGTAAAAGACACATACCGAGTCAAGTTCAAGGGCTCTGATAGTGCGCAATAAAATTTCAGCTTTTTTCTCATCAGGTACAGCAGGACCTCTAGTTTTTCCACAACCAGGCAAATCAATCGCGATTACTCGATAACCAGCTGCCGCAATTACCTTAAAATTTTGGATAAAATATTAATTTTCAAACACTGTTAATCAGCAATTTTAGTGAAGTTAATCGACAGCTCTCCTTTCAATTTATCACTGCTAGTCGATCATAATTATAATCATAATCATGACAAATTTTTATTTCAATCCAATAAAACCATAATGATCTCCATCTGGTCCTTTATCATTCGTTAAACAACACATCCAGATATAATTTAGGCGAAGAACCGGCAAATATCAATTAAGAAAATAAATTCAACCAAGTCCATAAAATAGATAAACCTCCATTGTGGAATGTTGAAGCCATGTACTCGAGGAGAACGACTGCCCATGAATTAACAAGACATTACCTTTTGCAAAATTATTCAAAGGTGGATCAGCGTTTCGATAAAATATCTCATATTCCTTAAAAATATTTAAATTTAATCTTTTTAAACAAATTTATTTATTTTATTTATTTTTATAAATTTGTTTATTCATCATTTATTTATATTATTTATTTAATAAATAAATAAAATTAAAATTTAAATTTAAATTTTAAATAATTAAAACACTATTTATCATTTAAAATAAAAAAAATAAAAAATTTAAAATAAACAAAACATTTAAAAATAATAATAATAAAATAATAATAATACTCTAATATTCATAAGAATATTTGACATTTTTAATATGTGGTGATTCAATGAATAAAAGCTTGTGAGTTTTAATTTTTACTTTGAATTTTTTCCTATATTGTCATTATTAAAGAAGACATAGTGAGCTTGAATAATAACCATTTAAATAAAATTTCCTGCAGTAAAAAGAACAATAAAAACTGTTCATTTCACTTTAGGTGACGGATGGCGAATATTATGATGGTTCAAGGGGAAGTCGACATGGTGCTTAAAACTCCGATGCCTTTACTCCTAAGAACTCTCCGGCAAAGAAACGTCATTTTCGTAACCAGCGTGAAGCAAAGCTGAACTGGCAAATGCTTAAATATGGTTATAAGCCGATCGTAAAACAAGAGGAACTAACCGCAACATATAGCGTTCAAATTCAAATGCGTTTAATGAATTAATTTAAATGAAATTTAAAAAAAAGACTTAGGACGCTTTATTTCGCGTATAATTTGAGTGGCCTTTATTCTTTATTCTTAAAAAAGATAAATTTGAAGCCCATTTTCCAAGTTCTATTAAATTTCATTTAATAATCATTTGGGCGAAACAAAAGGTTGCAATTGAAACAATTTAAAAAAGAGCCGTTTAGGATAGTCCTGCTGGCTGCCTGTATGAAACTTTTCGCCAAAGTTAACTCAGCGATAGAAGTATAAGCAGGCTGCAGAGACCAACAGCCCGGAATAATGACATCTTTTCTGAGGAGAGTACCAATTCTCGTCTTCCTTTCAACAGAACAGTCTGACTAACAATCCACTGTGTTATAGTGTCTCCCTCCTCTCCTCCCCTCGACTCATTATGCATTGTGTCGCACTGCCCCCTCCTCCTCCTTAAATATTAAATAAAAAAGTATGAAAGAAAGGAAAATATACTTCAATATTAACAGCAAATTCGTTTATTTTAACTTGTCGATGTAAACGAATAATATTTTCTGGAATTGGCTGTAATATGTCGGCCAAATCAATTAATGAATCCATCGTAGAAATGAATGAAATGAATCTCGGACGACGTTGATCGATTCAATCAATGAACCATAACTGACCCACAGAAAATTGATCCGCAATCCGAAAACATGAAATGCGAGGTCATCAGCAATGACGAATTCAACTAACCGATGAAAAACCCTTTCTGGAGATAATTCGTTTTCAGTTTTCTCCACTATTCCTTCACTATTTCTCTCTGTTATTTCACTACTTCTCCACAAATTCTATGTATCCCTTTGCCTTCTCTTCTCCTCTTTAAACAATTTCCATTTATCGGCTTCGTTCCACAATAAATTTATTGTTAGAAATTTTTTTTCGGGCTTTCTCGATTATTTCCAAATTTATCTTGATGAAATGACAAATAAATATAAATATAATCGTTTAAATAAAAATCAAAATCAGCAACATAATAAAAGAATTAGATAAAAGATGAATAACTGCATTACAGTCGATATGATAAATTTGATAATGAGAAATGATATGATAGATTTGATGAGTTTGATAGATTTAGAAAAAAAATTACTTTAAACTTTTAATATTTAAAAAAATATATTGGTTTAAGAAAGAACTGTAGTAACGATTTATTATTCTTGTTGGATAAATTTTCTTAATGTGAAATTTTTCTCTTTTTTGCAAATAATTACTGCATGATCACTTTAACTCAGCCTTTTCCTTCTAAGAACACTCACCACTTCTGGCTTGGCTAGTTCCACTAACTATTAGGTCGACAAATATTTGGAAAAGAGATATGGCTGAGACCACTTCAATATCAATATTTCACTGTTAAAGCTAAAAAATTTAGCTTTCCTCACTATGCAGAAATCGAACGTATGCTCGAACTCACTTAAATCGTCATTCAACCACCTCGCCCTCTGCTAAAGCAATCCCTCATTCGCTCACCTTGTAAAACTGGTTTAAAAGATCAAAATACATTTTTAATGCGTTTGCTTCAATGAATTTTAAAAAAGCAATAGAAAGCAATTTGGCAAACAAAAATCACATATATAGACAAATTTACGTGAAAAAATTCTGTTGAATTCTGTTTACATTCAATACTCAATTCAATAATCGCTATACGAAGAAAATCAAAAAATAAAAACATATAATTTCATTTTATAAAAAATCCATACAACTAATATTTATTTCAATACAACTATTCATTTAAATTCAACAAAAGATGGAAAAAAATTTTGTAATCATTTCAAATTTTTTTTTGAATTTATAAAACAATGGATATCTAACTACCGCATTGATCTAATTCATTCTAAGCGATGATTGGCCAAATTTTTCAATAATTTATAATATCATTAAAAATATAAATCAATTTTTTTGAAAATTTTAAATTTTTTGAATTCTACTCACGACAATTTTTATGCCATCGCCAAGTTCCTTTCAAGTAATCGGGTGCAGCGAGTAATCCAGTACATGGATATTGACCTTGCACGGTGCAAATACATTGCCTTGAACAATCCTCACCAAATGAACTCGGATTTTTCTCGATTACTCTTTCAAACTTTTCCCGTCTTAGCACTAAATTTGTTTTGCCAAGTGTTCCCTTTAATATTTCGATAATCTCTTCTCGACTTTTTCCATCCAAATCAAATAATACTTCACGTCCGTCATCTAAATATTAAAATTATGATTTGATTTTTTCATCTTTCATTTTGAAAACTATATTATATAAAATTATATTATAAACTATTTCATGAATGTAAGCTCACCAAAGGGTGATGCTTGCAATTCATCTGTACTTCTAACGCCAAGGTACTCTCTGGTATATCTATCTAGCTCGACAAGCCAGCGGAGTGAATTTAACCAGTAATGGTGAGGGCTTTTTAAAAAGAAAAAAAGCTCACCAAGGAAAGCTTGAACAAATGGTATCGGAGTGAAATCAACATATTTAACCAACTGAACCTTTGGATTTTGAAACTGCAATTGCGCCCAATGCCAAAAGATAAAATCCCTAGCTCCTTTTTGTTCAGGTGTTGGTCTCCGATGAAAACCGAATGCAAGAACCTGAAAATTAAGCAAAAAATTGAATATACAAAATTAAAATGAAAATTAACTCAAGCAAATTAAAAAATAAATGCCTAAAATGGAAAAAATTTAAATTTTTGACCGATAAAGAAAACAAAACCTTCACGACATCTCGAAAGAATATTGTTCCCTGATTCAAATAAAAGTAGGTCCGCCGAAGTGGCATTGATCCATGCATGAAAGGCATTTTTAAATCTAGAACCAATAATAAGAAATAAATTTCCGAACTTCACCTAAAACCTAAAATTTAGTGATTTATCTATAATTTATAGATAAATCTTGAAATTTCGAACAATAAATAAACAAGAAATTGTATAAATAAATAAATAAATAAATTGATGCTTGAATACTGAAAATTTTTATATTTTTATGATTCAATTTTCTACCATAAATTTTATTCATTAAATTTTTTTTAAAAATATCAATATTACAAATAAAGCAATCTCTACTATAGAACAAAAACCTCAAAATTTCGATGAAATAAATAAAAAAAACTGCCTCGCATAAAGAAAAAACAAGAAATACCCAATAAATTATTCCAGGAGTAACCAAAAATACCGGTAAAAAAAATAAAAAAAAAAGTAAATTAGAAACTATTACAATTAACGAATAGCTTCATTTAAACGTTTCATCCAAAGTTCTAGATTATTTGCACATGATACCAAATTTTCAGCGATACTATGAGCAACTAAATCAGCTAATGTTGCTGAATACGTACTGGCTAAATAATCATTACAACCCAAAATATTATTCATTAAACGATAAACTTTATCTTCATTTATATGTCCATTAAATATAGCATTAATTGTTAATAACCATCCATCGATATGCGTTGAAATGATTGGACTTTGATTAAACGATGGATAGATACCGAGTAAAACTCCTAAGATCTTCCAAACACCAATTCGTCCCGTTATAATATTTCCATCAATATTTGCTTCAGGTTGTGAATCTTCTAAAAACAAAGAAAAATGTTTGATTTATTGCAATTATCTGATTAGAAACCTATTCAAACCTACCAATATTATATCAGAATATCAAATGAAAATCAATTCAATGATTTCAAGAGAAAATTAGTAAAAGAGAAAAAATTCACCATTATCTAGCAAAGTGACTTGAATATTATATCTAGCTTCAATATTTTCCGCTCTTAAGCCATCACATTTGAATGAAATCGATCTTTTAGCACCAAGTTCCATTATATGCCTAAGCCAATTCAACTCTCTTCTTGATATATTTATTGATATCAAATTAAATGGTGTTGATGTCTCAAACATAGCGTAAGAAGGACGTTCATTTGCAGATAATGTCTGCCTTACTCCACTTATTTCGTCTTTTTTCTGAAATAACTAATTTCTTAAATAAAGTTCTTTAAATAATTAGAAGGTATAAAGTGTACGAATCTTTATTTCGTAAAATATTAAATAAAATTAATTGAAAATTGCAGTAACAAACTTGTATGTAGCAGAATGGAGTAACACCTTTAATGAATTTTACAATTTCTTGTTGTTGGTCAGTATTTTCGACAATTTGTTTAGTTTTCTTATTTTTTTGAGTTGATAAAAGCATTTCGGTGACATTTTCTACAAGTTGCTTTAAATCCTCAATTAATTGTAGTTGACGATTTTCCAGTAATTTTATTGAATCAGTTTGTTCGTTTGCAATTGCTTCGATGCCATTTTCTGAAAAAAAAACGGTTATTTTATCAACAAATTTTAAATTTTTAAATTGACCTGTTTTTTGCCATCTGGTCAGCAAAAACTCCCAGTTTACTCATAAAACAAGAAATTAGTGAAAGGAAAGAGGACAGCGAGGTGAAAGAGAATAGAAGTATAAATTAAACTGTTGCAAGAAATAGAGACTGACTGCAGCAAAAATAGAAAAAAAAGGAAAGAAATAAGAAAGATTTCAAAAAAAAAGAATTCGATCTTTTGCTAAAAGGATGGTAGTTTTGTGGACCAACATACCGCTAAGAAATTCGCGATGATAATTAGGTAATTTATACAATAAATCTGCTGGAACTACTTTCATTGAATTAAAATATGGTTCAAGCACATACATTTTCTTTTCTTTTGTCGAATAACTGTAACGAATTCTTTATAAAAATTGAAATAAAATTAAATTGAAATAGAGGCTAAATTTATAAAGATACGTGTGACTGTGGAGAAATACGTGAGGGAAACCTGCAGACCCCGTGAGAATCCATCCAGAAACGAGCTTTTTAAGAATCTTTTCATTTTATCACATCATCGCACCAAAATCTGCTCTTAGCGAAACACCGAGTTGTATACAATACTCCTCCATTCGGGAAGTTATTTTTTGAGGTACTTGGAAGGGAAAGAAATTGAGATTCTTTATATAACGAAAAATTCGAGCTGCATTTTTATAAGAACGGTCACGCCAGGAATAAACGACAAACAGAGCGAAGAGAAATAACGATGCCTTCGTAAGGGAAGTCGTTCAGTCGTTAAAAAAGTAATAAAATCTCTTTAGCATCAAATTTCAGGTCAAACCTTATGAATATTAGCCATTTTCTTATATTTCAACAATTCATATATTTCGTAATTTTTCAAATTTTATTTTCTTAAACTAATTTCTAATTTATAAGTATAGGTTCTTAATAAGGACACGAAACGCCAGTCATCGTAATATATTTCGTTGTACCTTTATCAGACAATAAATATTTACTTGAAAATGAAATAAAATAACTAATTAAAAAAGAAAATTTTTCCAGAATTCAACGATTTAGATAATTGGATTCTTTAAAAAGTGCTCACTGCTGCTGGTTAGGCTCGCACCGCTGGACCAAGCAATTATGCCAGAGAATTACCTGGCGACAAGAAAATACAGGTGAATCGCCAGCATCACCCGAAACTTTTTGGTTTACTCTCGCGAGGAAGGAATGTTAGCATCGAACTGAACGAAAGTCCACTGAGCTTTCCACTCCCCTTCGCTGTTCGGCACTATCGCCCTCAGGCATAACGCACCTGCCGGATTCGAACCCGAACCATTCCCTGCGACATTCAGCTTGTCTTCTAAGCATAACAATGTTCCATAATGATTGAGGTTTAAAAACTGTCGAAAAAGCAAAAACTTAGGAAATTCGTAATTTAATTCATTTTGTAAAAAACGATCTAAATTAAATTCTTTTTAGAATTTTCGAACTTATTAAATATAAAAAAAAAATTAATATTAAATTGATCTAAACGATTTTTAGTCGAATTAAACCTCATAAAGAATAATACTATTACCGCATTACCATAACGCGCTTTTTTCACTTAGCTATGACCTTTGACCTGATGACGGTCTCTCGTGCCTTTTTATTTTCAATTAACCACCCCTACCTCCCCCCCCCCCCCCCCCCCCCCCCACCCCAATGAAAAAACATAAAACACTGAATTATGTGGATCGAACTTCAGAAGCCGAATTTTAAGAACATGGTGCAAGAGAAGACGAACAGGATTATCAATTGCCTGGTAGAATGTCCTTGAGAAATTGGCGTTCACCTACCGATTGGTTTGCCAATGTTCTAGGGTGGTGCTTTCTTGAGAGGAACAGCGTGGACTTCTCGAAGTTGGCAGATTTCCCTGCTTCTTTTGTATTTTTATTAATTTTCAGTAAAATATTTTTTATTTCATTTGTTCATTAAATATTCTGTTTATTTACTTGTTGGTCGTTTTTTATTTTAATTTAATTTTTTGTTTTAATTATTATTTTAATTTTAATTTTATTTTTTATTTTAATCAGCGCTGTTAATTATTTTTCATCGTTATTTTATTCTTTAACAGTAATTAATTCCAATTTTTTGCTTATTTTCTTGAGGAGTGATAACATTTGAATTCCTCCATTGTTTGTTTTCTTTCTTTTAGTTTTTTATCTTTTTAGAGTTAAATAAATAAATTAGTAGTGGGCAAAATTTTTATTCCATTTACACTGATAGCATTAGAATCGTAAATGCGCGATTTTAAACCAAACGATTCAACGGGTCAGTTAGAAGGGGCGAAGAGGTCAAAAAGGGCTTATTGGTGGAGGTTGCTGACATTGCTGACGTAGAGGGGACCATGAAATTGAAAGGAATTTGGATGGCTTGAGAAGATTTTATAAATGAGTATTGGCGATAGAAGTACAAATTGTTAGCGTAACTGAGGATTTTTTGATGAGAACTACATTCCTGTTGCCAAGAGCAGGAGGACTCTTCGAACTCTTGCCTTTCAATCTTAGGCAATATCTATTCATCTATCCTGCAAATACATTTGATTGTGGGAAGAAGGAACAGAAGGGAATTGAAGAAGGGTATTTGTAGGGAAATGGGAGAAAAATGAGAGAGAATTTTGATGGTTTAAAAAGTGGTATGATGCGGTTTTTTCTGGACATAAATTCACTGATTAACAGAGATCGACTTCAGACGCGAAGTTTGCATGTCGAGCCAGGATCGTTTCGAATTGTTGCATGATTGGACGACAATTTATTGACAGTGAAATAATTGATAATAAATATAAGATTCGAAGGGAATATGATAATCAAAGAGGCTATAGGCACAAGAATCCAAGTATTTATACGAAGAAAGGGTCAATTGATATATCGCGATGGTAGGAGGTATGGTAGGAGGTTTCGATGAAGGAGTGAAAGGAGAGGAAAGAGAATTTGAGGAAAAATGGCAAGAAAAACGAAACGAATGCACAGACATATCGCTTATCCGAAGATTATTGAATCTCCTCTATTTTTCTTTGTTTTTTTGGTGATAAATATTTTTTAAATTTCGTCAGTAATTTTTTGCTAAAATAGTTTTTCTTATGAACTTATTGCTTAGTTATTAATTTTTAATTTTAATTCTTTATTTTTATTGTTTTTTCTTTCATCATTTTATAATTTTGAATATTTAACGTCTTTTTCAAATGTGTTATGTATTTTCTTCATTCATTTTTATATAATTGACAACTGAACTAACTAACAACTGAATATAGGCAAGGAATGCGATACGTTGCAGCATACATGTTGGCTGCAATAGGTGGAAGGCACGGCGTTTCAAAAATTGATATTGAAAATATTCTTGGTGCAGTTGGAATTGATTGTGATAATGAACAGGCAGCGGCAGTTGTGCAAAAAATGAGTGGTAAAACAATTGATGAATTAATTGCTAACGGATCTCGTTATCTTGCTGTAGTTTCTTCGAGTATTTTTTTAAAGTTTTATATTTTCACTTTTCATATCAGTGCAATGTTGCATTTTATTTGCTTGGTACAAATTCGGTATGGAAAAAGGAAATTGGATATTCTGAAAATTGAAAATTGTTCGTCTTGTTTCCTAATTTCTTATTTCCTTCCACACTCTCTCTCAATATTCTCTTCAATTATTCCCTTTAATATTTATATTTATTCGCATTTAAAATTTTTATTTTAGATCCAGCTGTACCTGCAGTAACTTCTTCAGCCACTTCAGATATAAAAGGTGCACCAGCAGTTGAAACAAATAAAGAAGAAAAGAAGGAAGAAAAAGAAGAATCAGATGATGATATGGGCTTCGGATTATTTGATTAACTATTAAATCAAGTATTTTGTTGACTTTGATACTTATAAAAAATTTTCTTATTCATTTACATTTTGTGCATTTCATTAATTTACAATTCCCACATTTTTTTAAGTGGTATTTGAATCAGTAGAATATTACAATAAATAATATTCAAAAAAAAAAAATATTTTTGAGAAATTTCATTTTATTTGAGCGAACCGAATAGCGAGCAGTCATATTTACTGCTTAAATAAATAGAATCAAAGAAGCGAAAGGTGCCTACCCATTAAATAATATGAAATATATAATATGAAATTTCCTTAGTGCATTTTTCGATTACTTAATATTCGGCAGAAAGTTAAAAAATTGTCGATATGTTACCGAAAACTAAGGTTTATGTCAAATATAACTGGAAATATATTGGATATATAAATTTTGAAACCAATATTGAAGCGAGAGAATAAAATGTGAATCCAGTACAATAAAATATAAAAATGTTATCTGAAATTATAGCTCATTTCGATGATAACTTCGTATAGGAAAATAAGCCTATAAGCCAAAGGTGTTACCATGCAGCTTTAAGATTTTTTGCTCATTTAAACTTTTATGCAACTTTTTTTTAGTATTATATATATATATATATATATTATCTATGAGTATATGTATATTGTCTTCCCATTGACATAATTCTTCTGAATTATTAATCGGATTAAGCTTATATGATGGTGTTTCATTTTTTCAGATCATTAATTGCAAAAAAAAAAACACTTATAATTACTCAAAAATTGTCAATTGTCAATTTTTTCACTATATAACTAATTCTAATTGAAGGATTTCTTAAAATAGAATTCCAACTTTTTGAAAAGACTGGCATTTAAACCAATCAATCAGCTAATTTCTATTTTTCCAAATTTTTTCAAAATTTCCGTGCAAGAGAATTATCAAATTTGGTGATAATGGTTGGATTTCCATAAGTTTATCATTTGGAAATAAACTATATTATTAAAGTTTTATTTATGAAATAAAAATTCACTGTCGAGTTTAGAATTAATTAATGCTTTATTATCGGAAAAAAAGCAAATTGATATAATACTGATATAATTTATATAATTTTATAAATTTTTGAATATTTAAAAAAATATTTCAAATTTCACGATTGAAAATAGATGGTAAATTGAAGATAACTGAAGTAAATTCAGCAAGAAAGTTCTTCAAAAAGTAGACAAATTATTGAGTTTGCTGGAAAAACATTAAATTAGAAATTTTTCTTTTAATAAACTTTTATTTTGCCACAATGAAATTGTTGTGATATTAACTGAACAAAACGAATCGAATTTCAACTGCTTTTGGTTAAATTTGACGAACATTTTACTGAATCGAAGTCAGTCTGATTTTGAGTTTTTAACTTGAAGTAATCATCAAATAATTTCGACAAAAAATTTAAATGAGCATTTTTATAAATATTACTGTGACAAAGATTGAATTATGTTTATTGCATTGTTAAAGAAGAAATGCATCTTCTTCCAGAAATGATGAAAAAACTAATGATGACAAGAAGTCAGTGTCGCACATTTCGAACCAAATATATGTCTCATTTTTAGAAATGGGGCTAAACTTCATTAATGATGTCAACGAAATAATAATGATAATAATTATCAAGATAATGGTAATACCATAATCATATAAAAGCTGAAGTGTTTGAGTACTGTTGTGGTCCCATCTGCACTTCGATATCAATGAAGAAAGCGAAATCAGAAAATGCTACCAGAAGTAAAGGAACAAATAATTAATCGGAATGAAATGGAAAATTTAGTAAAATTAAGCATTTTAGTGAAATGCATTTTTCCAACTTTTTGTCGATGAAGATTGAGGTGGAATTTCTTGAAAGTTGGAGTAAGTTGATTGAAGTTTAAGAAATTGAAGAGAGTCGAAGAAGAAGATAGTAGAGTGATAGATCTTGCTTGGATAAATGCATAAAATGAGCACGAGAAGAGACTTGGAAAATCGAAACAATCCTACAAGCTACAACGTTCCTCAACAATCGATATCCACACAGCGCATTGAGCAATAGTTGCTCGGTTGCTGAAGAGTAAACCTTGTCCATAACCAATGTTCTGCAGCTATTTATGAATTGATCAAATGTCAGGTAAAAATTCTTTCCATTTATCTTCTCTCTTTCGTTAGCTTCCTTTATTTCGATAGTATTTTGTCGGTTTATAACTTTAACAAAAATTAATTTTTTGATAATCTTTGCTTGAACATTTAAAGAGAGATTTTGAGATGAGAGAGATTTGCCGATTTCATCCGTTTGCTTATTTATCTCATTTATTAACCAATTATTTAATATACCTTTTTACAAATTAAACGACTGAAGAGAAATATTCACTTCGCTCATATACAATGTGTGTTCGTAGTATTCATTGTGTTCTTAAAATTTACCCTGGATTCGAATTCCTCCCAACGTGAATACGAAATTTTTTTGCGAGAAATTTTCTTGCTAATTTTTTACCTCATCAGTATTTTACCTAATTCAAAACTATAATTTCGTTGATTCGTAGGAAATTTCTTAGACAAATCCATTAAATGGTCAATATGCAATGCTAATCGAAACATCATCGTTTCGTTATTACAACTTTTTATAGTTCTTAAAGTTCTTTTAGAAAGGAAGAAATAACGAATGTTGATAAATGATCGTAATAAAATGTTTTCTAACCAAAATAAAATTTAAGAAACGAAAAAAAAGCTGATTTGAAAATTAGACTTAGAAAACGGTTCCCCTTGCATGGATAAATAAGAAAAGCTAGGCTGATGATTTCGTTAAGTTGTTAATGCTTTCCATTTCTTGCTAACTCTCCTCGC
The DNA here is from genome assembly GCA_900625125.1 of Dracunculus medinensis. Classification (NCBI taxonomy): domain Eukaryota; kingdom Metazoa; phylum Nematoda; class Chromadorea; order Rhabditida; family Dracunculidae; genus Dracunculus; species Dracunculus medinensis. The sequence goes on from UYYG01001153.1 coordinate 522,330, forward strand.
AGATACAGTCAAGAATTTCTACTATAATTGAACAATAAAAGCACAGATGGGTCGCCAGCACAATCAGAATTTTTAAATCAGAATTTTTACGATAGGATGAGAGCCGAACTATTGCCCCTCAACACGATAATTTAGATTATAATGCGTACAATGCGTTTCGAAGAATGGTTTATTGATAAAAGCAGCCATAGAAAATTATCCAGAAATAATTTAATTCGATAGTACAGAATAGAAGAAAATTTTTTCGTTTATTTTTTTAGGAGGGGGGCTTAATTCAAATTTATTCAAAAATTTTTCTTTGTTTTAATTCTATTTTAGGCAACTTTTATGTAATTTATATTCTTATTTTCATTTCACTTTTTATTTCATCAAAGAATTCTTTACTCATTTTTTCCTACTAAATTAAAATATTTGAACGAAAATCGTTTGAAAACTTGAATAAACCCAATAAAATCTGATGAAAAAACTTTATAGAATTATAAAATGAATAATGAAGCTGAAGTACCTTGATTAAAGAACGAAGAATATTTTATTCATTTCAGGAATCATCACAGGAGTAGAAGCACGTACTAGTTTGGCTAGCTCCATTCACTTCTAGGTTGTATCTTTCCTTCGGCTCCTGGAGTAGTCTGCACTATCGCTTGTATTCATAACACCTAAAGATTATTTCGTTGACCAGAAAATGTAGAAAGTTTTCTCTTAGATAACGATTCAAATTATTTCCTTATCAAAGGAATGGCAAGCTGCAGCGAGTGTGGGAATTATTTTTTTCATTAAAAATTCATTGCCGTCAGTAAAAGAATAAAAAGATATCTCAAATTTTATTGAAAAACTAAAAAGAATTTTAAATTTTTATGAAAATTGCTAAAAAATTGATCTTAACGACTCATATTTTTACAACTGAATTACTTTTTTTCTTTCTTCCGAGGAGTTGAAATAAGATTGATTTTTAACTCGCCGTTTCTAGTTGGAGTAGCTGCTTCATTGACAACTAAGATGAGGCCACATACTCACTTTGAATTGGAAGTTCAGCAACATCTGATATAATTTTCAACGATAGGTATAATTTTCATCGAGAGAGAGGTAGGAAACGAACCAACCTATGCTTGTTTGACTTTAACCGAAGCAAGCACTGATCAGCCGTCAGTATTAAATAGCTATATTGTATTATCTTTTGCGGTATGATGAAGGCAATGAATAGCAATCAAGAAGAAATCTTTTCTAATAAGCAAGGTGATCGAGTAGATGATATATGATGTAGAGAGGTAAGCACTTGGCTCCTATTTCCTGTAAAAGTAAATGCCATTCAAAAACCAGGACAACCAACTTGTATTTCTACCACAAAATGACTTCCTGGCAAATCTGAGTGAGCCTAGCCAGAAATGGCTAGCGTTAACCACTTGCTTATCAGTTAATGTTTTAATTTATTTTTTCATATATTTAACATTTTAATTTCATTTTGAATTTAATATAAATTTCACTTTGAATTCATTCGAATTCATTTTAAAGCCTTAAATTTTTAAAAATTCATAGAACAGATTTCAAAAAGTCAATAGATTTTTTTTTTTTTGCGTTGACATTAGTATCATATTATTCTCGTTATTTTCATTCTTTCTTTTTAGCTAAATTTAAAATTAAATTTTAAAGGGAAAAATTGAGAATGAATAGTTTAATAAAAAATGGATTAAATAATCCCATGCAGAAAAATATTTATCCAGTTTAAAATGAATTAAGGGACAAAAATAACAATAAATAAGATAATAAGATAGCCTATTATTATTTTGCCTCATAAAATATTTTAAATCTTTTATTCGATTCATAAATTCAGCATCATTCGATTATATAAAATCTTACCTTAAATAATCTTCAAGAAAAAAATGAAAATTTTAAGAAATTGTTGGTATGGAATGGCGTAGTACTGAACCTCCATCCACTATGATTTCACGCTATTCTTTTTTTCGTTAAAAGATCCTTATTTCAATCTTAAGTTTATTTTAAATCGGTGCTAATATTGCTGTTCAATTCATCCTCAATAATAAATTATTATTTTATTCCATTATTCTTCGATGAATTTCCATTTAATATAAATTTTCCGAAATATTCTTTGAAATTTATTCTTTCATTTATGAATTCCGCCTTTTCCACGCAATATTGTTCGATTCTAATTCTAATTCCAATTTTAATTAATTTCCATTTTTTATTCACTTTTAAAATAAGTCTCATTTTATGATTATAGACCATTTCGCTTGCAAAATTAAACGAAACCTATCTCAACGAAACCTCACGAACTTATAAATATTTTGAACACTGTACATCTTCATACTTCTCTCAGTCGTCTAATATAATAGTATAATAGTATAAAATTACGGTTCAATTGTTTCTGTAACTAACTACTGGCTGGAATAGAAGTCTTAGTTGAAATTCGACCGGAAGTAGCTAAATAGAATAAGGAGATAAATAGTATGATAGATCATACAACATCCTGAAATACCTGGGAGGTATTGTAATTGCAATTGCGGATCATCACCAATCACGAGGCAATTTCTTTAATTCACGAGCTTAAGACCAGTAAAATAATAAACTAATACTAATAAAAAATTTGCGAATTGAATCTTTCATATATTATTTAGCATCCCTCGTAACAAACTTGCAAAAATTATTTTCTGGCATGAGAGCAAATGCCATGTGATTGAAACAAGTCAATTCTGCTTCCAATTCACAAGGAAGCTAACAGGACACATTGTGATAAAAATAGAGGAATTAGCTTAGATATTTCTGAGGTTTTTACCTTTCTGTTGAATTAATTAAGTAAGCCCCATTTAAATTCAGATTAGACTTGGCTTTGCTAACCATATTTTTACGCTTCTACTGAAACATCGCTTCAAATAGCGACAACTTACCGTTATATATTTCATTTCATCGATTTTGCAGCTCCCTTCGATTCAGTTGATAAAACGGTGCTTTGGAAGGTAATGGAATGTGATGGTTCCAAAGAAATTAATCAGATATATCACTTTATAGGCGCAGTCGCGCTGTTGTATCTTTATGAAGAAATTTTTAATACAACCTTTTGAAACATACCGATATATGTCAGAATTCGTTTCATTCCCTACAAGTTTCAGTTGTACGATAGATTGGGTTATGGACATCGTATTGCCGGGTTAAAAGATATAAATCAGTGCAGAATACCAAGAACCGGTAGCTTATTTACAAGGTACATGGGTAGCTTCGAAACCGGTCGATGCACTACACTCGGTCGGGCGTCAGCGCCGACTAACGGAGCAAGCGAGCCAGCAGAGCAACCGTCAATGATGAAGGCCCTTCAAAAAAGTGTCGAGGAATTCAAATACACTGATGATATTATCCTTTTCATTGGGCACTAAAAAGTAAAAGTTGTACAGCACCAGTAAAAACTGGTATTCAAAGCAATATAAATGATACAATATCTCTTTTCCTCTTATATATTAGACATTGATAAGATTTATTTAAATTTGCAATTTATATAGATTCATCAATGGAACAATTCGACTTTAAATGTCTCCGATTCACTTTCATGTCTAATGGCCAGGAAAGAAAACGCAATTTCAACTCAGATGGTACCAGTTAGAAGTGCCTTCTTCCGTCTGATGAAATCCCTTTGGAGTTGCGATGAAATTAGCCAACAATAAAAATTTGTATCTAACTGACTATAGTATCTAAAATTCCATTATACCGCTAAGAAAATGAGGGACAAATATCAGGGAACCATTTGCCTTTCGCCATTCTTGCCTAAGGCACATCCTATGTACCCTCTTAGTAAACGAAGTCTTATTTGGTTTCATCCACCTTCATTCGAATACCATTTACATTAAGATTACTTTTATAAGGCATTATCTATGTTGGTTTCACCATCTTCTTCGTGTGCCCACCACAGGAACAAACACATATCTCGCTACTTGTTAAATTCTATGATGAGTGGCGTCAAGTCTAATTAATCCTAACTTGTGCAGTTATTCGAAGTAGCTACAGGGGAAAAAACATTTTGGTAGCAGTTGATCAGAAAGTCGTATAAGGATTGCTTGGCTGAATCCTCAGTAAAAATATAAAACACTTTTAATAATAGATTTGTTCTTACCAATAGGAAAAAATCGGTTCGAGTTGACCAATATGCCATACCAATATTTTATACGATACCAATATCCTATGCAATTTTCATGACGAAAAATGGCGCGATTACCTCAGAATAATCCAAATTTTAAAAAAAAATAAATATGGAGCTAATTATTGCCAATATTTGTTGACTTTCATAATAATTTTAATTTTTATTTCTTTTCTTTTTCAGTTTTATTTTTCAGTTTTCTATTTGAAAATCACAGAACTGATGCATTACTTATGGACTAAAACTAAAATTGATGAAAAATATAGAAAATTACACGAATCATTTAGCTATTACCATTGAGTTTGCCGAGCCAAATAATGCATATTTATTGTCATAATTTTTTATATACCAAAAAATTTTTATTACATATTTTTGGAGAGATAGGATGACCGAATGATTTATCGCTGAGATTAACATCTTGAGCGTTTGACCTTGTCTCCTATAGGAAAAATAAACTTATTGAAAAATCCGAGTGTTACTAGTTACTGTTCATCTATACGTTTACCCAAGTAACACTCTAGCGAAAATTTTTTAGAAAAATTTACCCTATAAATAGCCAGAGGAGCAAACCCAACCAGAAATAGTGGAACAAACTAACTTTACTTATGACTTAATCGAAAATCTGGATCTTGGTTTATCGTGATATTCTTTATCATTTGACTATATTTCCCTTTCTAACGAAAAATCTGTCTTAGCTGTTGCACTGGAAGTAAGTATTACTACAATTCTTATTATAAATATTTCTTCAGCTACGTCAGTTAAAGATGAAGGCATCTAAATTTAGAAAATTTAGAAAATTTGAAAGTCTCAATATGGACCATTCTTTTCCTAATAGCTCTTACTACTACTAGTTTGATTCCGTTGGCTATAAGAGTAAAGCGCTTCCAAATCGTTCGATCCATTAGTTATGCCTGATACTATGCCTGACTGAAAGAATCCACTCCTTTTTCACACCAACTAAGCCCAATATATACCGCTTACGTTTCTATGACTGTATCAGTCTCGATTGGCCTTGATTAGTCCTTCTTACAGCCTTTCATCCGTTGTGCAATTATGTAAAATGTCCTTTAATGAAAAGTCAAAGCTGAATAAATATTCCACTCGCATTGGTCACATAGCCTCATGTAAGTAAAAAACACTTTCGTATTATTTACGATTTTTGCTACAGTTTTCGAGATGTTTAGAATTTTTAGAATTTAACTAAAAAAAGAACTATGCGATCAGTGTGTTTAAAATCTGTGAAATATCTGAGATTTGGAATGACTTATATGCATGCCGGCATGCACCCATATACAATCTATCGCATAACTGAACATTGTAGAGGAAATGACGCAGCCTTGATGGATACCATCTCTTATCGTTATTTCGAAAGAAACTATCAATTTCCAATACACAAAAACAATTTATGAGTCGAATGATCTTCTCTGGAACATTTATGTTCCATCACCCTCCACTGCGCTCTATCAATTGACTCTTAGGCAGTAAAATCTATTAAACAAGTGATGGTAGATTTGAAGTTATGAAGGACGGTGACAACACTTAAGGACTCCAGTCCGAAGACTAGTGTTCCCGTGAGGCTTTGAACTTCCGAATCCTTGCCCTGTTCGCGGTTCACAGTTGCAAACTTATAGTTCAACGAGCGTTTCAGCTATGTACGAAATCGCAGATGGAGCAACTTGGCTAAATAAAGAATTTCATCTATCACACAAGGGGGTCTTTGTGGTCCTACATCATTATTATCCCAGATTATTTTGCTAATCATTTTCAGAGCTGTGGTTGCTTTATGAAAAAGGAAGAATAATTTCTTGTTATGGTCCCTCGAGGAGCCATTTCCACATTCAGGGTCATATCACTCCAAAAGCAATTTCTATGCTGCCATGCTGCTGTTGCTGCGTGCCTTCGAGGCATAATCAGGATTTAACATTGGTGGTTTGGTAGCTTTTTCAGACAGCTGGACATTTATTTATTTATTTATTTATTGAAAACCAGCCAAGCAGGGCGACAAAAGTGCTTGTATTAATAACAATAGTTAAAATAACAAATAATAAGAATTAATGATTAAAAAAAAGAAGAAAAAATGACGAAAAATTAACAATTAACAATTTAAAGAGGAAATAAAGAGAAAATTACAAAATAATATAGGACAATTCAAAATAACCATAATCGAATGGTGGAAATCGAGATTTCAGACTTCCTGCATGATGTGGACTTTTTAAATAATATCATAAATGATATTATCTAATTTTTTTTAAAGATAGCTAGGGATGACGCACAAGCTACATCGTTCGGTAATTTATTCCAGTAATTAATAGCACGAATAAAGAAATCATAAGTCCTTAGTTTTACATAGGTTTTAGTAATTTTAGCCCATTAGTTCTTGTTGGATTCAAATTTAGCCAAAAATATTTTGAACAAATTATAATACCTAGTTTAATATAACCATAATCTTATAAGTTTAAATTGAATCTTGTTTAATGCGATGAAAGAGTATCCAGGTTATATTGTAGAAGTTTTTTTTATAATTAAGATTGAAATTAGGAGAGAGGCGTCGTATAAAATATTTTTAGAGTCCTTCATTTATTTTACTTTATTTACGATATCTCGGGGAGAAACATGTAGTATTGTAGTCAAGAAATGGCCGAACGAACCTTTGTATATTTTGATTAAAAAACCTTCAGTTTTATTCTTAAACGAACGAAAAATAAAATTTAGCATTTTTGAGGATTTCTTTACCATGGTAAGTCGAAATCGAAATTCTCATCCATGATTATTCCAAGATTGGAAATGTGTTAGACTCTACTGATAATAATAAGATTAGGAAAAATCGAAACCTTTAGAACTGATATGCAGAAAGCTACACTTTTGAAAAGAAAGAGTAATTTGCCTGTCAAATAGCCAATTGGCTATTGTGTTGAAGCCCTCCCGCAGTGGAGATTCTGTAGGCTATCTGTTCTACCATGAGAATAATAAATTTTACAATATCAGCATAAAGATAAATGGTAGAATTTAGCACCACATTGGTGATATCGTTTATGTATAATAGAAAAGCAATGGCGCAATACAACTACCTTGGGGAACGCCAGATTTAACAAGTGTTGTGTCAGAAAAAATGTTATTGACACATATAGCTTGATGACGATCTTTTATATAATCTGACACCCAGTTATAAAGGGTCCCTGCAATGCACACTATTAGGATCAGTAATTTGCTATGGGAAACAGTATCAAAAGCTTTAGCCAAATCTAGATACACAGCTGATATACTGTTTTTCCACTGCCAATTGATGCCGACCAATTGGAAAAATTAGCCAATATTTGTGAAGAAGTAGATTTTTTGTACAAAAGCCACGCTTATAAGAGGATATAAAATTATTGATATCAAGATAAGTTAACAATTTATTGTAGATCAACCTTTCGAGTACCTTGCTACCAACGCATGTTAGGCTAATAGGTCTATAATTCGAAGGGTCATAAATGCTTCTAAGAATGGGAATTATATGACACAATTTCCAAATTTTGGGATTAAGGCCAGATTTCATAATGTCCTTATAAATTAAAAATAGGGGAAGACTTAGAGAAACTGCATATTTTTTATAAATTACTTGTGGAATATTATCGGGACCAGCTGAAATGGATGGCTTAAGTCTATTTAAGGCATCATAAACATCCAGTAGTCCAGTAGCTGTATTTCAACCTCTTCGAGAGAACTGCAACAAATTCGATTTATATTAAAACAAGAAGTATGAATATTATCGTCAACAAATACACTAGAAAAATATTGATTAAATACACTTACAATATCAAAATCAGAAGTTATCACATTATCATTATGTTGCAGAATTAATTGTTTACGTGGATTTGCAAATTTTCTTTTGATGTATATCCAGAAAGAATTTCTATTAATATTTAAAAATTTAAAATTCTCTTCTTTATTTAAAAAGTAATTTTGAATGGCATTCTTTATATGCAGAGAGATCACTTGGCAATTTGGTTAATTTATATTTATTATAAAGCTTCTTGAACACTTTTTTAAAGAGATTTAAAAAAAAGGGGAATGGACTTAACGCTTTTTCTTAAAGGGATATATTGCTCTATAAGATAAAATGATGCTATTAAGAAAATTAACTTTTTCATCAATAGAAGGGGTTAAAAAAAACAAGAAATCCCAGCCTATTTTTATGGAATTATATTGTGATTACTATTACAAAAAGATCTCAAAAGTGTAATGCTATCAACAAAAGAAATAGAAGCTAATAGTGGCAGTCTTAATATGTTACTCTAGACCTATATAGGCACAAAGTCCTCTTCAAATTTGCTGCTATTTTTCAAGCAGCTATTTTCCCAATCTATATTTGGCATATTAAGATCGCCAAAAATTACATAATCGGCACCAAATATTTTAATCTAAATAACAGGTTGTAAAGATTCCTAGTGAAATCATTTCCATAGCCAGGTGGGCGGTATACATTTAAAAGGAAAATGTTTCTATTATCTTGATAGATAAATTTTAGTTATTAGAGATTCAAAAGAGGAATAAACAAATCAACAAAATTTATAAATTTATAATAATCATGAATAATCGTGATAAGCTCATCTCCACGAGTATTTAAACTATTTATTGTTCTTTTCTTGCGTGATACTATAGAACCATCGAAATTTAGTTCCCGATTATCAGTAGAGTTCAACCACGTTTCATTAATAGAGAAAATACTATTTGGGTTATCAAATAGTAAGAGCTGTAGGTTATAAAATTTGTATTTTAAATATATTTTAAACTTCTTGAATTAAATATATATAAATTATTTTCTATATTACTAACCTTACTTGGTAAATTGTCCTAGACGGCTGTAGACTGATGAGAAAAAGTTGGAGTCGAAAAATTATTCGTCGTTATAAACCATTGGTGAGGCCGCCTGAGCTCCACTATTTGAAGATTTCTGACGATATATTACTTTAGACTCTGGTTTTGGATATTTTTTTCTTAACTGCTTGTCTAGCAGTAGTTCTGTTTTCTTTAAATCTTTACGTAAAAAACTTCCATGGGGAACATCGAGTGTAATTCTTATTGCGCAGACATGGCATATATATCTTCGAGTAAAATTTTAAATACTCGTTGCCTATCTGACCCTAACCTCTTCCTTCCATGTCGACGAACTCCTTAATGTAATGTAGTCAGCCTTGATTCCAGCTGCAGTTTACAATATTCTCTAGCCTACAATATCGACAATGTAGTCTCATCTTCCGTAGATTTCTCTAGAATTTCTCCAATCTATCAATCAATCGCATAGTTTAATATTGATATGAAGAACGAAGAATGAAAACGGGCACATTTGAAGAATTGAGGCCAATTTTCCTTCTATAAGCTTTAAGTTTATGGATAACAGATTATTTCTTCTTCTATTAGCGATTCATAATTACAAACGTATGGCTTGGTGAGCAAATCAGCTATGTCTAGGCTAACAAATGGCATATCATGGTCAAATTTGGCCTCGAAGAATTTCTTCCATTTTATTCCTTCCATCCTTAATAATTCTGAGCAGGCAATACTATCCCATATCATTTCACTGATCGTTCTCCTAATTATAGTTGCTTTATGAAGAAAGCGAAATGGTTTCTTATTTTCTTCCAGCTTCTATTTCCAAGACCATATCCATCTAATAATGATGTCTGCCCCGCCATGCTGCTGTCGTTGTAATTCTTTGAAACATTCGACAATCAGGATTTTTTGATATTTTTCGTGCTTTAGCAACATTTTTAAATAGTTGGGTTAGCTCTCGATTCCGGATTAGCGCACTTATTATTATTCTTAGTGGAACTGGCTAATTTTCGGTTAAGTTTTTAGTTGGGCCTAATGTTTATCTAGATGTCGCTGATGTCTACATCATTGAGATGTTTCGGTTTGAAATATGTCCAAATCTTTTAGTTTGAAATAGTTGAAAGAGTTTATTATCTAGTACAGAACTCTTCCAATAGCGACTGACTAAAATATAATCAATCTAATTGGACTGTTGGTTACCTGGAGAGTTCCACGTGACCAGATGTTTTCTTCGATATTGGAAACATATATTAGTAACAAGAAGGTTCATGCTCGCTAGCAAAAAAAGCGTTCTCCCTTGGCGCACCTGACAACAATGCCATATTTGCTACCGGATTCGATTCGTCGTGGTATCATGACCTAAGCGCATTCCATTCTCCCTCGATTTTGTTTATGTTTCGGTAGAGATATTGTTAACAGCTGAAATAATTTCGCATAAAACTTATTTTAGCTCGATCATCTGCAGAAAATGTTGGAGTAGGTATCACCGAGATATTGAAGAACTTCCTTTTAATCGTTTGTCTTCTGATGTTCGTCCTGACGTTACTATGAGGACGACATCGCTGCGCAAAGAGTTCATCATCTCCAATAACATTTATTTGGCTCAAGAGCACATTTTATTACTAGATTTCGATTTTTATACTTATCGCATGCACCATTAAGGGTATCATGCTCCTCAGAGCTCGCGGAAGCCGCACCAGTATTGCCAAATTTTTTCACCACAGAATTACTCCAGAACAATGAATTCAAGCTGGTTCTCAGCCAATGGTTAGAGTTAATCAGTTATCAGGATATTCGAGTTTTCTGATAGGCTTATTAGCAAAAAAAGAGGCAAGCAAATAGTGCTATTGTGATATTATTTACCAGTTTAGACCCCCTATTATTATTATTAATAGAAATAAAAAATAAATAAATGAAAAGGGAAGAATAAAAATTTCTTCTTACTAGAAAACAAAAATAATTCAGGAATAAAATCAAAAATAATTTAATTTAACGACCGTTTGCTGATAAATACTCAAAATATCTATATCCATGTCTATTTTTATTTCATAATAGGTTTCTTCCCTTAAGAAGCATGAATTAAGCGTATCATTTTTCACTCGGAATAGCATGCTAATCGACCAATTTCATACACTGGGACAATGAATATCGAATCGTTCATTATCGTTTCAATAAAAATTATTAAAGAAAAGGATATTTTTCAGTTTTATTGATCCTTTATCTCTGGATTTCGCAAAAAAAAATTGACCAATTCAGAAACCTTAAAACTGAAAACTGATAGTTGGATGAGTAAATAAGGCTAAAAAGGAGATGAAAAGAATTACTTCTTCAAATTCTGAAAAAAAATTTCATTTCTGTTCTATTAGAAGTTGGAAAGGTTAGTTAACTGGATAATGACCAAAATTGTGGTGAGAGGCAAGAGGTAAGTTCATATCAAATGTCATTAAAAAACCATGGTAATGCTGGTATTTCTATCGCGAAGAGCACGAACGACAAATTTAAGGAGTTTTGAATTCCTGTATATATTATGTGAAAAGTACAATATTTAATAAAAGAAGAATCGATAATTGGCCTTGGTTTTTTCAACATTTTTAAGTTAAAATCTAATTTGAAGCTTCCTGCATTCCCTTTTAAATTTGCTTGATATAACAAACGTTTAATTTGATTCTTTTGATTTTTTTGAAATTCAGCTATTTTATCTTTGTTTTTGCATTTTTAAATTCGTTTCTTATGCATTCGTTTGTTATGCATTTTATCATTCTCTAGGTCGGGTACCATTTAATTTAGTCCAACTACATTTGGATGTCTACGTTTCCACGTTTTTTCTGCTTTTAATCGATTCGCATCTTTAAATTAATTCCATGAATTGATTTCCATACCTAAAATATTGAACTTTTTTAATTTCATATTTCTAGTTAGTTGGTGTTTGAATCCAGCATTTCTGGCAAAATTCGATCCACTAACTATTAGAATAATACTGTAGAAAGCCAAATGGAGACAGAAATATAATGAATCCCTGGCGCTGCGCGAATTTTTTGATGATGGACTTTAAATTCTGCTAAACACTTGGCAAAAAAATGGATGAGAATCTAATTATGTAATTCGCCATGTCTTCTTCTTTATATTTTTGATACGAACTATAGAGATCAAAAAATTAGATTTAAATTCAATTTTTAATTTATATTTTAAATTTTCCAACATTTTTATTTATTTTGCATTTACCTTTCATTCATGGTTTTTATTTTTTATATTTTTTAATTATTTTTTCATATTTTCTTGTATTTTATTTCCGAGAAGTGCTAGCGACGAACCAATAATTCTGCAGAAATATAACTCCTTAGCAAAAAATTTTTAACTGTAGAAACTGTAGAAACAACAATGCTAGTCTAGCCAAAAATAATAAGTTATAAGCATTAATTTGTATTTGCATAATTTTTGATTATCTAGGATACCAGCGTTTTTTTCTGCGCCTATTTTATTTTATAAATTATTTTACATAATTTTTCATGCTTTGCTATTTCTTTTTTTATTTTTCCCAAATAATTCACCATTTTATGAAATATTTTATCTTTTATTTCGTAAATTTCTATTTATATGTAAATTTATTTATACACATTTACTTATAAATTTATTGTATTTTCTCACCGATTTTGATTATTCTCACTATTTTATGAAAATAATTCAATGTGAGATAAGAAAATATAAATAGAGAATTCTTGCAAAAACATTATTATTAATATTTTAATATTAGAAGAATGCAGCATGTAAATGGCATTACCCTATTTTTTAAAGAGTTCTCACCATTACTAGTTAACTCGGCAGGCTTGCCGGACTAGAATACGTCCTTGGCGATAGAAGTACAGGTGATTCGCCAGGTTCATTCCCAGGTTTTTGGTCAGGTTCATTCTTGCAGAGAGTAGAATTTGAGCATCAGCAACCTCGAATTGACAACCCACTGAGCCATTCTCTTCTTCTTCACTTTCTCCATTAGGCAACATTGGTACCGGGTGAAGAGTAATTTGATACTGATTCGAACCTAAACCTCGAAGCGATTATCTTGCCACTGAGTTATTGACCATAATATTTAATGGCCGAATATTACTATTATCAACTTATATACTATTATTATTACTTGTCTATGCTTATTCAAAGAAAATACGCCACTATTAACATGTGGATCGATTGGTCCCCATTGTATAAAAGAAATAGGAAAATTTCAATTGCAATTTGGAGGAAAAATATATAATTTGGCTATAGTTGATAATATAACGGCTAAGCGAAATTATAACCCGCTAGAAGTCGCGAAATCACTACAATTCCACGTTCTACAATTCGTTCGATCTTGCTATATGGCTGCGAAATATGGCCAATGAGAGTGGAAGATATTAAGAAGTTATCAGCCTTTAACCACTCATGTCTAAGATATTAGTTTTCGCTGATCGGATAAAATCGCATATGATTACATCCACTTTCACTCAAATACCACTTATATAATAGCACCATCGTCTTCGCTGGTTCGCTCTTTCTTCGTCGTTCACCACAGGAATTATTTATTATCTACTTGCTAAACTTTGTGATAGATGGCATTAAAAGCGAAGATGACGAATTAATACTTGGACTGATAAGTCAAGAAAGATTCTTAAGAAAAAAATATTTTTAACGTATGGATGGACCAACGATATATGGACTTATACGATGGAAGAAGGAATATCTTATATATTGCACTGAACACCTTGGAGATTTCTTACATTTTGAGAGGTGGTAAAAGAAGTTAAATAACTTATTTTACAGTATAACTTATTTTAATTTAATATTTCGTGTATCCACCATTGTTTCATTGTTAATACCGTTAACATTAATAATATGTCAGTATGAAAAATCCATTTCCTTATGCAAATCACCATCATTCTCTTATTTGTTACTAGGTCAGCAAAGTGAAATAATTATTAATTTTAATTTTTGACTCAATTATCATAAAAAATGATACAACGTAAGCATTTTCATTGTCATGGTATCACACTTAATGACATAGATCTATGGAAAGGAAATGATTGATGGTTAATATATCTAAAACTGAGGAAAACTTCAAGGATTTTTTCAACCAATAATCGATCAGTAGCATTATAGCAACTTCCACCAAATTTAATTAGGTGCAATTTTGTAATTTGTGAATATTTCGATTATATTTTTCTTTCTGCGATAAAAGAATTGAAATTTTTTCTTCGGCTATTGAGGAGTAGGAGTAGATCACTAGTATCATAGATTCGATGCCCGATTCCTGGATAAAGTGAAGCTAGAGAGAAATTCGAGTGGTGCTAGCGATTTTCCTCTACTCTTATTTCTCTTATTCGTTCTTTTATTAGATGCTTAATCTTTCCTATAATCCCAGAAATTTTTCTCTTCTTCATAGCGGAATATATATAAAATTTATTTATTTCCTTTAGATTTTTCACGGCAGAAATCAAAAAAGAAAATTGACATTATGTTGTGAAAAGGAATAAATTAAGAGTACTAATAAAAATTACAAAACTCCTTAGAGGACTAAACTGAAATCGACTGAGCATACTTGATAAAAATTATTTCGATGCTTCCTTCTTTTTATTACATATATGAACTATGAGGTAAAAGAAATGCTTTATTTGTTCATTATTAGAGAAAACTGGCGCTTAAAATTAGAAAATGAAGTCAAATGAAGTCTACCAAAAGGGTAATTAAGATATTTTATAATCCCAAAAAATTGCCTCCGTATAGTTTTTTAATCGATTCCATTAAAAAAAATTAATTTCTCATGGAGAAATATTCGAATCAAGCAAACCTAATTTTTTACAATTTATAATAATGATATTTTAAATGTTTTAAAATCTTCCAGCAAAAATTTTTTATTTCAAAAATCCTCTCTTAAAAGTTGAAATTTTTGCCGAAAAATCTTTTCATGTAACGATGGCAACGACAGCAAAATATTATTGGCTGAAAAATTCTCGTATAATTTCTCTCATATAATTTTCATGATTAATGAATGAACAATAAACAATAAAAAAAACTCCTCCATAATATTCTCAAAATTCATTTTAAAATGACATCAGAAGATTTCATCGAATGTTTTGTTTTTCACCATAAATTGAATGCATGTAAGTAAATTTGCCTCTCTCCAAGGATTTAGCGAACGTTTTTCGATGCATGTAATTTCATTCGCAATTTTTCTCAGAAAGATATCGCTCTCCTTCATTATATTTTTCTCCTCGATTGATTTACGATTTCATTTTAAAAATCAAATATAAAGTTAGGTAAAATAAATTTCAAAGAAGATTGATAACTGTTTTAATTATTCATGAATTGTCCTTTTCACTGATAGAATGTTGTTTTAAAATGTTAAAGTTTTTTTTTTGATTTGAAAATTTTGGGAATAAGTGGGATAAACTGGCGTTAAAGTTTTCCTAGTTTCGATTTCTACATTGCGTTCACTTAGAAGATTCAGATATTGCTGCTTAATTCGATTTTAATCCAGCTAGTTTTATAAATTTTTTCATACAAATGAAGCTGAAAATACAGCTGAAAATTCATTTCATTTCTGAGTATTTCATTCATCAAACTATTTAGTATTATTGTCGAATTTGAAAATCCAAAATTTCAATTTATACTATTCTAAGATTTTGTTATATCAAATGTGATCCCCAGTGATAACGACAGCAAAATACTAATGATAGCAGTGATAACTAAATATTTGATTTAGGTAATCATATTATCAATATAATAACTTATTTGCTGATATCATTTTCGTCAAATTTTTTTAATCGTAATGGTGCTTTTTTTATAAATGGTTATCACCTATCATTTTGAGCATGATTTTTCGGTTCGCTCTTCCGGCAGAAGTAAATTTATCATTAAAAAATTCGGTTAGTGTTGGCGACCTGTACTTCTATCACCAAGTAATTCCCTGATAAAAATTTCTTATCATACTAGTGCATTAAACTAGCCAGAAATCATATGTGCTAATTTAATTATTTATTGCGAATGAAGGCTTTTAAATGATTCAAATTTCATAGTTTTTATTTTTCTTGAAAATTTTTCTTGTCTTGAAAATCTCGGAGTCTTTCATTCTATTCTATCAGTATATTACTGATAGAAAAATAATAAAATTATCACAAACTATAATATGAGATGAACTGATTATTCAATAAAAATATATGTCGTACCTTATTATTGGCTCAAATCCGATCATAGACCTTCTTGATCTAAAATGAAATCTGTTATTATGATGCAAACTGCATAATAAATTTTCATCCAATTTTCAATTTTAATAAATTGAACAGTAGCCACAAATTTTTTCGCCTATTTTATCACCAGTTTTATTGCTTCTTCTATTGCTATTATTTATTGTTATTGTTATTATCATTATTAAAGATGATCCCATGTTTACGCATTTTCAGTGTTTGCCAGTATGATGGCATCCTCAGCAGAGGAGGATGACCATCATGCGGATGAAACTCGAAGGACTGATCTTTGGCAGCAAACCCTTCAGGTTATTTTCAAATCCCTTAAATGAATCAAATGTATTGAAGATAATAATTAATTTTTTAAAGGCATAATATAAAATTTAATTTTGAATTCCTTTTTCATGCCCTAATTTGCATGATTTTACACATTTATTAAAATATCAATGAATATTGATAAGGCATTGTCTTTTGCATTTTATTAAATTACCATAAAAATTGGAAATATAATACGAAATTAAACCTGTCAAGTTCATCACAAAATATAGAAAAGAAACAATTTTAAGATAATTATCAAAATATTAATACTTTTAAATCAATATATATATAATCTTGAGAAAATCGCTTGCATGTTGTTTTTATAAAAGAAACGCTTCAGGCGGCTGTTGCAGCAACATCACAATCCGAAACTGCAAAAAAGCGTCAGCAACAACGGAAACCATTGCGGCCAACTAATATTGTCGAAAAAAGTGAACGGTCGCTGCTGTGTTTAACTCTTTCGAATCCCCTCAGGAAAGCTTGTATTTCAATTGTTGAATGGAGGTGCTTTTAATAATAGTAATAAAAATAAATAATAGTAAAACAGATGATGAATGATGTCAAAATATTACAAATATATAGAATGCTTATTATTTTCATTGCCGTCAACAAGTCAATAATTGTTTCCGTCAACAAGTTTAATTATTAAAAATCTCGCAATTTTATTAACTTTATCCTTGTTTGTATTTTTTTCAATTGAACATATGAGATCTTTTGATAAAATTTAATGCAGTCAATTCAACAACCCTCTATCATCCTTCACCAATTTGCCTTTACACAATGTTATGGTTGTGAGATCCCTTTATTGGCAAGCCGACAAAAATAAATAAATGAGTGCTAAAATATTACACTGATTTCGCTTTTAATGGCAGATTTACTCCCATCAAAAAAAATGCTTCTCAGAACTGCAGATAGAAAAATTTGTGGTATTGAGAAACCAGTTTAAACCAGTTTATTTTTTTGGTGAAATAGAATATCATAGCATGTCATATAATTACATATTCTTCTTTAAATTCATATAGTCGACAAATATGCAGTTCCATTTTTAGACCATTCGAATGGCTTATTTTGTTTATGATATGTGCAAATTGCATAGCACTAGCTGTATATCAACCATATCCAGCTCAAGATTCAGATACAAAAAATACGATTCTGGTAATTTTTTATATATATATCATTAAAAAATGCCAAAAGCTATGGAAGATTTTTCAAAAGCAGAACTTTATTTCTGTTGATAGCATTTTGAAAGTGCTTTGAAAGCATTATGAAGATCGCAGTTAAGAAATATATTATAAATACATATAAATATATTTATATATATATATATATATATTTTATATATATATACAAATAAAGAAATTAAACGAAAAAAAATGACTGCCATTTTGGAAATCTAATAGATTTGCATACAGATAATAAAATCATGTTTATTTCCAATCAGAATAAAAATATTTTAATGAAATCATTAGTTGTGTAGGGTTATGTGGGAATAATATAATAATATATGCTTGTTCCGTGGAAATGGCTAATACTCACCATTTCTGGTTAGCTCCGCTGGCTGCTACTATGTATCTTATGGAATTGTGTTATAAAATTTGAAGGGGTTTCTGAAACGTAGATAAAAAACGATGCCTTGGATGATAATTTATGTAACGACCACTCAACTATCTTGCATTATATTATTAAATGTTAGTTATGCATAATTTTTGATGAATTCGTTACAGTACATCAACGCATACGCAACGCCATACTACTTTTATTCTCATAACTATTCAATGAAAAAATTTTAATTTTTATGAAAATTTTCGAAAAAAGCTCTTCAAAAAAGTGAAATATGAATTTGCAGGAACAAATAGAATATCTATTCATAATAGTATTTACAATAGAATGCATATTAAAAGTAATAGCATTAGGATTTTTATTTCATCCAGGCGCTTATCTTCGAAATGCATGGAATATTCTTGATTTTATCATCGTCGTTATTGGGTTCATTTCTCACCTCTTTTTTTTCTAAAATTTTATTATCGTAAATTCTTTTAGATTCAATATATCAGCAAAAAAAATATCTTTAAAATTCTTTTTCTCTAAATTATTTTTATCGAATGATGAGTTGCCAGCAAAAATTTTTTTTCCTTTGATAACAGTTTCGTCAAACGAGTCAACCAATCCGTCTATCATCTTCTAATAGCACATACCATTGCTTGGCGTTCCACTGGTGGAAAGGGTAATTACTGACTTGTTGCCAGCATATCTGTCTAATAGGAGCCATATAATGTAACGTACTATAACACTGGCTGGCTAAATGAACAGAAAACAATAACTCAAAAATTCCAAAAGGATTGGTAAATGTGAGATATTTCACGCCAAAGAGTTATTGCAATTAAGTATTTTAATTTTTACAACAATGTACCTTAAAAATATAAAGAATTAAAACGACTGACTAAATAGTGCAATGATTTTATCTTAAAAAAAATTTAAATGAGTCTTAATAAAAATAAAGAATTTAAGCTGTTTTTAAAACAAAATTTTAGACTTGTAAGCACAGCATTATCGAGAATGAATATTCAGGGATTCGATGTAAAAGCATTAAGAGCATTTCGAGTACTACGACCTCTACGACTTGTTTCTGGAGTACCTAGTTAGTTATTTACTTTTTTGCTGATTCCTGAGCGTTTTTATTAATCTTAAGGCTAGTATATAGATATAGATAAAGATAAAGTGATCTATAGATAAAACGATGGATTTAAACTTTCGAAAGTATCGCATAGTAATTTCGATAGAGTTGCAAGAAAACAGCACCACCTTTTTATCAGCAAATATAATGATGAAAACAACAATATTCTCCATTTTTTATTCATTTCTAAGGAAAGAAGGGTAGTGTCAATAGTCATTTCTCCTTTACATTTCCACTTTAAATAAAACTATCTTCGAATCAATCTGAATTAAGATATATATATAATTCTGGCTTAATTCCCGAAAAAAGTAACAGCCTGATGTCTAAAATGCTAAAATCTTATATATATATATGTATATGTATATATATATATATATATGTATGTAAATTTTAGGTTTACAAGTTGTACTTAATGCAATATTGCGGGCAATGATACCATTATTACACATCGCACTTTTAGTTATGTTTGTTATCATTATTTATGCAATAATTGGCCTCGAATTATTTTGTGGTAAATTGCATTCAACCTGGTTAGTGGATTTCAAAAACATATATTTTTATATATTTCATATTTCGTACAGTTTCATTATTCCATAACAATGAAAATTTTTGCTTATTTCAGCTATAGTTTTTGATATTATTTTTAGATTAATATTTAGATTTCTTCTTTATATAACAGAAAAATTTCCACATGCATCGAGAAAAAGATTGATAAAAAAAAAGATTTTCGATTCTTTTGAATCAATCAAAATTAGCCAGTCCTTAAAAAAGCTAAATTATCACTTTTAAATTGGCACAATACGAAGATATAACGGTTAATCCTGGCCAGTGAATAATTAGTTAACCTAATATCTCTATATCTTTATATCAGTCAAAAGCAATCCCGAGATTTCCATTTATGATAAAAATAAGGAATATACTTATCGCATTTTAAAGAGTGAACATTACAATAATCATTATTGTTGCTTTATCAGTTCTTATAAATACAATAATTTTCATAAAAAATATCATGTAGACGATTATTTTGTTCCTTAAACTTTCAATAAAGCGAATGTGCCGATGAAATATATTCTGAAAAAAAGATATTTAGTTTGGATCCCGCAACTGGCCAATTAGCTCAACACACGCCATCACCATGTGGATTTGCTTCTTCTGCTTTTCATTGCCAGCCAAATGGTTCCAATTTTTTATAAAAAAATTTCTTCTAATGAGTGGGTAATATAGCCATATTTTGCAATAATTTATCGTTCTTCTTAACTGTTAGAAATGATGAAATAAAGTATCGCAGTTCAGAGTTAATTGGGAGTTTTACATATACATATTTTACATATTACCTCCTAATTACTTATTTTTTATTTATGAAGAAAAATTTTGACGAATTTTACATAGTTTATTTTCATTCTTCAAGGCCCATAAAAAGTCATACAAAATATTTTAAAAACTCTTATTTTAGGTCATTATGAAGGTGTTCAATGGATATGCACATCAAATACAAGCTGGCAAGGACCAAATAATGGGATAACAAACTTTGATAACTTTGGTTTAGCTATGTTAACTGTTTTTCAATGTGTCTCATTAGAAGGATGGACTGATGTTATGTATTGGGTATTTTTTATCCTTTTTTGTTTTAAAATTGGTATTTGATATATATATATATATATACATATTGCATCGGCATATTGGTATATACTGCATCGAAATATTTCACGAGTTCCATTAATTCAATTTTCCACAAATTTTTGCAAATTTTTCTTAAATCAATTGTAGGTAAATGATGCAGTTGGTCGCGAATGGCCTTGGATATATTTTGTTACACTTGTAATACTTGGCTCTTTTTTTGTGCTTAACTTGGTTCTTGGTGTGCTTTCTGGGTTTGTAGTTTAATCATCGTTTCTAACTTATTATTTGGAATATTTCAACAGGACCCTATTTTCTTTCAGCGAATTCTCAAAGGAGCGAGAGAAAGCTCGAGCTCGTGGACTTTTCCAAAAGTTCCGTGAAAAGCAGCAACTTGAAGAGGATTTGAAGGTATATCTATTTTCAGTTCTTATCATTGATTTCATCATCAAGAATCTGTCTTTATTATCTTTTATTATACATCTATTTTCTTTTATTTATTGCTATATCTGTTATTTTTTCAGTTTTCTAGAGATCTTTTTTAGGGATATCTTGATTGGATCAATCAAGCTGAAGATATCGAGCCAGTGAATGATGATGAACAAGAAGATGAACAACAGTTCAATGGTATTTTTCTTCCTGAAATGATTTTTGAAATTTTTTTAATGCTTCAACGGTTTTAATTTACTCGCTAATTATACGCAATTATACGCAAAATTCCTAATTAATTTAATTTTTTAGGTGAAGAGATGGATGATGAAGGTGAGGAAAAAGCGGAAGATTCACGAATGTCGTGGTGGAATAAAAAATTTAAAAGATTACAAAAATTTAATCGGCGATGTCGCCGTGGATGTCGAAGGTCGTCATGCTGGATTAAATATCTTAAATTTCTCTTCTAATTAAGATTCTATTAGAAAATTTCTTTTAAAACCATGGAAATGACTTTTACTGGAAAACCGTCAATTATTGACTACTGCTGGCAATTCATCTTCGTATTTATCACCAAGTGACCTTTTGGTAAAAATTTCTAACCATAGAGCTAGTGGAGCTATTCGGACTAGAAATTATGACCACTTAATTTAATTCATATTACGTTGGCTTATTTCAACAATTTTTGTTCCAGATTAAATTATTTCAAGAATTTTTATTTCAGATTAGTAAAATCACAGACATTTTACTGGCTTGTTATCATTCTTGTTTTGCTCAACACACTTGTCTTGACTTCAGAACATTATAAACAAGAGCCTTGGCTTGATCATTTTCAAAGTGAGTTTTACTTCAAGCATAACATAACATATTTTTTTAATAATATTATATTAATGAAAATCGTTGAGAATCATTAAGAAAATGTAATAATAAGTGAATATGGAGTCAAAATATTTTTGCAAAACAATTTAGCAGCTGCAAATTTATTCTTCGTGGTGCTTTTCTCAATGGAGATGATCCTCAAAATGTACTCATTGGGCTTAACAACCTATACAACCTCGCAATTCAATCGTTTTGATTGTTTTGTTGTCATCAGGTATTAAAATTCAGTTAATTTCAAAATTATTTATTACTATATCATTATTTATCAATTAATATTATCAATATTAATATTAATATCAACATTTTATCGGCACATCGGTATCTGTATATACGGGGAATTGACAGACCCCCTCAAAATAAGAACTGGTGTCCGTCAAGTCTTTTCCTTATAATATTCAACTATGCGATAGATTGGATAATGACATCGCCTGTCGGCACTGAAAATGTACATGTATACAAATCAGTCCAAAGCATAGTATCACAATAAGCATAGTATGACCTTGAATACGATGATGATGTTGTAGTCCTTTTTGCTGACAGTTATTATGAAATGCAAATAATGCTAAATAACGTTTCAACAACTGCAGCGAGAATCGGACTCAGGTAAATAAAACGAAAGCCTTTTCGTCTTATATACAACAAGCTGATAAAATAGTTATTTTCTCAAATTCGTTAGTTACCAGATTTCAAATACTTTGTATTCACTCTAATACCACTCGAATGGCTAGGCAAAAGACGAAATTGTAACCCGGATAATAGCAGCGAAAAATACGTTCTTCCGATTGATGAAACTTTTATAGAGCCTCGCGAAATCACCATAAAAACGAAAGTCCGAGTCTAAATAGCCGCGATTCGATCTTGCTATATGGGTGCGAGATATGGCCAATGAGAAAGAAAGATATTAAGAAATCTACCTTTGACCACTCGTGTCTAAGGTACATTTTATGGATTCGCCGAAAGGATATAATCTCTTGTGAATGCATCCATCCTTGCTCAAATACCACCTGCTTAACATCATAGAGTGTCATCTTCGCTGTTAAGGCACATTCTTTGTCGCCTATCACAAGAGTTGTTATATATTTCGTTACTTGTTAAACCTTGTGCTGGGTGGCATCAATAACAAGGAGGACCAGTCGACTGATACGGTCAGGGAAGATTTTGAGCATATAGAGGGACCAGCGATATATGGATTTAAGCGATGGACAAAGGAGCAGCTTCTATTCTATTACTGCTGACCAGATCGCAGGGCTTTAAATGTCTTATCTTTGTAACCATTGGAGCAACCCTAATCAATAATGGTGAAAGCTGTTAGAAGATGAAGAATATTATCAACAAGATTGTATTAGAAAAATGCTTTTTGAATTGTGAATTGACAATGGCCGATATGATCGATATAAATGTAGTAATCCAATATAATTCGTAAATATGATCCAAAATGATTTCAGCTCAATCATTGAATTTGTGCTAGTTTATTTCGATTTAATGCAACCTCTTGGAGTGTCTGTGCTACGTTCAGCTCGACTTTTGAGGATATTTAAAGTTACAAAGTTAGTTATTCCAAAACATTTTTAAATTCTTTTTAATTTCTGAAAGGTTTCTTTTGATAGGTTAATGAACTATTCAAGATCGAGGCTTCTCTTCATTTTTTAATCGTTGATGAATGTCATTGCGTTTTGAAAAATCTTAGACTGAGGATTGAGAAGACTACAAATTAACCTGATAGTTCTTTCAGTAAACAAAAAACTAGAAAAAACTTTTTTAGATACTGGACTTCCCTGAGAAATTTGGTGTCCTCATTGCTCAATTCTCTTCGTTCTATTATGTCCCTTCTCCTTCTTTTGTTTCTTTTTATTGTTATATTTGCATTACTTGGTATGCAGGTTGGTCTTAAAAATATTATGAAATGAAGTTTAATGTAATGAAATTAAATCGAAGAATGTCGTTTCATGAATTCAACCATGTGTTCATTAGCTATTCAAAAATTGAACCTAATGACTGCATGAATAAGTACTGTAGTACAAATTTATTTGCACGATTCATAGTTCAATGATATCTTATTTCATTACTTTTTAAGTATTTTTAAAAATTATTTCAGGTATTTGGTGGCAAATTTAATTTTAATCCGATGACTGCTAAGCCACGTGCGAACTTTGATACGTTCATACAAGCGTTGTTAACCGTATTCCAGGTATTTCAAGTGAAATTTATAATTTTTAATAAAACTTTAAGTTTTGTAGCAGCATGGTAATTTTTCATTGTAATTTAATATAGGAAAATTCATAATGTCCCCTCAAAAAAAGGATCTCACGTAAGAAGTCTTTTTTTCTAGATTTTAACAGGTGAAGATTGGAATACAGTAATGTATAATGGTATAGCATCATTTGGTGGTGTTGGTTCGTGGGGTGTACTTGTTTCGGTTTATTATATTGTTTTGTTCATTTGTGGTAATTATATATTGCTCAATGTTTTCCTTGCCATCGCTGTCGACAACCTTGCTGATGCGGATAGCTTAACAAATGCTGAAAAAGAAGAAGAACAAGCAGGTAATAAATTTGAAGTATTTTTTTCGAGCTCCATTGAATCTCATCATATTTTTTTATAGAAGTGGAAGAAGAAGCAGCAGAAGACGATTATGAAGATGAGAAATATGACGAAAATGGTAATGAAGAAGTGCGAGATGATAGTCGGTAAGTTTTTTTAGATTTTTCGGTAGCGATAAGTGATTTTCCCTGTGATTTAAATTATGCGAATCGATTTGATGCATAAATAAGAAAATTCAAAATCATAATTGCAGAGCCTTTAAGTATAATAATTTCGAAAGAGAAGAATTTTTTTGGATAAGATTTGGCTCACTTTAATAAATGAATCTTGTATTCACTTGCTGTATTCAACAAAATGAAGACAAATCTTACTTTTATCAAGAATTGTTGTCGATGAGGATGAAGAAGGCGATGATACTATGGTGTCTGCTAGGCCAAGGAGAATATCGGATTTGGCCCCTACTAAGCAACATAAACCAATTCCGAAGGCTTCATCATTATTTATTCTTTCATATACTAATCCATTCAGGTGAATTACTCATATCAAATTTTAAATTTATATTATGTCAAATTTATAATTTTAAATTTAGTTCGTTAGTTTAAATTTTTTCCATTTAAACGTTCTAGAATTTTTCTTTTTGTTATTAATCTATTATTTTTCATTTGGAAAAAGTTAAATCAATAATTAAATCCATATCGTTTTCGGCAAGTTTTTATTTTGCAGGGTATTTTGTAATAAAATAGTCAATCATTCTTATTTTACAAATAGCGTTCTGGTTTGCATCCTCGTATCTAGTGCCATGTTAGCTGCTGAAGATCCATTAGATGCTCAGTCTCCTCGAAATACGGTGAGCTTTATAAACGCATAACATTATTAAATGCTTCAGTTTATCTTTCAAATTTTTGTTTAATCGAATTTATTCCAACGATTTTATGTGAAACTTTCAGATAATTTTAAAAGTTCTAGAATTCTAAAATTTTCTCAAGAAAAGTGAGAAAAATTTGCAGTTATTTTCTGATCGAACCCGTCAAGAAATTTAAAATTTCTTGATGCTACTTTGCAGATACTAAACTATTTTGACTATTTTTTTACGACGGTGTTCACAGTGGAAATCACACTTAAAGTGGTGGTCTTTGGCTTGGTTTTACATAAAGGATCATTTTGTCGCAATGCATTTAATCTGCTTGACATTCTTGTTGTTGCGGTTTCACTTGTCTCATTCGTGCTCAAATCAGATGCAATATCTGTGGTTAAAATTCTTCGAGTCTTAAGAGTGTTAAGGCCCCTTAGAGCTATCAATCGAGCCAAAGGGCTTAAGGTAAGAAGAATTTTTAACTACATAACTACATATTAATATAATTAAAAAACCAATCTTATAAACAGGGAACGTATGAAAAGATAAGATTGTTGATATGGTTCAGAAGAAAAATTTTTTGCTAATGAAAATCGTTTTCTGCTTATAATAGGACTCACCATTTCTGGTTTGGCTAGTTGCTGAATATTATATAAAAAATATAAATATTTTTTTTTAGTCTTAACCATTGCTAATTAGCTTCGCTCAGCTGGCTTGTCGGACAAGATAAATTCTACCAGAGAGTTGGCGATAAAAGTATAGATAGATCGTCAGCATTTATACTTTTGATTGATTCACAGGGCATGGAAATTTAGCATCAGCATTCTGAACTGGGCAACCCATTGAGCCATTCTTCCCACCCTACCTTCATGTTTCGGCGATATTGTTTGTAACATCAATAAAGTGATGCGTCGGTCGAATTCGAACCCAAATCATTCTTGTTTGCAATTTCCTTGTCTCTAAGCCACCGAAGCATCAAAAATCTTTGGATCCAGTGGAAAAAAATCTTTTTGCCAAAGAGTCAAAGGCCGATAGTTCGTCAGCACCACTTAAAATAATAATTACTTAATGAGTGATAAATTGCACCAGCAATGAATTAATAACATTGAATTTAATAAATGTTGCTTTGTAAATTTCAGCATGTTGTACAATGCGTAATTGTTGCCGTGAAAACAATCGGTAATATAATGCTGGTCACATTTATGCTACAGTTTATGTTCGCCATTATTGGTGTACAATTATTCAAAGGTACTTTCTTCCGTTGTAATGATGAGTCCAAAATGACCGAACAAGAATGCAGGTACTTGTTAATACGATAAATTTTTTTTTGTTCATTATCATCTCATTTTTTATTTTTTGGATTTCTAAAAACCTAAAGGTACGAATAAAAATTATGAAATTCTGGTATTTTGAACAAAATATTTGCCTAGCTTTTTAATTTTATAAATTTCTATATGAATTCGAAAAAATTAAGAGGGGAATTCCTGGCGTATGAAGATGGAGATCCAATGAAACCACAAAGAATGCGACGAGATTGGACAAAGAACGACTTCAACTTTGATAATGTCGTCGATGCAATGGTTTCGCTCTTCGTTGTTTCAACATTCGAAGGATGGCCTGAGTAAGTCGCTTGTACAGAATGTTGTATATGTAAAGTCAAAAAAATCGCACGTTTGAAATACCATCTTTTTATGTGTTGCCCTAGCGAGTATGAATTTTAAATAAATGGATAGCACTCACAATTTCTGATTAAGTGACTCCCACTGGCAACGGCGTTGACTCCTTTCTGTGCAGAGAATCAAAATAGCTGTGCGCGAAGCGAATCGAAGCAGCCATACCACTTAGCTATCTCTGCCTTGAACAGATATATCTCCATAAATAAAAGCTTGAAAATTTATAGTCTATTATACGTAGCGATAAACTCGAATGAAGAGGATCGGGGCCCAGTATATAATGCTCGTCAAGCAGTTGCTTTATTTTTTATCACATTTATTGTCGTTATTGCTTTTTTCATGATGAATATTTTTGTCGGTTTCGTTATTGTCACATTTCAAAATGAAGGTGAACGAGAATATGAAAATTGCGAACTCGATAAGAATCAGGTTCTCCTTCCATTTAAAGAAATAATTCTTAAGAAAGTTTTTATCTACCTATTTTTCGTAGAAAATTGTTTTAAGATAAGATGGATCTCTAAAGTATTTTTGTGTTGGTGTTTTTCAGCGTAAATGCATCGAATTTGCATTAAAAGCAAAACCACATCGAAGATATATTCCTCGTAATAGATTTCAATATCGAGTTTGGTGGTTTGTCACCTCCCAGTTTTTCGAATATGTCATTTTTATAATAATACTTTGCAATACAACAACATTAGCAATGAAGCACTATCCACCTGACCCAGGGATGGACCACATTCTCGATGTGCTTAATTTAATCTTCACGGGAGTATTCGCTTTGGAAGCTTTATTCAAAATTATTGCACTCAATCCTAAGAATTACTTTGGTGACAGGTTTGTTTTTTTTCTAGGAGCATCACTGTGGTCATATTACTGGTACCTCTTTTTGCTGGTTTTTGAATTGTGGATAGGATTGAGTAAATTTTGCTGGGGAGTTATTTTTCAAGATAGGTTTATTTACTGCAATAATTGAATTGTTGGGAAGACTTTTCGTATAGTCTGGTTTTTTAGCGGTCAATTTTCAGTCTATTCAAATTTTTTTGATTTCATTTATTCATCTACTGAAGATTTATTGAAGATTCAAAATTTAAAATCAGAGTGATGTTGCCAATTTATTTTTGTTGAAATAAATATTTCATTTGTTATATACAATATTATCGAACAAATCTTCGGAAATAGAGGCGACTATTTTTTAGTGCAATGGCTCTAAATTTTTTGCTCTCATGGCCCCTTTATCCACTGTTAATAAAGAAAAAGAATTTTTCATTAAATCAGTGAAAGCTAACAAAAAAATGAACTTCTTAGTCAACATATTTTTTATGAAAAAGTATTATGTGTACTTCTCTATTTTTTTTTTTACATATTTGTTTTTAATGTTGTGTCCATACGAATGCCATTCGAACATAAGAGAATAAGGCTTAAGGATAATAGATTTATGAAGAAAACCTGTATCCTTGGATAAACCTATATTCTTCATCATTTTCCTGACAATATCTTATATCTGACTTTTATCGAAAAAATAAAACCCTTGATTCATAAAATTTGGTAGCGTTAAAATTATTTTTAGGTGGAATGCATTTGATTTTATTATTGTTTTGGGTTCGTTTATTGATATAATTTATGGAAAACTATCACCAGGCTCAAATATTATTAGTATTAACTTTTTTCGACTATTTCGAGTTATGCGTTTAGTAAAGTTGCTAAGTCGAGGAGAAGGTATTCGTACTCTTTTATGGACTTTTATGAAAAGTTTTCAGGTCAGTCCTTTTTAATTCAAGAAAAGTAAATAATTGATCATATTCTTCTCTAAGTCGTTCGTTCTTAGAAAAGAAGTGGATATCAAATTTTCATATGGGAGACAGAGAGGAAAAAATACCAAAAGTAAAATAAGCCAAAATAAAACTTGGCAATGGATATTATACTGCAATAATTTCAGGCACTACCATATGTCGCATTACTTATCGTACTTCTGTTTTTCATATATGCTGTTATAGGAATGCAAGTAAGAAACTATTACTATTACTATTACTATTTTATCACCTTATAAATAACTTATAGATCAGTGGATTAAATTCGGATTTATTGGCTGTTTATCAATCGATCCCTAAATTAAAAAAATTCTTGAATTCTTAATTGTTGCAATAATAACTGTATATCCTAACTGATGAACAAGAATATCATTTTACTTATACTTATGCAGAAAGCCTTTCATTTCTCAAATAACAATTCGACATTTTAGGTGTTTGGTAAAATTGCACTAAATGATGAGACGCATATACATCGCAATAACAATTTCCATACTTTCCCAGCTGCTGTTCTTGTTTTATTTCGGTAATTTGTTTTGCAATTGTGTAGGTAATTCTGTCTGTCATTCTTTTTTAAAACAAGAAAAAGACCAAGAAGAAGAATGATCTTTTAATACAATAAGTGCGTGATTAATTTAATATTTTATACCCTTTAATCAAGATGGGTTTCAAAATTTTTTATCCAAAAGTGTTTGAGATCAGCAACCGGTGAAGCTTGGCAGGAAATAATGTTATCATGTTCGGATCGAGAGGAAGTGAAATGTGATCCAGCAAGCGATGAATATAAGCAGAATGTAGATGCAAGATGTGGTGTCGATTTTGCCTATCCCTATTTTATATCTTTCTTCATGCTTTGCTCATTTTTGGTTTGTTTCACTATTTTTTTTTCAGAACTTTATTGAGTCTTTTACGAAAAGCGACTAATTTTCTCAAATAAAGCTTTTATTGTTAATATAGAATAAACAAGTATTTTTTTCATTATTCTGGATATAGTAAATTTATCATAATGGCGAAATCACATTTTGTCGAACATCATCATTCAAATCAAAAAAGACTCATTTAGGTTATAAATTTATTTGTCGCAGTTATTATGGACAATTTTGACTATTTGACACGAGATTGGAGTATATTAGGCCCACATCATCTTGAAGAATTCGTACGCCTTTGGTCTGAATATGACCCAGATGCCAAAGGACGTATTAAACATTTAGATGTTGTCACTTTGCTGCGAAAAATATCACCTCCATTAGGATTTGGAAAACTGTGTCCTCATCGCCTTGCATGCAAGGTTTTTATTCTCAATTTACATTTCCAATTTGCCAATTTACATAAAAAATCTGGCTTTTTTGTTTGCAGCCTATCTTGAATAGAATTTTTCTAATAGCATTCACTAATTTTGGTTTGGTCGGCTGGATTGATTAAATTGAAGCTCCTTCACCAGAAAATCACTTGTGAAAATCACATAGAAATTCAATATGGTTTTCATCTTCACATGCATTTCATTTTTAATGACAAGCTTGCTGCGGTTGGCATCATTTGAAGCAATAAACCAAGTGCCCATCTTAAATGGATTTATATAAAAGCGATGTATCTTTTTCATTTCTTGAATGTAGCTACTCCTTGTTATTAAATTAATAATAATAGTTTTTAGCGATTGGTTTCCATGAATATGCCACTGAATTCAGATGGAACAGTGTGCTTTAATGCCACATTATTTGCACTTGTACGAACGAATTTAAAAATATATACGGAAGGAAATATCGATGAAGTTAATGAACAACTGCGTTCAGCTATACGTAGAATATGGAAACGCACACCACAAAAAATGTTGGATGAAGTTGTCCCACCAGCAGGAAGTAAGTAAATTCTCGCTTTCATAATATTTTTATTAAATATTTTTATTATTTTATATTCATTTCATGCAGTTTTACTGAAATAATCGAAGTAAAGAAAAGTTGTTGAAGAAATGGAATTGATAATTTAGCTAATTTATTTATCATTATGGATTTTTTAAATTGTATAGTCTAAATTTTTGTTTTACGATCTAAATCCATATTCAATCAAACAAATTCATAGTTTACAAATTATACAAATTATATATGTATATATATATATATATATATATATAAAATACAAGATAATCTCGAATTGATGGAATGCTACTACAGCAAATGAAAAGAGATGTATGAAATAGGCGATGTATGAAGGAACTGCGGATGGAAAAAAGATACGGGTACCACGGTGAAGAGGCAAGTTAGACAGCAATTTTTAAATACCAACAAAGAATAACGATCTGTCCACATTAAGTGAGGAACATCTAGTCGCCCAAAGCTTCAAAATAGAAAAAAGCTGTTATTTCAACATGAGGTGCACTCTGTTACTAAATCCCAGATCCAATAACAAATAGAAAGAAAAACGCGATGTGCATCAATCAACTTGGGAAGTTGAAGATGATCAAGCATTTACGTTTCAAAGAAGAGCAGACGTGAGGCAAAAAATCATGAATAAATCGGTTACAATTAACCTTCAAGACTTACCTCGGTCAGTGAACCAAACCATACATTTGAAGATGCGAACAGAGCCTTCACAGCAATTGTTACATCACAATAACAGAAACAAATTTTAGTGCACTACTAGTAATAGCTTTAATTAGCAAGGAAGGTACTGATCATCAAAGACTTCCATAAAAGGACAATTTCATCCAACTATCGACCAATAATCTGTCTCCTCACAGCTTGGAAAGTACCAGGCATCATAGTTATTAGGCTATAAGACCATATGAACCAGTTTATGCGTGCAGAAAAAAGCATCGACAAGAACATCAGAGGCATCAGCTGCTTACAGATAAAGCAATCGCTCAAGGTCTTGACAAATCATTCTCAATGTGCACATCCTGGACTAATCTTATGACTTAATACCATACATTGGTCTGTGAACAGGATAATTCATCGGTAACTTAATGGGACTATTAAAACCGACACTCGAAGTCAACAACTGGCTATTAAGTGTGGCATACATTAAAATAGCACACTGTCCCTACTACTTTTTGTACAGGCCTAATTCTCCTAAATCAGAGTCAAGAGAAATGGATACGAATACAAGTTTAAGAACATATCATCAGCTATCAGCTATCAGCTATATGGATGACATCAAGTAAACATAGATTTGTATACTCATTTAATACAGCGAGGACATTGAGATCATTTAGAAAAAGTACGTTGAATGGTAATAAAGAGAAGGAAAATGGCTATGATTGATGGAATGGAATTACTCATAATAAACAGACTTACTAAAGTACCTGAGTATTCTACAGTCATACGGGTACCACGATGAAGAGGCAAGTTAGACATTATTAATTTTTAAATACCAACAAAGAATAACGAATTCCACGCCATATATATTTATGCATTGCCAGCCGTCAAATACGCAAAGATAGTAAAAGGAAGACATGGAGGATCATGATGTGAAGACCAGAAAACTTCTCACATTGCAAGGACCAAGTCCAACACCAATCGAAAAAAATGGATAGACTTGGTGAGTGTCAAAGCGAAGCTATGCTAAATTCGAAGCAATCAGCAAGATGACACCAAAGAGTTCCTTACCTGAAGCATCAGCGTTTAAGGACACCGGAGAAAAGTTAAAAAAATGTTAAAAAAGTTAAAAAAAAGTTAAAAAATGACAAATGGCTTTTTATGTGATGTAACATCGATAGATGGCTGAGGTAGATAATATTAAGAATTCTTCCAGTGGTTGGAAAAAGCTGGACCAAAAGACATTGCTCTAAGGCATTGATCATAGGAGCAGATATATATGAATTGAGCACTTGGAAGCAAGGATTTAAAGCGACAGGACTTAAGGTGCAGATTATGCAAAAAAGCTACATAGTGGCAGGTAAAACACAAGCATACACTGAAAGACATAATTAAGAAGTAACACTGTCTACAGGATCTGCTCGTTATATGATTAGATGGAAGATTCTTCAGAAAATCGTGAATAATAAGGCGGAGATCCCATGGGACTTCTTCATCCAGATAGGCAAACAAATATTACAAATCAACCAGATGTCGTAATAGTAAACAACAACCAGAAATCACTGGTGATAAATAAAAAGAAGGAACATGAGAAGCTAAAAGAATGCCAAGGGCTGAAAGAAGAACTAAAGAAGATACAGGAAATGAAGACCAAATTAGTTCCAGTGGTATTATGAGGATCCCTAAACTAGGAAAATGTTGGAAAGGATTCCCTGCTTTAACAGGTTCCACGGACAACATCAAAATTATTACAAGTTATTAATTTCTTTTTCATGGTTTGTTTCCTTACAGTAAAATTTAGATATTATTTGATACACATTTGATGTTTCATGGTAGAAAATTAATAAGGGGACCTCGATTGGGATTAAGCATAATTCCGTTTCATGACGGAGTAAACATCATTAAAAGTGGAATCCAAGTGGTGAGGAGAGCCTAATTATATCCATGAGTGATTTTCGAATAAAAGGGTTTCATACTAACAATTGTTAGTTGTCATTTACTAAACTGTGTGATGGTTGGCGTCAAAAGCGATGTGGGCCAATCAAGACCTGGACTGAAAAGAACAGCAATAGGTGGACCAGCAATATATAGACTTAGACGATGGAAAAAGGAATGGTTTCTATTACTATCGACGATAGCATCAGACCTCGCCATTTGGATGCGTCTTACCCTTGTAGCCGTTGGAGCCAGTCTAACCAGTAATGGTGAGAGCTGTTAGAAGAAGAAGAAGATACTAACAGTTAGTTAAATCGGCCAAACGAAAAATGAATGCTGTTAGAAGCGAAAATGATTATGTAAAATTGAATGGTTAGAATTATTTAAGATTAAATAAAAGAATGATAATTATTGCATATTTTGCAAAATTTGTGAGTGATAAATAAAATAGAATGGAATGAATGTTTTTAATAATTTGTTTGCTTGTGAAAAATATATTTTCTACGTATTTTGGGTAGAAAATAAAGTATTTTTTTGATTTTTTCTGGATAGAAATATCTCGTGGATTTCGGTGGCGGAAAGGGTAATTAGATTATCATGTTGATAGTCAAGGATTCGGATTTTGTTATCAAATCATCAAAAAATCTGTATGGTACTTGGGGCTCATTTGCATCCTGACCTTTTATTACTTTTTGTGATTATTTTATCGTTACTTTATCAGGAACTAGAATGGTCCAGTGGGTTTTTGCTCAATTGAGAGTACTGATGCTGGGGTTCGATTCCCTGCAGGAATAAACCTGTCCAAAAATCCTGGTGATTCTGGTGACTTATCTGTACTTCTATCGCAAAGGGTCTCCCTGGTATATTGCCCAATGCGACAGACCAAGTGGAGCGAGTATAAACAGTAATGGTGAAGAAATTTGAAAAAAAGATTTCATCAAGTGGCAAAAATTTCTAACTATGCAAACAGCCAGTGAAACGTTAGCCAAACCAGAAATGGTCCACTTATTATATCGTTTAAATAAATTAAAACTTTTAAAAATGAAATATTTTGAAACATGTCGCACAAAAAATATGCTTGTTGATAATGGACTATTTGTAATTTTTATTAACTGGTTGGATTATCGAAAAATAACATGAATTTGCGGATATTTAATGGATATAAAACCCATGAGAATTAGATATTGTAAAGAAGAAAAAAAGAAATGAATGTGGGGAAATGGGTTTCTCATCGAATATTCATCGTCATCCTTTTTTCTTCCAAAAAATGGTACTCCCTTTAGTCATTATTTTCAGTTATTAAATTGTTTATTGTTTAAATATTTTAACAGTTGAAAATAGTTTTTTTTAAGTTGAAAATTTCCATTAAATTCTATTGAATTTTCAAAATCCGATTACCATCAATGATTCAATATGATCGCTTTTCATTTGGCAAAAAATACTTTTCAATATAGATTTCATTGTTTAAGTTGGTAGCTTATAATTTTTAATCGATTCCCTCGGCATTTCGATCATCATTTTATCTTCCTTTTATATTATATTAGTTAAAAGATCCGTCATAAGGATAGGCAGAATTGTCTTCAAACCTTGGCATACCTCTTGATGTTTCCTAAAAACTTGCTATATTGCTTTAAAACCTTCTATATCCGTGCGAAACTTGATGAATTGCTTTGACATCTACCAGTTCCGTATAATCCTATTCCTTGAGTACCAACAGATTGCCAGCAAGGAAATTCATAAATTGCTTAAACTAAATTTTTTTCATTTTTTTGGCTAATCCATTACCTATTTATTATATGAAATTTAGAATTTCTTCGTTTAATCATATCTGTTGCATTGCAATTGGCAGTAACCTTCACTACTCATATTTTTATGTTGCAATTACTGTATCTTTCAAGTTTTCTTAGATATTTAATCAAAAATTGTGTTATTATTGTAAATAGTTTATTTAGCTTTGAAAGAATGTTTTTCATAAATATCCATTTATCGATGTTTCTACTAAAAATATTCTTTTCTCACGAATTATTTTCATTCCAATAAATATTTCCCTTTATTATTTTCCAAGCAAATTAAATAGAACGAAATAGTTTACTTTTATCTTTAAATTTATTTCTTTCATTTAATAGTTTTAAATGATTCGTTGATAAATTAAGAATTCAGTGAAAAATAGATCGAGGAGTTTAATATTTAGTTACAATTGGTCATAAATAATGTCCCACAAGGGAAATCTCCCATTTATAATGGGTTTTAGTTGATTTCACTGAAAATAAAGATTAAATTTTTAACTGAAATTTTTTATTTAAATTAAGATCATTGATTCTTTGAAAAACTATTTACAGTTATTATTGAGAAAAGTTCCAAAAAAAAGTAGAAAAAATAGGTGATTAGTGCACAACATTTCAGGTTAATTTCCATCAATTGTTAGCACGATTATAAATTTTTGCTAGTTACTTGGTGACAAAAATGCAGATGGGTCGCCAACACCATTCAAATTTTAAATGATTTATCGGCGGTAGAAGCGGGACTCCTGGCTCTCAACATTGTAATTTAAACCACTACCCATTTCGTTCTCCTAAAAATAATTTATGCTTTTTTTAAATGTTGAATGAAATTTTTAGGGAAGAATTTTCGAAATTCATTTTTATTAATAGGTTTTATTCTATGTTATTTTATTCACATTTTAAAATATTTGCAATAGCAAAATTATATTTTCAATTTCCTTAAGCAAAAGATCTTTGATCATTAATGAAAATTCAAACTTTATTTAAATTTTATTTAAGTGCTGTCAAACTGACGGTCTTTCTTTTATCCCAATATTACATAATTCTTCTCCGGCTCAAATGAAAAGGACATTAGACGACAGGCCAAGGATGCCATATTTCTTGGAGTCGCCAAGATTTAAGAGTAAATCTAAAATTTTAATTTTTAATCAGCTTTGGTGCTCATGGTTCGTTTGTTGATTAGCACAAAAAGATACGTCAGTTTTTTTCCAATTCTTCCCGCTGTTCTACTTTTATTTTTTTAATTGTCTTAATTTTTAAAATACTTTACTTACTTATTTTATCACTTTTTAAATTGCTTTATTTTTTCAGAAATATTTTTCTAGAAACATCCAAAGAATTACAATTTAGGCCTTCGAGGAGAAGAATGGCAATAGCTCCTGATGAGCTTTAAAAAAAATTTTATGTTGCTTACAAACCACAATTTTAAGTTATTTATAGTTCTATATTTAAGAAATATTAAATCATTTAAAAGAAAAATTATGAATATTATTTAATGACTATTGTATTATCCTATTATCCTAAAAACGGACAATTGCTTTAGATTTTTTATCATTTTCCAAATTTTTTGCGATCTTCATAATCGTTTGCTCAACAAAAATTGTTCTTAATCCCTTTATCAGTTAATAAGTTTAGCCGATTTTAAACTTCTATCTCAGTTCTGTCGAAGAATTTTTATTTCATTTAATTAGGAAACATTCAATTGTGATATGCCCTGAGTTTAGTATTTCTAAACAATTATGGAAAATTAATTAATTCATAAACTAATAAAGATATATGACAAAAAGCGGTTAATATGATTGAATTTATTTATTCATAGATATCAACAAAATGTTGAAAAAAATTTTTCCCATTCTCTTTTAGGTGGCCACGATCATCCTCAATCTCGGGCCCTCTACCAGAGGCCTGGGAGATTGAGGGTTTTGCGCATCATAGATATTCCTAATAGTGTACTTTTCTGGATAGAGACCTCTGATTCTGGAATCTGCTGAAACCACTTTTCTAATTTAGGAATCACACTTCCAAGTGCTCCAATTATCACTGGAATCACTTTGACCTTTACTTTCCACATCTTCCCTAGTTCTCTTTTAGCCTTTGATATTTTTCTAACTTCTTATATTTCTTTTCCCTGATCTTCTTGTCGCTTGGCATTGCTTTATCCATCACCAGTCCTGATTTCTAATTCTTATCTTACCACAATATCTGGTTGGTTAGCTTATTTGTTTGTTTAGATGGAAAAGTCCCAAGGATCTTTATTATTTTCTTACGACTTTCTAAGAAATCTCCTATTTAGTCTTAGAAGGGTCTAAGCCAAATGGCAAGCAGATATTCTTGTGTTAGACTGTTTCTGGGATATTTTACATAATCTGCACCTATAATCTTGTCTTATGTGGTAGATCCTTATCGATGGATCTGGTGCTTTGTGCTTGTTCTTGTGCTATTATAATCAATGCCTCAGTTTTAACGATTTATCTCATTAAAGATAAATATCCCAAAAAATAATTTTATCAAATAAATTTAGGCTCAAATTATTGTAACAACTTCAAATTTGGAAATATTTCAAATAATTCATTGCCTTATCAGTGGTTTTCTTTAACCACTGATAGGATTTCATAATTTAAGCTATCTCAGCTAGCTGTCGATGGTGCAATCCATGGAGGGCCTTGCTTTGCCATGATATTTCCTCTGCTTGATCATTTTCCATGCTTCAGACATTCTCTCAGCATTCCGTAATTTGATGCTATCTTGCTGTTATATTTCTTTGAATTTTGTTCAAGATAGATTTCAAACTCACCAAGTATGGAGAAAGTAGACTAGGGAGAATGGATTTGGCGCAGTTTAAGGTTAGATCAGGTGGAAATTGACCGGGGAGGATGAATTTGATTAGTTTAAAGTCCAAGAATAAAAACTTTCGACGAGCTGAACCAGAAGTTGAGATTGCATTTAAGTTTTCATTTCACATATATATGAACTTTGATTTACATAAAAACTTTTAGTGGGAATGGTATGCAACAAATATTCAAACAAATATGCACACAAAAAAAACTATAATAATTTGATTATGGCATAAATTGTAATAAGATTTTTACAAGATAAAGGATTTCTCATGCGAATTAGTTTTTTTGGCTATATAAAAGGCTATGTAAAAAAAGGAATATTAGAATTTGTTAAATCAAGATAACAAAAACATAAAAAAATGATCTTAGGAATGTGAGATTAGTAACCTGATTCATAACATTTATTTGAAGAATTTATTTTATTATTTTTTTGTTCGCTATTCGCGACACCAAGCTCTTCTTTCCGGTTGCTATACATCTTTTAAGTTGGACGTGGGGTGGAAATCTCCTTGCATTATGAGGATTTTCCGATCTTTAGTGTCTATCAAAAGTGTTCTGTTCTTCCTTACTCATCTTACAACGCCAGCTGCATACCTAATGACTGGCAGGGCGTACATATTTATGGCACGGATTTCGTTCTTCCTATTGAGTTGGCTCTTCAAGATTTGTCTTATCCTTTCATTTCTTTTCATATTACTTTTTCTTTCTTTCATTGGTTAATCACTTATATCACCGTTTAGTAATTTAGTTATTTTTATTAACAGCTTCTTCTGAGAAATTTTGCTGCAGTTCTGCAGTTTATATTTTATATTCTAAATTTTTGTTAATATTAAAAAATTAAAACTGCTATGAACTGCTTCTTTAGCCAGTAGGTGTGAATCGGGCCAGGTGGTGTCTAACTTAGATATTGGAATCTTCGTTGCCTCCTTATCGTGGTTACCATATCACTATGGAATACCAAGGTACTTGGCCTTTTGTTCGTAGTATGTCATTGCTACTTTCATTCTCGTTGATACTTCCCTTTAACTTGGCCATATTTTTCTAATCCGATTGACAAAGTCCTCAATGCCCTCGCTTTATATTCGAATTAGATGGATGAGCAAGTCAATGTCTCGTTCATTTTTTGCTTTTGCTTATGTAGAAAAGATGAGTGACAGTAGTTTCCGCTTTTAATTTGCATCCTGATTATCTGACTGAGGAAGGATTTAGCTAATATAGAACAATAGGGGAGGCCATGCACTGTCGTTTTCCACAGTCCCATTATTCTCAATGAATGCCTTTAGAGTCCTCTTGACTTTTTACAGAGCCAGACATTCACAAATTTATGTGTGGGGCATTGAATCATAATCTTTCCTATAATCAATCCAAGCTTTATGCAGATTGGTATGTCAGGAGGATTTTGAGTTTTGAGCAATTTGAGTGACCTTATCTATGAGCATCCGGTGTTTGGAGCCTCTGGCATACTAAGGTTGTTCCCAATGCCTTTTTAAACTACATTCATATTCTGGTTCGTATGGTCATGAAGATTGATGGCTATAATACCTGATAGGACTGAAGAAAAGCTGTTGATCAGTAGTTGCACAGTATTGTTCCCTTATGGGGGTTTTCCATGATCATACCTTCCTTATGTTAACCAGTTATATGAGAGCCTGCCGCAATCACCTGGTTCATCTATATTGTTAAGCGCTTGTGAACTGCTTCTTTAGCCAGTAGGTGTGAATCGGGCCAGGTGGTGTCTAACTTTTCATATTTTTATGTCGCTAATGGATGTCAGTAATTATGACGGTAGGTGGTTTCTGCTGTGGAAAGTTGTTGTGATTTATACAGATCTTCAGCCATTTTGCATTAGTGTTATGAACCTTCTGTTTCCCACATACATTCTTCCAGCATTGTATAGTTTCTTCTGTTGGCTCTGTTGTTATATTATATAACTGTACTGAAGTTGAGATACCTTGGACAATTCCTTGGAGAACAGGGCATTTTTTGGCCTCTGCTTCTCTAATGTGACTCCTCAGCCTAGTTGCCAATGCTTTTGTTTAACAATCTCGAGAGCTTCTGATCAGATATAGCTTTGTATTTTCGCAGCATCCGGATACTATTTTTATTCTTCACGCCCCTTTCTATAATTCTGCTAGCTGGCTAATTTCTTTGCATACTTTTTACTCTGAATCTTATTTTCCAGCCTCCTTTTCCATAAGTGAATTGCAATATTATTCTTGTTGATATTACCCCAGCATTTCGAGAATTACAGTGGCTTTGGCGTACACTGATTCATTATAGTAATTCATTAGTTTTTCTTATAGTGACAATAATTCACCTTCAACAAATATATTCTCTGGTATGATAATAGGAAATAATACCAGAAGATTGTAGCAAAGCAATTCTGGGCCCAATTCCTAAGAAAGTTGACAGGACGTGTTGCGACAATTACCGAAAAATCAGCCTACTGCACATCTCCGGAAAACTTTCTGTTTCCCTTCTGCTAAATAGACTCATGGCAACACGAGATAGCAGAATATGTCCTAACTAAGCTGCATTCCGGGACGCGAATGTATTGACCAGATATTTACGTTAAAAAGGGTGTTGGAACATCATTTCAAATACCAGCGACCCATCATCATTTGTTTTATCGATTTTGCCTTCGATTCGATTGATAGAGCAGCGCTCTGGAAAGTGATAGAATGTGATGGTATCCCAGAGACGATCATTCAGATCATTCAGCTCATAATGGCATCTTATCAGCATACCTTGGCATAGATCTATGGGGAACTGACAGACTTCTTCGAAATAAGAACTGGCGTCCGTCAGAGCTGCGTTCTTTCTCCTATAATCAATTATGCGATAGATTAAATAAGAAACATGCTTTTCAGTACAAATTAGTCCAGAGCATCATATAACAAATCTTGAATATGCTGAATGATATAGTCCTTTTTATTGACAATCATGACGAAATGCAAATAATCCTAAATACCATGTCAATAACTGTAGTGAGAATTGGACTCAAAATCAATTGAAATAAAACGAAAGGTCTTTTCGTCTTAAATATAAGAAGCTTATAGAATACCTCTTTTTATAAATTCACTGCCGGTTGAGAAAATGCTCGATTTTAAATACCTTAGATCCACTCTAACATCCCCAGGCAAAAGAGAAATATATTCCGAATAACGATAGCTAAAAATGCTTCCGATTGACGAGACTTTTATGGAGCTGTCACCATCAAAACGAAAGTCCGCATCTATAAAGCCGCAATTCGATTTTGCTATATGGCTGCAAAATATGGCCAATGAGAGTGGAGGATATTAAGAGGCTATCAGCCTTTGGCCATTCATGTCTACCATATCTAAAATACATTTTACTGGACCATCGAGTGAATAAAATCGCACATGATTCTATTCATCTTCGCTCAAATACCACGTGTAAAAAATATAAAATAATGATTGAAAGCAGTGGAATGATGCTCGCCTATTACGCACTATTTATCTTAGAATAACCTTAATATCCGGCTTTATCCTGCTATTTTATCAAGAAGAAGTACTGATCACTGCACGAATTAATAAAAATTTTTATTCGCCATCTCAAACTTGGGTAATTAAAGCTCATTAATACACAGATAGAAAAAACAATATTCGATCAAAATTATAGACTAAAAGGCAAAACAAAAGAAATGAACAAAAGGATAAAGGATAAAACAACAAAAAATGAACGATATCTAAATATTGGGATCCAATCGCTTGGATCCCTTGACCGCTCCTAATTAAGAAAATAATTTTCTTGAAAGGAATATACAATATATTATAATTCACTTTAATATTTTATTGACATACGAAGTGGAATAAGCATAAAGACTATTAAATTAATGAAAGTTTTTTTTCTTTTGGCGAGTCAGGGTCACCAGATTGAAATAATTTTAGAAAAAATATCGTATTTCGCGACACCATCAGTATTAATAATGTTATTACAAAACGTCGCCTTCGCTGGTTAGGACACGTTCTTCGTCGCTCACCACAGAAGTTGACACCTATTTTCTTACTTGCCGAATTCTGTGATGGTTGGCGTTAAAAGCGAGGAGAGCCAATAAGACCTGGACTGATACAATTAGGAAAGATTTCGAACATATAGGAGGACCAGCGATATATGAACTTAGACGATGGAAAAGGGATGGCTTTTGTTACCACAAGCAATGGCGTCGGACCGAGCGTCTTGGAGACTTCTTACCCTTGTAACCACTGCAGCCAGCTTAACCAGTAATGGTGAGAGCTGTTAAAAGAAGAAGAAATCATAATAACAATAGCAAAGCAATAGATAGTAAAAACTGTAAAAACTCTATTTACATCTTCAAATATATTATTTGAGCTTCATTAGTCGATCTCGATAGTTAATTAGCCATTTTATTCATGATTTTCTGCCTCATTTCAACTGCTCTGCTTTGCAGCGGAAATATTGGAAGGCAATTTTCAGCTTCCAGCTTGTTTCTCCTTTTTCTTCTCCTCCTTTTGAACATTCTGGGTCTGAGCTATGGAGCAGAATTGATTCATCTCCAACTGGGAAAGGATTTTTCTTTTTATTACATTGAAATAGTGAGCCATTAATTGTTTCTCAATAACTGTTTTTTTTTTTAAATGTAGGTCCTTTTCTATCCACAATGCTTTCATACGTTTCATATAACACCTTTGATTAGGTCTACTATTATAGTGGTTTTCCGTCAATTCCAGATTATCTTGTCTCTTCCATGTAAGGTTTATTCCAATAGCCCGTTTAATGGCAGGCTATTCTGGTTCCACAAGAACAAATAAGAATTAGCCAACCAACCTATTATATAAATATATATATATATATAGTTTATCTCAAATATTGATATGGCAAAGAAAGACCATCCAT
Source organism: Dracunculus medinensis (assembly GCA_900625125.1). Classification (NCBI taxonomy): domain Eukaryota; kingdom Metazoa; phylum Nematoda; class Chromadorea; order Rhabditida; family Dracunculidae; genus Dracunculus; species Dracunculus medinensis. The sequence continues at coordinate 565,245 of UYYG01001153.1, forward strand.
GAGTTGCATCATCGTCAGACAACTGAAGTAGCTGACATAGAAAAATCTAGTTACTGGAAAATGCTGGACTAAAAGACATTGCTGTTAGACAATGATGATAGGAGCATAAGAATAAGACCTAAGTAGATGCATCGAAAAAATATGGAACATTAGATACAGGACGCAAAAACAAAATGCAAAAAATCCCCAGAAAGTGCCTAACAGATAGTGGCAGGATGTAAAATGCCAACAGTAAGCATGCAATAAAAGTAGTTGGTATCTATAAGAATTAGAAATCAGGACTGGTGATGGATAAAGCAATGCCAAGCGACAAGAATGTCTCAATTTCCCAGACCTCTTTTAAAGAGCCCAAGGTTGAGGATGATCACTATCACCCACAGAGATTGAGAAAGAGATTTTTTTGGCTAATAATATAAGAATAGAAGATTAGTTAGAATCATCAAGTACTCGAAGACCCACAATATTTATTACCTTATTTTATTTTAAAGAATAGTTAATTGGTACATCGAATTGAGCAAATATCATAGGTTTAGTTTCTTTCGCTTTAAATGACAAATTCATTCAGAAATGAATTTCGGGCGGTAACAGAACTTATCTTTCTTATTTTCCTCTTTCCTTAAGCAATTTTATGTTCTAAAGTTTGACAGCTCATAGTAGTTTAAAAATATAAGATCGTCTGATTTTTGTTTTTATCTTGCAATAATAAAAAAAAATTATGCTTTACTGAATTATACTATACTTTTATATGCATATTTTTCGAAGAAATCAAGCAAAGCATAACGACATGTGTTCGTGTCAAAAACAAGAAACATATAAAAAAAAATAAAATAGTTCAATAATTAAATGAGAAAAGGGAGTAAAGAATAAAATAAAAATAAAAATAAGAATAAAAATAATCAGCAAATCTATATTTCTCTAATTATTTGAGTACACAAATAATAATAGAATTAACATAAATTGGAATTTGTTGTAGAAAGGAATCTTTGTTCCGAATTTTTTCTAAAATTTTGTCAATAAATTTTGTTGATTACGGTGAATGAATTCAGTGAATATAGGATGTTAAAATATCGGAATTACCTTTCATTTTTTCTCGACTTTTTCATTATCCGGTTTCGGACTTCCAACCTTATATAAAATAGCTATAAAATAGAGAATATTGAAATTATACGGCTAACCTATCAACTGTTAAATAATATTGTGGATGATGTAATTTAGCTTTGTTTTAAAATTGTTTACTGAAAATGCAAAATGAGAAGGTACCATATCGAAAGGCAGATTATTCTAATGATATGCGATCAGTTATAACTTGTTTACTGAGTCCTAGAGATGAGCTCCATTAATTTCAATTATTAGATCTGGAAATCTGATTTTAATTTCAATTAATCATCGATTTTTTCAGTCTAAAACAGTAATAGGCTGTTATTCTTTTATTCTTCCTTGAGCGGAAAAAATGCTTTTTAGTTAGAAAATAGGAAGAAGGGCAATCGAGTGGACAATGATCAATGATCTTCAACGCAGATTAATATATTTAGGGAGCCACAGAAGTTGTAGGGAGATCACCTTACGAAACAGAACGATTTATTTCTTATTTTAAAAAAATTGGTTCCAAATTTCACATTTAAATTCTAAAATCCCATAAGTAAAAGTAACATAGTTAGAGAAAAAAGTTTTTCTTTCTTTAAAATATTTATAGGTTTTAGGAATATCGAGCTATTATTCAGTTTTCATTTAAATTTTTGCAAAATCATTTTTGTTTTAAATGGATCGGTACAGTTAGGATAGATTTTGAATGTATAAATGTTCTAGCAATATATGGACTTTGACGATGGAAAAAGGAATGATTTCTATTACTATCGGCCATGGCATCAGATCGTACAGCATGGAAATCCTTGTAGTCAGCGGAGCTAGGTTAACCAGTAATAATGAGAGCTGTTAGAAGATTTTAATAACCGCTGGTAGCCTAACCAGAAATGAGCTAGCCATTTATTTTTTAACTTTTTTTTCTGCAGATAATCACCATTCCTAGTTATGCTCGCTCTACTAATTCACCGGACAAACAAATTTTGCCAGAGAATTATAGGTAGATCGCAAGCTTCTTCAAATTTTCGCAAGACAAATTTACTTCAGCTAGGAGTAAAATCGGAGCAAAATGAAAGCAACATTCCATTAAGCCATTCCAGCTCTTTTTTGATAGGAGATCATGCAAATTATCATTTTTTTGCTGTATATATAATTCTCATTCGTTTTAATTCGTTTCGTTCGTAATAATTCGTTTTAAGTAACTCAACAATAAATTCCATTATTCCACCTGCTGTTTACTTTCACATTTTCTTTTCTTCGCCTTTCCTATAAGAGTTATTTAAATATAATTTTTTACTTCCGTTGAAAATCAAGCAAATATAGCGATAGTAATATGTCTGAATTGATGATTAAAAATACCTTTGTATCGATAAATAGTGAAATCGCGGAATTGTGAAATAGTTAATTTTACTTGATTTATTTTTAAAACTACGAGTAGTATAGATGGCGAGAGCAACCGATAATTTGTTTCAATTTGTTTTTCCTGAAAATCCAATTTGTTTGACTCTATGACAGTTATCGCTATTATTAATTAAATATACTAAATTTAACGGAATATAAATTTTCAATTTCTGTTTTGTATATTAATTTTAATTGATTTTTTCAATGTTTTAGCGAAATTTTACTTTTAATAGGTGGTTTAATTTAAACTTGCAGGAGACGATGATGTTACTGTTGGAAAATTCTATGCTACTTTTCTGATTCAGGATTATTTCAGAAGATTTAAAAAGCGAAAAGAATTAGAATCTAAAGGTTATTTTACTGCTTTTCCTAAAAATTAAATATCTTATAAATTTATTAAAAGTATTTTTTTTAAAAATGCAAATAGAATTTTGTTTTGCCTATAAATTTTTTTCTCATTTTTTTTCGCCACATTGTATTTCCTGAAAATCCAATATTTTCCCTAACATTCCACTAATTCCATAAATAATTGTTTTTATTAATAAAAATGTTTTTCTTTCGTTTAGGAATTCTGAATTCTGAATTTTTGTCGATTTTTTTTTGCTTATCTTTGCAAAGATTAAAGTAGATTAATGAAACATTTGGCACCATTCCACCTTGATATCCTTCCTTCAAATCTTTTTTTTCGAATGGCACTGGACTGATGAAAATTTATTTGAAATGGATACATGTATGCATCAACCAAATGAATTACTTGAGAGGTTCCAAGGTTCCAGAGCTCATATGAAGGGGACGATTTCTTTTGTATGCCTTAGTATAGGCTTAATTAAAAAAAGAAAAGGCCTTACACTACAGCCTATTGCTTTCCATGTGAAGAAGTGGAACTGCCCCTGGGCATATAGTACAACATAAATATCAACTACAAATACTTTAGCATCCCAAAATCACAGAGGGAAACACGACGAGACACATTCAAAAAAGACTAAAGAACTAAAGAATGAGATAAATCTTGAAGAGACAACTCATTGAGAAAAACTCCAAGGAAGTGGCTTATCAATTAGCATTACCATTATTATTAATTGGGATCGGGGATATTTTTTTGCTTTTTTCAATGATTTATTTTACTTATTCACAATCTGGTGAAAATTAAAACTAAAACTAAATGAAGTTAATATTTGAAATTTAGGTGGTGTTACTCACCAAACATCACAAGCCATGGCGCTTCAAGCTGGTCTTCGAACTTTGCATGAGATAGGACCCGAATTGAAGAGAGCGATTTCCGGAAATCTTGAATCGGATTTTACTGTCGATTTGGAAGAACCTCAGCATCGGGTTCACTTTTCGTTTTTCTTTCTAGAAAAATTTTTTTTGCAATTTTCAATTTTCAATTTTTTTTTGAATTATTGTTCAATCTCTTGTTTCAAGGAGATTATTTAGGAACCATTATTTCTGGATAATTGGCTATATCACCTTGTCCTCTTGCAAATTCACATTTCCTAACAAATTTTTTTACATTTAGGCTAAAAAAAATTTTTTTTCAGAAGAACTACCTCTATCCTCCCCTAATACATTCATTTATCTCATATCAAGCTCATTTTTTTTAGCTTTACGTGATTGTAATTTCTTAACAAATGAATTGGTGTGAACTTGAAAGCGTTAAATATCTAGAAACAATGTATCTTTCTCGTCATTTCACATTCAATCCAACAAATTGATGACTTTATTTGGCTTAATTTTACTAAAATTTAACGAGTTAACCTATCAATCTTAATTAGAACCTAATTCATTTTTTCAGCGTCCACATTCACTCTTCAATAATATAATGAATGCATTAAGTGGAACATCATCGCGGAATCATGAGGTGTATGGTGAAGAACGAATATCACGTTTACTTCCTATCACTGGTTTTTATTTTACTTTTCATAAACTATTTCTCAGTTTATTGTAAATTGCTTGCCAAAATTGTTTATAAAATATAGAAATAAAATATAAGTTAGTAGTAACAAATATAAGTAAGTTTAGAAATTCATCAAATATTTTAACCTAAAATTTTAAATTCAAATGTCTTTTTCTTTTTTTTTTAATTCATTACTTCAATACATAGTTACATGCATCTTTTTCGATTTTAACCATTTCTATATTCATTTTTTTGTTTCATTTTTTGTTTTTTAAAATATTAATTGTTTATCCACGGTGTAAACTATTAGACCAGTGGTTCTCATATTTTTTGCTCCCAAGACGCTTTTAAACTATTAAAAATTACTAAATAAATAAATAAATAAAAATTATGTCTTAGTATCATCATGGAAATGGCATCAAGGATCTCTTCAAGAAAGAAGTCTTTAAGGTCCTTAGGAGTTTCATTCTTTGAGAATCTCTACTCATCACAAACCACAATGTCCTCAATATCTTTTTAATATAACTAGTACATTCCTGTCAGTTTGTGATAAATTATGATAATATAAATTTAGTTATGAAACAACAAATATAAAGGAATTTTTTGCTTGGTGAAAAAAGAATATCTTTCAGATTCGAATATTTCAGCGAATCATCTATCACCAACACATTCATTACATGGTAATAATGTAACTTCTCTAGCTACACATGCTGGTGTGAATTTGAATATGAATAGTTCGATTAATATTCCCACGTCTCCACGAGTAAATGGAGGCATTCGTCAACGCCGTCTTCCTCAAATTCCATTCACACGTGATCAAAAAGAAACAGGGGCTTATATTAGCTATAATCACCGATTCATTCTCGCTAATCGGAGGTTATCCATTCGTTAATCCAGATATATGTGAAAAATTTTAACGATCGCAGTGCAGCCACAACCATTTCAGCACGCCAGTGGATACTGATGAAGACGAAGAATGGTACGAGCAACGTGATACAAATAACATTCGAAAGAATTATCAATGGTTGCAAGACGGAATGCCAGAAAGGGGACTTCGTGAACCATTTTTATTAGCACGAAATCAAGCTCTAGTAATGGCTGGAGTACCATCTAATATGAGCGACGCATTTGAAGGCACCTATCGGTCTTTTTTTCTATATTCTCCGTTGTTATACATTTATATCTAGTATTGGCAAATCTATAAAAGCATTTTTGACATATTTTTTAGGCCAGCACCAGATGGTAAATCAGTTCGACTGCCATTTTCAAGCCGTCCTTTATTAATACCAGCTGAAGAAAATGAAAAGCGTTTGAGTGAGCGACTTGTTGGAGAAGCATTAGATTTAGGAAGATATATGGATGAACGCGTTGTTCAAGCAGCACGAAGAGAAATCGCTGAAGGTTCGAGCAGTATCATATTAAAATAGCGAAATGAAATGAAAAGTTACAGCATAATTAAGTGGTTATTAGCTGAGATTATCATGATTAGGGTGTGGTTAGTGTGGTTTGGCTCCTGCCTCCAATAGGAAAAAGCCCTCATGAAAAAACCCTATTAATATTGGCACTAATTTGTACCTCTATCGCCAAATATCTCCTCGGCAAAAATTCTGATCCCCACTGGCAGGTTAAAAAAATCTAACCAGAAACGATGAGCTCCAACCCATTTATTTTTTTGAGATGAAGGAATTTGGTTCCATTCTATGGTCCAATAATTCGACTGCATTTCTTTTATTAATAATTTATAAAATGCAAATTTATTCTTAACTTCTGATCACTACATGAATAAAGAGAAAATTGATATCTATGGTTTCATTTCATTAAAAATTGTGCATATAAAAATCATAATTTCAGCATATTCGCTGGAAGAATCAGAAATGGAACGAGTCGCAGCAACCCTAACTGATCAACGATACCTCGAGCACCTTGGAATGGATCGTTGTGAAGTTCGTGATTATAATAATTATTCGTCATCAGCACTCCTTCGTCCAGCTAATTCGCAAGAAACTCATGATGATGATCTCCTACTTGTTACAACATTATAATAAACAAAGGCGACGACCTCTTTTTTTTAATTTGAAGCAGTTGACCTAAAAAAAAGTGAATTGGCAATCAGTGGACTTTGATAAATTTCTAATTATTCTTTTTCAGAAATTTACCTTATATTTTAGGAATTGATAGGTTTCCCATATTACTTATAGGAACGAACCATTTGAGAGATATATTTTTACCGTTTTTTTCCCCTTGCAATTGCTCTATTTCTGGTAAGCCAAGTACCAAAATATCTTTCAAGGATCATCTATAAGTAATGGCAACGCAAAAATATATTCATTATAATATTCATGTGTTATGGTATTTGACGTATAATCTATCCAGTCATGCCAATTGTCCTTTAATTAATAAGTGCCCTTCAAAATTTTCACTTCATCGTATTTTGTACAGTTATTTTTGTAATCAATATAAATATTTTAATTACCAAATATTTAATATTAATATTTAATATAATATTTTAATTATCACCTTGATACCAAATTATAAAACCACATAAAAAAAAAATCTATTCGAATTTATTCATAAATTTTAATAAAAGATACAACATCGTCGACCACCAAATTCCCCAAATAACTGAGTGTGGTACGTAAAACTGAGAAGAAAGGATCTGGGCTGCTCTAGGCTAGACATTCCATTAAAAAACCTGGTGGCGAACCATCTATATTTCTATCGCTATATCTGACTCCCTGGTTAAAATCAGTCGTATCTCCAAAATTTCTACAAATATCAAACGGAGCAATCCTAACCGAAAATGCTGAGCGCGAATCACTTGTTCACTTACAACTGAATATATCTGATAAAAATGAAAAAAGCCTAAAATATATTTTTACGATTAACCATTTTCTGAAAGTATAATGCATTTTATAATCAAGGAATTATAATCATAGATTTATAAATTTCTTCCGGAAGAAATATGAAATTTGTTAAAACTTTTAGAACGATTTAGATAATTTATAAGTAGTTTATAAAGAACAAAATTAAAATCCCATTAAAATATTGAAAATAATCGAACAAAAAAAGGTGCGTTTACTAAGTTATAATGACAAAACTTTTTAGAAATCACATATCTTAAAACAATCATTAATGTTAAACATTTTTAAAAAAAACAGAACTTTCCATTTTTCCTTTTCGTTCAGTAGAAACTATATGGCAATCGCTTGGTTGTTGTTCAGATTGTTTCGAGCATAAAGGTTTGCTCTATGCTTCCCATTATTCTCTATAGCAATAAACCTGTCGTCAGAAAACCCAGAACTGTGATGACTTCCTTGTAATTCTATTCTATTGTTTCTATTGTTTCTATTATTATTTTATCCTCAAATCCACATCCCATCTACAAGAACGTAATGGAAAAGAAGTGAAAGCTATTAACAAACAATGCATTATCATTAAAATAAAATAAAATAAGAAAAATCTAAGAAACCTAAAAAAATCTAAGACCTAAGAAAATTTCCTAACAAATCCTCTAAATTTTCTAAAAATGCATGATAAAACCAAAACTCTGAATTTTCTGGGAAAATCGAAGAATTTTTCTGGAATCATGTAGAGTGAACTGATTCAGATATCACAAGTATTTTAATTTGAAGCAAAATAAATCAAAAGATCAAAACGCCACATTTCCATTCTACAATTTTTATCATTCGATTCATCTTTGTCGTCATTTTCTTTTCATAAATCCATAAATACTTTTCTTGTGATATTAAAAAGAAAATTAAATAAAATAATTTAAAAAAATAAAATGCAATAAAAAATGAATTACAAGCCAAAAAACATCGGTTACCACGGTTGATATTGGGCCATCTAGAAAATCCCTACGTTTTTTGTCGTGCCTACTTCTGTGTCTGAAACCATATTTTATTGGACCTCAACACTTCTCCACAACACTTTTGAACTTAACACCGCAACTTTGGTTTTTTCAAAAGAATGGCCCTCTCCTCGAAAAAAATAATGATTGAGATTGATCTTGGATGGACTCCTGCAGAATTTTGCTGAAAGGTTTAACATTCCACATGGCAATGTGTACATTATAGAGAAAAAAAGACTTGACAGGTGAATATTATACGAAGCCAGAACGTCAAAGCACGAGTTTTTAGACATCAAAGGGAAATAGACAAAACCTTGCGGACCCTTTTTTGGAAAAGATTTTTAACGAAAAAAAAGAATTCAATAAAATAACAGGAAAATTTCAGTATAATGGTCGCGCAAAAAATTCCTTCGACAAAATCTGATCCCAAATCGAAAACTCTTTTGGTGCTGGATTGATTCATCAGTGGTAGTAAAATCTAAAGCTTCGATTATGAAACATTGCATGAATTAGAAAGGAACCATCGGCAATTATAAATAAAGCAACTGATTGCTAGCTGATTAATGGAAAAGCTCCCATTGTTTCTCATGACAGCACCAAACCACAAAACGAATGCTTTTGAGGAACTTGTCCATTTGAAGATAAAAATTTTCCCTACATGTTATTCTTCTTTTTTTCTTTTGACAACCTACCATTAAGCCTAATTAAGCTTGTTTCGCTAACTATAAGGGTGAGGCGGCCAAAGCTGCATGATCTTACGCTATACCTTAACCGCTTATACTTTCACCATCCATACTCACATATCGTTGGGCCTATGAGTCCAATCTCTTCTCATTATATACTAGTCGAAGCCTTGACTGATGGCCTTGTCTTTGATGCCATCCATAGCGAGATAATTTGCGTGGACAAAGTTCTGTACCGATATTATTAATGGTGTTCGACCAAAGTGAGTGCAACCATATGTGATATGATGAACGACATGTGATCAAAAGCAGATGGCTTTCTTAATACCTTTTGCTTCCATCAGCCATGCATCCACACAGAAGGATAATAAGCATTGCAACCAGGTAGATGCAAATTTTTTGATTTTGCAATGATTTCACAGATTTTCCCATGCTGAAAAACATATTCCTGGTTGCAAAGCTAGAATTTCGCCTTATCTTTGGCCATTTATTTATTTATTGAAAACCAGCCAAGCAGGGCGCAAACGCCATGTGCTTGTATTAATAACATTAGTTAAAATAACAAATAATAAGAATTAATGACAAATAACAAAAAAAAATAATATTAGAATAAAATAAGCAATTTAAAAATGAAATAAAGAGGATACTGCAAAATAATAAAATATAGTACAATTCGAAATAACTATAATCGGATGGTAAAAATCGCGATTTCACACTTCCTGCATGAATTCTTTAAATAATATCATAAATGATATTATCTACTCTTTTTTTAAAGATAGCTAAGGATGGCGCAAGCTATGTCGTTCAGCAATTTATTCCAGAAATTAATATTACGAATAAAGAAATCATGAGTCCTTAGTTTGGTTTTACACATAGGCTTTAGTAATTTTAGCCCATTAGTTCTTGTTGGATTTAAATTAAACTTAAAATTATAATATTTTGAATCTAATTTAACATAACCATACAAAATCTTATAAGTATAAATTAAATCATAGGACGAACTGACAGAGAATCCAGGTTATATTGTAGAAGTTTTCTTTTATAATTAAAATTGCATGGTACAAGAGTGGATTTAAGATAGTCGAAATTCGGCTCTTCATCAATCAGCTTATTTTGAATGAACATATTGATTTTCAATCATATAAAAGCAAATTATAAAAAACCATGGAACTCTTTAAGTGACCCAATGTTTCAGAAAATCTCATACCATAATTTACATTATTTTAAAATTTTTTTTCAAACAATTTTAAAATATAATAAATAGCTTCTTTAATTTTAAAATACAGTGATAAAAATGTTTTAAGAAAATATGTGTGAAAAAATATTATTACGAACTACAATGTTGAAGCATCAATAGTGCCATTACTATCCTGAAATTCTTTCCAATTTACAGCTAGATTATCCGTTTTCATCAATGTTAATAAGATGAAACAATTTCCACTAGCAGGCTCCATGATCTGAAAAAATTTGCTGCCATATTTTCATTACATTTATTAAAGAGCCTCACATATCAAAAAAAAGGCTCTATATAGTCAAGGAAAATAAGCAGATTAAGGGGAAAGTAAAAGTATAAAAAAGTATAAATAAATATAAGTACATTATATATACATACAAAATATAAGTACATTTTTCCAACGAAAAAATCACTAACCGTATAAAATTTAGACTATTATTCTTAAAGGATTTGATAAATGAAATGAAGTAATGATTTTAAGAATGAAAGCGCCTTCATTTCATTTTTTCACGAAAAAATTCCTCTATTATGTTGTTTGACAATATTATTTATAGAATTAACGCCAATTTCTATGAACGCCTCCATCCATTTGTTTGTTAATGTGAAATGAATTTGAATGCTGCCTTAGGCATTAATATTATTGATTATTAGGCATTAATAATAAATAATTTAATGTAAAATTAACTTTTATAGAACTTGAAAATTTTCGTAAAAACAGGAAAAAATTATAGTTTTCTTAAGACCAAAATTTATGAAAATTAATACTTCAACGCAAAAAGAGCTTGAAACATTCGATTAAATCCTAACTTTTTCAAAAAAAAGCTAAAGTTAAATTCTTAGCAATAAGTAATTTTCCACTTAATTTTATTTTTTTAAAAGTGAAATGAAGACAAAAATAATTAAGGCGAATTGCAATGTCGCTTAACTTTCACTTAAAATATTTGTATTTAAAATAAATAAATTAATGAAAGAATTTCTTAAAAAGTTTTCAAAATGATTTTAAAATTCAAGTTAATTTTATTTAAAAGTTTAATTTAATTTTAAATATGTTTTACTATTACTACTTTAATTTAAAAGCAGTCGGTGCTGCCCATTTCTGGTCGGGCTATTCCTGCTGGCTGTTAGTTAAGATTTATAAAAAGATATAGATTTAATGATAAAGATAGGTGGATCGCAATTATCAAGACGATAATGATAGGTTCATTCCTATAGAGGAGATATCGAATGTACGCGATGCTCGACGCAAATCGAAGCGTTCCTGACCACATTACCCTTATATCCCTCATCGCAGAATCAATAAAACCAAAAATAGTTCGAGCCAACCGAAAAGGAAGTTGAGATCATTTACCTAAATAAAATAATTTAAAATAAAATAAACCTCAAATTCAGCAGAATCCGGATTAATACTCGTTGGAAATCGTCGTATATAACATTTGAACGTATCCAAACGATTTGCGTTTCCTTTTCTTTTTTTACGTCGTTCAGTTTGAATATCAACTGATAACTGTAGAGAAGTTGAAGTCAAATTAAACTGAGTAAAATTCGCATTCGTTGACAATTTTGATGGGTCTGACGGCTTTTTAAATGCACTTATGAATGAAGAGAAAAAATTCCGCCGCTTTCGTAGACCATTAATTCTAAAAAATTTTATGGTAAAATTATTATATTTTATATTTAATGCTAAAATTTATTCAATATTCAATGTTTGATTGTTAATATATATTGCAACTATTTCGCTATATATTTTTAATGCTATTAGTATTTTACTACTAATACTTATGAAAAATGAAGTATTCGCTTAAATAAATTTTTCATTCATTTTCAAAAAATTTCCAAAACAGGCGAAATCTGTTGCTACCTCATTTCTCACCTATTGGTCGGTTGTCCGATTACGAACCATTAAAAATGAGACATTTCGGCTGAAATGAGATGTATATTTCTTTTTCTTCACTCAACTTATAGCGCCGCTATAAGCCTATCACATAACAAATGGCAATATCCCGAAAAAATAAATTTTCGGCCAAAATTAAAAGATAAATATAAAAAAACCTTAAAATAAGGTCGACTTTGGTTCCAGTATCCTTTGAAACCGAAACACCAATCATGCGCGGTGAGAGATCATGTGAATCAATTGACTCATCACTTTCCGACATTTTTCAATTTCTCATCTGAAAAGAAAAGTGGATTTTTGAAAGAACAATTTTGGGAACAAATACTGATCTTCTTACCAATGCAAATAAAACAAACTCTTCAACGCATACAACGGATATTGATAAAATCGGATTTTATATAACGGCTAAATTCATCAACGGTTCAAGAAGTCGGACTCTGATTCTCCGATTCATTGTACACCTAACAGCCAGGTAATAGATGAAAATCCACTCCGAACTGCTGCAGTTTTCTCCCTCTGAGAAATCCGCCCAAAATCGCCTTGGAATTGGACTCATCGCCGTAAATGGAAGTTCGTATCTGGTATGCATAATCTACAGCCTCGCGCAGAAATTTGGCCATGACAATGGTAGACAGAAAACTGCCTCTGACCATTCTTGCCTAAAGTACATCCTATACAGGTTTGAACTCGTATGTTTCCCAACTATATAAACCCCTAGACGGTGGAAAAAGAATTGGCTAGAATCTATTATGAAAGGAATATGAAAGGCATCGGATCGAAGGCACCTTGGAAACACCTCACTCTGGTCGTGAGGACAGAGAGCCAAACCGACCAATGGTGCGAGCTATAGAAGAAGAAAAGGCTTGAGCAGGCGGTCTATCCGCTTCTGTCCACAAGTGACTCAGTGGTGAAGAAATCTTCCAATTCTTCATTCGCGCAGCAAGGAATAAAGAAAACGATTTATGCTAAAAGTATCAATGTCGTTCAGTGAATAACCACAAATTTACCACTGCACAACGATGATACGAAAATCAGTTGTTTTCTCCATCCCAGAGGTCAAACAAATTCAAACGGTTGTCACTCTCGTAACGTTTTCGAATATCGATCTCTTATCAAAAGCGAACCTCAATGGGGCGAAAATTTTGCAACCTCGGTGACAGTGAATCAATAAAAATGAAAATTAATCGCGATAGGGATCATGAAAAATGATGAGAGTTCGGAGAAATGAACATTTTTTGGAAACACTAAGAAAATCGATGAGAAGAATGATTAAGCTGAATTTCCTAAATGGGTCAATCAGGTTGGAATTTGGATTTAAAGAAAACGTGTAAAAAAAAACGGGAAAAATTTGATAGGCGAACGGTTAAAGCACACAATACGACAGATTAAAATGCCTCGATTTTCGGTCTGAAAGAGATACATCGAAGCCGAAACACGAGTTTAAGTTAGCCAGGTTAACGAGTGCACTGGAATACACTGGAATGTCGGTTAAAGCGAATCCGATTAAAACGATTTGAAAGTTTTGTGCTGCAATATTCGCACAACTCAAAATTGCTTGTCTCAAAAGGAAATTCTCAACGTAACTGATCAATTTTACAGAGGATGCGATCAATTATTGGCTGGTGGGTTGTTCTGTTTGCTGTGAGGGTGGGGTGGGGGAGATGGTTGTGGGGGTTGCAAAGAAGAGTAGGGGTAGGGGGGTTGTTAGTGGAATATAGAGGGCAGCGGTTGGTCAAAACGAATGTTTGGTGTGTATTTCGGAGGAACAGAGTGGAGGAACGGAGATAAAAATTATTTTAAATTGAATCTTCAGTTGTTAGCGAACTGTTTTTTATGTAATTTCTAAATTTGTGAATGGTTTATTCGTTTTTTTATCAATGCAAATTCTTCATCATGTTTTTTTCTATTATATGTGAAATTGTATTGAATATTTTTCGTGTGAATATATTTGTGACTATTGTATTTGTAATATTAATATAATAAGATTATTGTAAAGTTGCCAGTTGTTTATGAATTTGACCTATTTAAATTGACGTTGATTTTGATTTTTGTCGATCTTATTGTTCGGTTTAAACTTTGCAGTAATTGTATTTGAAACAGTAATTGTATTTGACTCTATTTTTGCTTCGTTTTTATTTTAATTTTTTACAAGAACGCTTTGGCTAACTCCATTCCTTTGACTTTAATAATCGTTCCGAGCACCACGATTCGATCCCTCTTCAGCAGGAGTAGCGCTGGCAATATGTACTTCTGTCGCCAAATAAGTCCTATGATAAAAATTTCCCTTGATAACAACCAGTTCTGTGCGGCTAGCTCGACCAAAAATGTGTACTAATGTGTACAAAATGAATACTAGCTGTTTAATCCTAGAGGTCTAATCATTTCGCCCCTGATCCACTTGCGAATAGAAATACAGTGGAATGCCCCGTTTCAGTCACATCTTTATTCTTTTTATATGAATCTACACTATCCTTTTATAACCGTTTTTTTTTTTCGTTCTTTTATTTCTCTTTCATTGCCTATTGTTTTCTGAAAATGCTCATCACTGTTGATTAGGCTGGCTCATCCAGAAAAATCTTGTCACTTAATTATAAGTGCAAAGTATATTTGTGTCTCTAGCATCATCTGCTCCACGGTGCATTTATTCTCATATTCTCATATATCATTTTTATCTTTATATCATAAATTTTCATATTCGCTAATGTTGAGCATTTTCAGTTTGAATTCATCAGTCTGCTTCGATACCCCGATGTTTGGGAATTGAGTCTGCCAAAATGTTTATTGCAGTCGAAATGAAGGTTTATCTAAGTTAGAAAATCCCTCAACGTCTTAAGCCATATATAGTATTTTTACTCAATATACATATATATTTACATTTACATTATACATTTACATTTACAAAATATATTTTTTGTTGCAGAGACGTTTTTAAATCTTGTATAATTTTTAAAATATGTTTTTGTTTAATTCGGAAATGATACATCTTTAGCAAAATTATTTGGGTGAAATGTCGAAATCGACTTCTAATGAGATATCAGCAGAATTGAGACAATTCGACCAGATATTCTAACCCTGAGTAAACTGAACTTATTCAACATTGCCGAGCATTCTTTGAACTCATAAATATTGTAAATAAAATTTACAATGATATATTGATATAACGTCTTCTTTCCAAAAGAGGCTTTTAAAGAACTATTCTATATTCATTTTATGTAATATTTGAATTTAATTCCTGATCGGTTTCGCATGAATTCGCATGAAATGGAAGTATTTCTTAGTTTCTTCAATTTTTACGTTCCCTTTAAGTTTCTTTTTATTATTTTAGAATATCGACTGAATGTGCACTAAAGATTTTTCTTTGGCAGTTTTTTATTAGTGAACTTTTACCTGGTCCTCACGGATATTATGTGGTCATATTTTTTTGAGATTTTTGAGATTTAAGTTACTTTGTGACTATAGTTTTACTATATTGTCGTGAATATATCCCACGAATCAAATCAAATTTTTATTGCGAAATCAAGCGACTTAATTTACGTCTAAACTAAAGCGTCTAAACTTTTCGTCTTCTCCCTTACAAATCTCTCTTTAAATTTCCATCTTTCCTGAAATATATAAAGTATGAAAAAAAAATGAAAAAATCTGCGTAACCTAGTACTTTTCAGTAGTTTCGCAGATTATTCAGCATCACCACCAACCCTTTTTCACGCCATTGTTATTTTCAATCCCATTTTATTTTTGTGGCAAATCAGTTATTTTTTTTGTTCATTGTCTACACTTCAAGTAAGTCGTGGGCTGACCTTATTTGTTATAATTATTTATCATTTTTTTAAAATGTTGGCTCCTTACTGGTTTATCTTGTCATTATACTTGTATGATTTTTTTATGCGAATTGTGATGAATTTATTTAGTGCAGATAATGGCAACGAAAAAGAGAAAACAGATTGAACCAACTGTTGAGGATTTATCAAATGTTGAATTTGAAACATCAGAAGAAGTTGATGTTGTGACGGCATTTGATCGTATGGGTCTTAGCGCTGCTTTGCTCCGTGGAATCTATTCGTATGGTTAGTATTCCATCAAAAAATTAAACAGAAAGCAATAAAAGGAGTTTAATAAATTTTTAGGTAGCTCTGAATGAATGAAAAGGTTTTTTGTTGTTTAAAAGGTTAGGATATTTTAGGTGCTTTTTCGTTCATGGTTAGGAATATTTAGAATGATGAAAATTTTTGTGGAGCTTTGATTATTTCATCCTCTTAAATCTTGATGATACATAATTGTTTATAATTGTCTAGTAGCTCAAGTAGTTTTTAGGATTTGAAAAGCCATCCGCGATTCAACAACGTGCCATTAAACAAATTATAAAGGGACGAGATGTGATCGCACAGTACATTCATTCTCCATTTTTTCTTTTGCAAAAATTTTTTCTTAGTCGCTAGTTTACATTTACTTTTAAATTATATATTTATATGCTAATACATCTGGAAATATCCTTTATTATGCATTTTGAGTAAGATTTTCTAATTTTTAGAGCGCAATCTGGCACAGGAAAGACAGCAACATTTAGTATTGCTGTCTTACAAAGTCTTGATATTGCATTACGTGAAACGCAAGCTCTTATTCTTTCTCCCACCAGAGAATTAGCTGTTCAAATTCAGAAGGTTTTTTTCATCTATGATTAATTCAAATAGATTGACCCAAGTCATTGAAAGATTTATAAGTTGAGGATATGAAAAAATTTAGGTAGAACTATTGCCCTTTAAATTTTCTTGTCATATGTTTCAGATTTCAAATGTTAAAAATCTGCAGTTTATCAACATATTTTTCAGGTAGTGTTGGCTCTGGGCGATTATTTAAATGTTCAATGCCATGCATGTATTGGTGGGACAAATGTAGGTGAAGATATGCGTAAGCTCGATTATGGACAACATGTTGTTTCGGGGACCCCTGGTCGTGTTTTCGGTAAGTTTTACTATCCGTTTATACTTCCAGTTTAAATGCCATATCTGAAACGTTATTTCTTTTTTCTCCATCTAAACCATATTGTTAAATCATCTTTTCGAAATATCTTTTCATGTTTTGGTTCAGTTTTGGTTTGTCTTTTAATCATATTTTATTTATTTAGTTATATATATTTAAATATATTTAAATAGTTAATTTTATTTATTTTGCAGATATGATTCGTCGCAGACATTTGCGCACCAGAAGTATAAAGTTATTGATACTGGATGAGGCTGATGAAATGTTGAACAAAGGTTTCAAAGAACAAATCTACGATATTTATCGTTATCTTCCGCCGGGAGCACAGGTTGTGCTCTTATCTGCTACATTACCTCACGAAATCCTTGAAATGACCAGTAAATTTATGACTGATCCTATCAGAATTCTTGTCAAACGGTAAATCTTTCTCAAAACATCATTTTTGAAGATCGATTAATTTTAATATTTTTAAAATTCCATGAACAGATGATATCTGCTTATAATTATGCTTACATTTAGTGATGAATTGACTTTGGAAGGAATCAAGCAATTTTTTGTGGCTGTTGATAGGGAGGAATGGAAATTTGATACACTTTGCGATCTTTATGATACGCTAACTATAACCCAAGCAGTTATCTTCTGCAATACGCGAAGAAAGGTTATCATTTTTATATCGGGTTAACAAATTTGTTGCACCAGAGATGCCATGCAACTAAATTATTGAAAAATAGTAGGAAAATATGTTGGAAATTAAAAATATGCGAAAATAATATTTGATATAATATTTAATATTTGCGATCTTTATGATACAGTAACTATAACCCAAGCAGTTATCTTCTGCAATACGCGAAGAAATAATATTTAATATTGTTTGAAATAATATTTAAATAATATTTAACCCACAAGAAAATTCTAATTATTAATCAACATAGAACACACTGATTGTTTATGACTAAAAAACTCGCATATAAAAAATTTAAATTTAGACCTAATGACATAGTGGAAACTCAGATTCTTCTTGTTTATTATTGGGTGGATAAAAGTTTGAAGGTTTTTATTTGGATAAAATGAAGAGAATTATTGCCTCAAATTTTTAACTCGTATATTCTATTGAAGGTTGATTGGCTTGCTGAAAAATTGAAAGAAGCAAATTTTACAGTATCAGCCATGCATGGAGAGATGGAACAGAAGGATAGAGATGCAATAATAAAGGAATTTCGTTCAGGATCGAGGTAATTTCTCTCTTAATCCAGATATTTCTGCATTTTTGAGTACACCTTATATTTCCAGTAGTTTTTGGATTTTTTTAATGTAAAAATCATTTTAAATATAATTTCTTTGCATTTATTTTTTTATAGTCGTCTTTTAATTTCAACTGATGTTTTCGCTAGAGGTCTGGATATTCCTCAGGTGTCGCTGGTTGTTAATTATGATTTACCCAATAATCGTGAATTGTATATACATCGGTAATTTTTTTTCATTTTTTCTTAGAAAGGATATATTTATGTTATCGGATATGAATGTCGGATAAAGTGAGGAAATATCGTGAAGATTTTATGATTGACAATATTAAATATGAAACAGAGGCAAGATTGGCGCTCATAGTATATGATAAAATAAAAGGGATGCTAAAATAACATCTTTCGAAAAAACCTTGAAGTTAGCAAAAAATTCATATGTCTATAATATAATAAGCATAAGAATATTGAATGGTTTACGACATGAAGAAATTGCCTATTTATGTTTTATGAAAGTTGGCTGATAATAAGTGTCGGTGTCATTTGTACCGATGAGCAACCAGTATGATAGGATACGAAGAATGAAAGTTATATTTATACTTATATTGATTATTTTCTAGTTTTTATATTACTGTAATGTTAATGCCATTTTAATTCTACTGGGTTCTAAGTTCATGCGTGATGCGTTTGAAGAAATGCGTTTTTGAAACATGAAAAATTTTTGAAACACAATTGCAAATCGTTATTGTTTCGAAAAATCATTCAGAATCTTTTTTTTTTATTCAAAATAAGCAGTATTCATATTACTTTTTTTTATTCTATTTGAAGAGAATTCCGAATCTGTGGAATCAATGAATTACTCCATTTTATTTTTAGGCTCTTTTTTTTAAACATTTTTCCACTTTGAGGAAGTTATTAGCAAATTACTGTTGGTAGGTATTGGAAAGAAAAATTTAGGGAGAGATTATAATGGACGAAAGACTGCACTGACTATGCCAACTTTTTTTTGTTATTGTATTGTATTTTATATTTTCCAGTCAAGAACCCGTTTTAGAAAAGAACGATTCCTTGTCGTATTGATAGTTTATAGCCCCAAATGTGTCCTAAAACACATGTCCTGCATTTTATTTCCTCCCATTAAGAAGTGGCTCTGGATGGTACCATGCGGCAAGGTTTTCACCCTAATCATACAAAATCTTCTGTGATTCACTTTCCTGTGATCTTTTTTCTTGGAACTTGAGGATCAGCAGTTTCGTGGGATGTCAAGGTTATATTTGTGGATCTGAACTACGTAAATTTGTCGTTTTTTTGTATACCTGTCGCCATAAAGTATCTGCATATTTCGAGTCATCTGTCGCTGATTGCCTCAACTCGTGGAGTTATGGAAAATTATATTCATTTCAAAATTGTGGGACTGAAATATACGAAAAAGCAGAAAACGGATTTTGCACAAAAAAAGTATGCGACTTCAAAACATCGCATCGCAATAAATATTCGCAAATTCTGTATGGTGAATACAAAAACTTAAAAAATTTCTCTGCAATTATAAAGTAAATTTTTGCAGAATCGGTCGTTCCGGTCGCTTTGGTCGGAAAGGTGTCGCAATTAACTTCGTAAAATCGGATGATATTCGGATTCTTCGAGATATTGAACAGTATTATGCCACTCAAATTGATGAAATGCCAATGAATGGTATATTTACATCTAATTAAAAATAAAATTATTTGCTAATTGAATTGTTCGAAAAATTCAATTAAATTTATTTTTTTTTAGTGGCCGATCTCATTTAAACATCGGATGATTTTAATTGCACATTCTTCGGTGATTTATTCGAATGTTGCAAATTTGAAATAGAAAAAATGGAATATTTTTTTCGAATTTTTTCTTATGCTTTCGAATTTTTCTTATGATTTTTATTTTTTACTATGTTCCTCTTTTTTATTCTGTGTTAACAACTGTTTTGTTTTATTTTTATGTTATCGATTAATTTTTTAAAAATTATTTTAATAAAAAAAGTATTGAATCAGAAGAGCAAAGGCCAACAAATGACAAAGATTTATTTATCATATCGCAATAAAGAAATTTCATTATTTTTATTTTCACTGAAAATAACCATGCATGACAAATAATGTTGTGCGCTCATACATAAAAGGAATGGTTATTGCCCATCTCCAGTTAGATCGGCTGGCTATTATCGGTTGAAAATTTTGCCATGGAATTGAGTGCAGGTGGGTCGCCAACATTACTCGGTTTTTTGACAAGTTTATGTCGTGTGCAAGGCTTTACATTCTCAATACATCCGATGGCTATTGCAGCCATCCAGCGTACTATCATTGGATTACATATATTAGAAACAATAAAAAGCCCTATGTAATATACGGAAAATTAAAGCATAACGGGAGAACACAATGGAATTATTATGGCTTGACAATTCAAAGACAACTCAGCCATATATCGGTGGTACGTACGTATATATATGGTAATATGTGTATGGAAAATTTTTCCATGCCATGGAACTTTTTTTGCTTGACCTTTCTCCAGTATCCTCCAATGTTGATACTTCAAACATCTCCAAAGTTGATACTTCTCTAAGGAGTTCTTTGGTGCCATCTTGCTGATTGGTTTCTGAATGCTTTGGATTTAGCATAGTGGCTTTGACACTCAACCAAGCTTATCCACCTTTTTTTCGATTGGTATTGGTTGGTCCTTGCATTGTGAGAAGTTTCCTGTTCTTCACATCGTGATTCTCCATGTCCTCCTTTTATCATCTCAGCGTAGCTGATAAAATGCCTCTTTTTATAAATGCATCGCCGGTTGAGGAAGTGCCCGATTTTAAATATCTTGGATCCACTTTAATACCGAATGACCAGGCAATAGACGATAATCCGGATTACAGCAGCGAGAAATGCATTCTTCTGAAAAATGAAAATCAGCATCTATTTAGCCGTAATTCATTCGATTTTGCTATTTGGCTGTGAGACATGGCCAATGAGAGTGGAGGATATTAAGAAGTTATCTGTCTTTGACCACTCTTGTCTAAGGTATATTTTACGGGTCCAGCGGATAAAATATCACATGATCGCATCCACCCTAGTTCAAATACCACCTGTATTCGCTGGTTAGGGCACGTCCACCACAGGAGTTGACACATATTTCGTTACTTTCTCTTTGATGGATGGTGTCAAAAGCGAGGTGGGCGAAGCCAATTAAGACCTGAACTGATACGGTCAGACAAGATTTTGAACATATAGGTGGACCAGCAATATATGAATTTATACGATGGAAAAGAAATGGCTTTAATTAGTGTCGACGGTGGCACAAATTGCGCCACTTAAAAGCATTTTACCCTTGTAGCCGCTGGAGCCAGCCTAACCAGTAATGAAAGTTGCTAGAAGAAGAAGAAGTATCTGATGGCTGGCAGCGCGTAAATGTGTATGGCGTAGAATTCGTTATTCTTTGTTATCATTTGAATGTTGTCTTTCTTTCCTCTCCATCGTGGTTCCCGTACGACTGTGGAATATTCGGGTACTTGTAATTAGTCTGAGCTCCACTGGTTAGGCTGGTTCCAGCGTAATTCCACCTCATCAGTCATAATTATTTTCCCCCTCTTTGCTACCATTCGACGTACTTTTTCTAAATGATCTCAATATCCTTGTATTAAAAGAGTATGCAAGTCTACGTTTACTTGATGTCATCCATATAGAAAGATAGCTGATGATATGTTCTTGAACTTTTCGAATCTATTTCTCTTGATTATCTGACTGAGGGGAATTAGGCCTATGCAAAAAGGACAGTGGGTCACTTTGATATGTGTCGGCTATTGATTTCGAGTGTTGTTTTTAATAGCACCAGTTGCAGATGAAGTATGAAGTACTTTGTTGACTTTGCAGAGCCAGATATTCATACATCCATGAGTGGCGTTAAAAGGGCTACTGAAACAAACATGGATAAGACAAGATAACGTGCTACTGATGGAATATTATTAAAACAGATCTAATAAACTGATATATAAATATATATATATATA